>JAEIGF010000478.1:0-299252 GCA_018903485.1 Drosophila littoralis
ATCTAACCACAATGGCTTCCCTACATCGAGACGAATGCGCGCCTGTACGTCCTCCGCTCTTTCCCGAGCCTCTAGTGTCGATGGTGGCCAATCTCCACCGTAGCGAAATTTCGGCCACCGTCCACCTTCAGTGGGTGTCCTGTGCCCCTCCTGTGCGCACCTTAGACATGCTCATCCTTGGCTCATCATCTGATGGGCAACTTTCGCAGGGGCCGTTGCTAGCGGGGCGGAGACCCGTCTATCTATAACGGTCGCTCCGCCTCTGCTGGGGGTGGTCAAGAATGGGTTGAGGCGTTCCCCCGTTGGCTGATCCGTCCTCCCACATTCTGCGCTACTCGAACTTATGACCACTTGACTCCCTGACTTGGTTCCCGAGTGTTCTACCCTCTGCCTCATGACCGTCTCATACCCCACAGCCATCTGCGTCAGCTGAGACAATGTGGAGAAATCTTGCCGTCGCACGTAGAGCCTGTATTCGGAAGAGGCATTCTCGTATATCCGGTGCAACTCCGGCACCGGCTCGTATCTGGCGTAATGCATTAGAGCCCTAAGCTCTATCAAGTATTCCTTGAACTACTCTCCCACGCGTTGCAGGCGGGACCGGATTTCGAAATAGCTTATTCAAAGCCATTGAGCGGCCCTGTCGCAGAATATCTTACTCATTGTCCGAGGCATGTGATAGAACGAAATGCCGTATGTGATGGCCCGCTCCTCTAGGTCCTCTGGGAACCCAAGAGGGTCGGGTCGGCCGTCATACCTAACACGGGTTCGCCCTATCGCTGTTGTTCGGCGAGCCCTATATCTTCTAACATCATGAGCTTCCCCTACACCTGTGACGGTTAAGCTAGGGGTCGGAATCGGTGGACGCTCGTACAGTTGTGAACTCCTCAGTTCATGCTCCGATTTCTAACGCGGCCGTCCGCCGACGTCGGGTGGGACGCCCCAGGATTTAACGTTTTGGATAAATGACAGCTTACCTGCACGAAAGTGGATAGGCGCTTACGAAACTCATCCCCGCGCCCTTCTTTCTCCAGCCCGAACTCACGGGCGATCGCCGCTAGCTCCACTTTGCGCCACTGGTGGACCCAGCGCACGCTTGCCCCCGGATTTTGGAACCCACCTTACTCCTTTTTAAGTACCTCTCACTTGTTCTAGGTGCTCTTCTCAGACGAAGACTTCTCTTACGTGGCCTCTACCTCGGTTTTCGTGGTTGGTGAGTAGTTCTCGTTCCGTAGTTATATTTTTTTCTTTCGGTCCTTGTATTTACCGTAGGTGTATTATTCGTGGCAAGTATAAAGTAAATGTTCTCAAAAAGCTATGATTTTGAAACTGATCGGAAGGTAAACAAACAACTTTCATATAATCGTTTTCCACCAATTTACGACCGTTGAGGGTAGAATTTCACAAATCGTTGTAACACGTATTCATTAAGTTTTTATGCAGAGCTTTAAAAATACAAATAAAAAGAGAAAGAAGGGCTATCTTCGTAAGCATAATTCAAGTGCAAAGCAATATGATCGCACAAGTAGCTCCCGATGCAGTTCGTCAGCTTTCCTGCGCTAGCTCGCCTTTTCGGCGGGGTGTCTAGTCGCGACCAGATTTTGCGTAGTCTTTTTTTTCCCTAAGTAAAGTTAATAAATCCGGCGAGAGATTGTATATGTAATGGGTGGGCAGTGGACGCTTAGCTTCTGCTGCTTCAGTCCGCACCTTTTCGGTAAAACCGCTGAGGGCGTCGTCGATATCCTCTGCGGAAGCTATATCCATGTCTTGGTAGATGGAATCGTTAAGCTTGCGGCTGAAGAAATTGATATTGGGTTGCCTGTCGATGATCCTTTCCAGCCTTGGGTAGTATCTGGCAGCGGGATTGATATCATCAGTGGCAAGTGATCGGAGCTCAGATTCTATTCTGAGCGTCCAGTGTGAGAGATCCCTGTATATTGCAAAATCGAGGCAAGAGGGTCTAAGGCCTGCCTGTGGTGGAAACCTCGTGGGGCTGCCAGTGGCTAAACATTCAAAATACCTTTTGGCGCCCCCAAAGCTGGTGGTGTGCGTTCACCGCCAATCAGCACTTTGGATCAAGGTGTGGCGCTGACGGAGCTCGTTTGGTCCATCTGAAGCCGGGCTGGCATTTCGGCTGAGCTCCAGCGTCCAACTGCAGGACGGTTTCTCTTTGCTAAATAATAATTGCAGTACGTGACTTTGCAAGGGACAGCAGCTGCAGCTTGTTTATGCTAGCTTCTTTCTGTTGGTCAGTTTTTGTTTATAAATGAGAGTTGACAATATTTGAGCTTGGCTGCAGAAAGCATTCTGCTCTTATGATTTTCGCTGCTGTTGCCATGCTATTGTTATTATTATTCAATTTGTGAGCATACAGTGGGTTATAGCATGCAATGCAGTTTATGAATAACAGTGTTTAAAAATTCTGTTGTTGTGATTATGACACTCCTCCCCACTAAAAATAAAGCGTGTCCTGACGCGTGTAGGGTATATAAAAGAGGTAAGTTTAATATATATATATAATTAAAAAAAGTAAGAGGTTCTAGTCGGGAGTTCCCTACTAGGGGATACCCTGAACCCTCTTATTCCAACGCAGCTCGCGCTACGTAGTAATAAAGACAAATTAAAACAAGTAAAAGGTTATATTCGGAAGGTCCCGACTAGGGGATACCCTGAACCCTCTTCCAACACCAAATGCAAATATATATACTGTTCTAGAAGCTACATGTAGGAGGTGCTTCCTTCTGCCTGTTACATACATTGCACAAAAACATTATACCCTTTTAACCCATTTTAAATGGGTTCAGGGTATCAAAAGAAAATTTGCACAAAAACATTATACCCTTTTAACCCATTTTAAATGGGTTCAGGGTATCAAAAGAAAAGAGTTCCCTTGGCAGGGTTCGAACTCGCAACTTACTACTCAACAACCACACCAGCCAATAAATAAGAGCCCTTCGGTAGGGCTCGAACTCGTGACAGACCACACCACTCTACTCATCAGCCACACCAATCATTAAGTCATAAACGAAATAAAATAGCAGCACAGAAAACAATACAAACTCAATTGCAATGTTGTTGATAGATTCAAAGCAGACGCGCATGAATGTGTGTGTGTACATGCACACCGAAATTCTTGGAATACTTGTTTCTTAACCGATCTTAATGAAATTTTCTACACTATATCCTCTTGTACCCTAAAATATTTGTTTATTCTCAAAGAATAAATTGAATTAAGATTGTAGCTTACAAGTTGGGTCATTAACTTGATTTATAGCTATGAGGTAATAGCGGGGAGGTGGCGATAGGTATAAAATGAAAGATACTTGATATATATACTATTCTAGAATAAACATATCAAGTTTTGTGACTCTAGCTCTTATTATTTACCCAATTTGCTCAAAAAACAGGATTTCGATACCGATTTTTATCGATTACTTGGAAACGGGGCAAGTTATCGATTATCGGAAACAAACTCGATCTGCGCATGGACTAGGAGGACCTACAGCTAAAATTTCAAGTCTCCAGCTCTTAAAGGTTCTAATATCCTTGCATTCATACATACGGACATAAGGAACGACGGATGGTCGGACAGACGGTTAGACAGACAGACAGATGGACATGGCTAGATCGACTCGGCTATTGATGCTGATCAAGAATTTACATACTGTATGGGGTCGGAGATGTTTTCTTCTGCCTTTTGCATACATTTTGCACAAAAACATTATACCCATTTTACCCATTTTTAATGGGTTCAGGGTATAATCAAGTTTACCCTGCAGGCAAACATTTAGTCTTTTCTGAAGCGCAAGGCGGATGCTTTATTCGAGCGAGCCAAGTGTATTGAAAATCAGTTATCTGTGTATAAAATTAACAACTCTCGTGCCGTTGACTCAGAAGTGCGCCTATTGCTAATTGAGCAAACTAAATCTGCCTTTAATTCCGCGCATAACTCGCTAGAAGAGCTAAATTTCGATGAAATTGGCAGCAAATTACGCGATGAGTTTGACGAGTTGATTGCCATGGTTGAAGCTCGCGTTCGCGTAAATATTCAGCGTCGTCAATCTAACGGCCCGTTCCACTCAACCTTTCTTCGTCATGAGGATTTGCCAAACCAAATCGTGATCTTGGCCAACAGAACGTGCTCGCCCGAGCTCAAATTACCCACGATTTCCGGGGGCTAAACCGAATATTCGGATTTCAACGCGATATTTGAGTCCGTTGTCGACAAGGATACCGAGTTGTATAATATTGAAAAGTTGCAGCATCTCCGTTCATGTTTGTCTGGCCCTGCGTTGGAGCAAATTTCAGGATCCAATAGTGCACACGCTGCTTCAAAGGTTGGATACCCAGACTCAGACCAAATGGAAGGAGGACGCAGGCATTGACAAAATCCCGACAGCCGATGAGTTCTTCACACTTCTGGAAAAGGCTGGAGAGCGTGCAACATGCCATGTTATCCCTTATGACCACCTCTCAGGTCTACAAATCCAACCATAAGCCTAACCACAGGAAAAGAGTGCTTGTAACTGAGACTAACCGTAATGGGTGCAGTTTTTGAGATGCATCTGGTCACATCTACACATGTAGTAATTTCGGAAATTTTTCTCCATCCCTTCGTCATAAGGAAGTCAAGAAACTGCCTAAGGAAGGGACACCAAACTCGGTTTTGCAGTAGTAGTCAATGTCGTACTTGTGGAGGAAAGCATCATACCCTGCTGCAATTTGCTACTTCAACAGAAGCTGAAGCGCCGCCACTTTGACACACTCTCACTCCACTACCTCTCTTGCTGTCCAAGGTCTTCAGTCTGGTGCTGTGCTGTTGGCCACTGCAGTGGTAATGGTAAAGAACAGTTCTGGTTCCTTGGCTCCCCAGGCTCTCAGTTGCAAATGGTCACATGCCGTTTCGCACAGAGACTTAATTTGAGAGACTGCGCCGTACCTCGTTGTTGGCTGATGGCCTCAATCCTCATAGCGAAGCTGGTCAATTGGACTGTCGTCTGGATGAGTTGGTTTGGCGTTTTTGGGAAGTTGAGAGCTTGGAAGAGCCTATGGTAAAAGCCACCAAAGAAGAGTTGGAATGCGAACAGCACTTTGCCTATAGCTTTTCCCGCTTACCATCCGGCGAGTATTCAGTGCGGTTGCCTCTGAAGCGGAGTGCAGAGCTTCTAGGAGAGTCTTATGGCCAGGCTTATCGTCGATTGCTGGGTTTTGAGCGAAAATTGGGTGGAATTCGCATCTTCATCAAAGAGTTTCTGGACCTGAATCACATGTCGCAGGTTAGTTCAGAGTTGAGTGGCTGTTGTAAATACTTCCTCCCATATCATTGCGTCTTGAATGAAGACAGCACCACAACCAAGTTGCGTGCTGTGGTGCCCAGCGACGACTGATTCTGGACATTCTCTTAATGATGTACTGATGGCGGGACCAATCATTTAACCTAAGTTGTTTCACACTCTAACTCGCTTCCGCACATATCCTGTTGCTCTGACAGCTGATATTTGCAAAGTGTATCGCTGTGTCCGAGAAACTTCTCCTGACAGTTACTTCCAGTGCATCCTGTGGAGGGACTCGCCTCAGAAGAACATCGAAATCTTTAAATTAGATATAGTAACATACGGACCAAATCAGCATCATTTCAAGCCGTGCACGCAATGCATCAGTTAGCCTTTGATGAGCCTGATGCATTTTTTAATTGGATCGGATGCCATGAAGCAGGAGTTTTACGTTGACGATTTCATATCCGGAGCCAACTCAGTTGTTGAAGCCAGTGAGAAAACTCGTCAGACGGCAGGGATATTGTCTCGTGGAAAATTCAAGCTTCGAAAGTGGTGTTCCAGTCACCAAGAAGTCCTCGATGGAATAGCTTATGAAGAAAGGGAACAGTACTTGAAGTTCGATGATGGAAGCGATGTTCTTGGTCTTGGCGCTTGGTCTTGTATGGGATCCAGCGATCGACCAGTTGCTATTTCATTTTCTGTTCTTGATTCTAATGTAAAACCCTGCTGGTGCTCAGCTCTGCTTATTGTTGCCCGTTTTTGTGATCCGCTTAGACTTTTGGGACCAGTCATAACTAAAGCAAAAATCTTTCTTCAACAGCTTTGTAAGGACACATTAACTTAGGATGAAGGCTAACCGATTGCACGGGATACGACCTGGAGGGAGCTATGCAGCAGTTTTCGCAACATTTGTCATGTATCGTTTCCCAGAGTTGTACTCTTCGAAGGCGCTGATGTTGAAATACATGGATTTTGCGATGCCAGTGCGGATGCCTGTGGAGCCTGGATCAACGTGGTGGCCAGAAGTCCTTTATCCACAAGTCGTATCCTTTGCTCCAAGTCTCGAGTCGCGCCATTAAAAACATTGACCGTCCCAAAACAGGAATTATGTAGAGCGTAGCTACTGGCTAATCTGATGCATGAAGTCATGCGCATCGGCATCTTTGTCAGCCAGTTTTTTTGATGGTGCGATTTGTCCGTTGTCCTATCCTGGATTAGAGTTGAGCCCTTCAAATATAATGTTTCGTGGCAAATCGTGTAGATGATCTGAAGACCACGGCTGGAATCATCCGAAGAGCCGTAAACAAGCTGTGTCTGCTGCCCCTTAAGGATTCTGTTGAAAGTCAGGTTTCCAACGGGGGAGTGTGTGGGATTAAGCAGTAGCCGCATCAAATCAGCATATGCAAACATTCATGTAAACATAAGAAGAGGTTGTAATCTTAGCTTAGTAAAACAGCTGTTTGTTGTAAACAAGGTTGGCAAGCCTTTCTTGCAGCTGCTATAAAATTGCATATTCTCTTTTATCGCCCTCACTCGTTCGTTGTTGATCGAGGCGAAGCAAAGAACTATTTCTGAGTCACAGCCAAATAAAATAAACTGAATTATAACTTGTTGTGAAAAGCCAAAATTGACTTTAGTTCTTGGCGGTAGTTTTTAAATCAATTGTTAAAAAACATTAGTAACTGAACATTCCTAATTTTCTCGTACATGTTTGGAATGGGAAATTTATCATTCATTGTAATGTCGTTCAATCCTCTGTAATCGACAACTAATCTAAATTTGGGTATTCCTGAGACGTCTGCCTTTTTTGGTACGATGCAAAAGGGACTATAAGGCTACTGGCTTGAGTTAGCATATCTTGAATTTTCTTTTCGATTTCTTGTTCAAAACCGTATGGTTTCCTGTAAATTGGATTTTCATGGTGTGTATTAATTTCGTGATTAACAATGCTCGTAAAGGTCAAATTGTCACGATATTGAATGTCTCGATATTGAATGTCACTAAAATTATCAGTAATTTTAATAGTTTTGTTTTTTCTTAATCATTTAGATGATCAACTCGGTAATCTTGTTTCGATTTTATTTCATTACTTATTGCGTAATTAACATCTTGTGTATAACTTTCTGGCTTAAATATGCTTCAACGTTTTTTTCTGCATTTGGATGCCAAACTAATTTCTTATGCTTGAACAATCTCTCGCTAATTATTATTTTGACATGAGTGCAATCAAATATGGCGTTGTTGGCCTTTAATAAAATTTTGGCTAAAAGATTGTCATAGTGAGGTGAAAAATCATGTATGTGAAATATCTGGTCTTGCCTAAAGAGTTTATTAGGTGCAGTTGGTACATAATGATTTAGTTTTGATACCCCTGTCATAGTTCTAGTCGAGGTAGGTTTTGTATAAGCTGGTAATATTGTGGCTTTGATTACTGTTAGTCATGTAATTTGGGGTAAATTAAGAGCTAGAGTCACCAAACTTGACATGCAGCTTCTAGAATAGTATATATATTTGCATTTGGTCGTGGAAGAAGAGGGTTCAGGGTATCCCCTAGTCCCCGACATGTGAGGCAACTACCCAGAGCAGCCACCCCATAATCCTGATTCACGGCAAGGAGCCGTTAAGCTTATAGTTAAGCGAGCTATGTGGAGTCAAGGCAAGATGCCGTTAAAATCATAGTTTTATTGTTTTGTTTGTTTTAAATATTATAAGTACTAGTAGTAAGAAAGGCAAGGAGCCGTCAGATCTATAGTTTTATTGTTTTGTTAGTTTTGAGTATTAATAATTTGAATTTGAAGTTAACCGCCGACCGCCACAGCAACCGTGCGTTGCTGATCGGTTGCTCAACACCGCCGTCGAAGCGCAACTTCAATTCGGCGGCGAAGAGCGAAAGCTCCGAGGCGAAGTTGCGAAAGCTCGCGGCGAAGTTGAGCGGCCGAGGCAAGCGCATGGCTCACTAACGAGCGTGCCGGCACTTTTGGGGCGACTATCAGAGTAAGTGGACGTGTTTCGGAGAGTACAAGTGAGAACATAACCCTAAGTGGGTTCCAGACAGTGCGGCAAGGTTTTCTCGTAGGGAAACAGAGTAGGGCAGTACTTAACGATTATAAAGAAGGTTATGGGAATAAAGTGAAACTTATAAAGAATGTCTGCTAATCTTTTTTATCTTTTACTAACACTAATCTCGGGTACCGTGGCTAGCCGGTACTCAACGTGGGCTGAGACGGACTCTGGTAGGGACCGCTGCGCTATCCTTCGAATGCTGAAGGCCAGCTCAGTCGTTCTGAATACGCGCAGGCCTTTCTGTTAAGGGGATCGAAGACAGGGTAAACCATCCATCCCTAAACCCTCCATCCCAGCAACCATCAAATTTCATGTAGGCCAGCTGAACCTGGCGAGACCGAGATTTGTACCTCGGCCAGTAGCTTCCTTACTAGTGGCGCACGAGCAGGGACATAGAGGCCTTAAGGCACGCCATGTTTGCGAATTAAAGTCCCGCAAATATGCCCAAATAAGTGTTTTACAAAAAAAAAAAGTTGCCTAGAGGGTATTTTGGAGTCGGGCAAGCCGTAGAATGTATATACCCTGTGCAAAGGCGAGCACATAAAGCGGAGAGTAAAAAGATAGGAGAAAGGAAATACATCATATATGGGTAAATTCAAATCTATGGTATTAGATAGCGAGCATACCCTAGCAAGTGCATTTCATACCCTATGTTCGTGGCCGTGGTCGATGGTAACAAGTTGTAGTTGAAAGGGTTAAGTTCCCTTGTCCAGTGTTGGCTATGTAGATATTAATTCAGACTTTGAATTGAAAATAAAGACATGCACGTCTGTGCAGTTTGAATAGTAAATGCGATCTAATTTATTCGACCAAGTGTCGTTCTTAAGTAGCCTAAATATTACAATATATAAGAGTGTATGTATGTATGTATGGATGTGTGGTTGCCGTTGGTGGGTTCAAGACTGCTGGGTTGACGTCTCAAGTGGTCGCTGATGTTGATGTTTCTGCATCCTGTTAAAGTGCTGACATTGGTGTTTATACAATGTGGGACAATGTACTCTGGTTCATGTGGTCATCGTCTTGTTGGTATGTAGATACATATGTACTTACATATGTGTCTATGTACTTATTTGGTGGTTTAGTTGCGACTTATTTATTTGCTGCTTCTTGGTGGTTTCGTGGGTGGTGTGACTGATAAGGTAACTGTATACAGATTGATGATATACATGGATGGTATGAACCTGCTGTATCGGACAGAACAAAAAAGGGTCTTCAGATTAAAAGAGTGACAACAAAAAGAATGCGAATACAAAATATGAAATCCAAAATACCTACATAATATACACTTTTTGCCACGCAAACTCATTTCTCGCGCTAGAAAAAGGAGTATGCAGATCAAGTGTATCAAAAAAAAAGGAAATAAAATACAAGACATAAAGCCCAAAATGCTTAAATACACATAAAGACGTTGCAATGCAAATCCAATGATCGTGCTAGAAACAGTAAATAACGTGTGCATGCAAACGTATATATTAAGTTAACCTGCTGTATCGGACAGAGCGAGAATAATTTGCAAATAAAAACACGCAACAAGTTAATACGAACCGTCAACGTAGTAGGCACACCGAAATCGCAATATTGTAAGACGATGAACCATTACATAAATTATGTCTGTCCGCCATTGGGCAAGATCACTGCAGCGAGCAAGGGTCTTAGCATAGCTTCAGCACATTTATGATAACAAGTAGTGCACCCTGCACAAACCTTCTTTAAGAACAAAATTAATTATAAACAAAAAAAACACCATATTATATTCTTTTCCTTTCTCACATCCCACTCCATTGCCAGAAAAAGATTTTATACATTGCACATAAACAACACAAAATTATATTATACCTTTTACAGGCACCATTAAAACTTCATTCTCACTACACGGAGGACCAACACCAAACACACAAAACTTAAGGCCAAAAAAAAAAAAATTAGCCAATACATATAAATTAAGATATACTATATAACACTAACACTATAAACATAAGATAAGCAACATATATATACATACATATACAGCACATAATTACATATTTACAACATAATACCGTTCATGTCTAACTTAGGTAGGGTTAGGAGAATAATTCCTACAAGAGGTGCCAAACGCACTAGTAGCATCCCAGATATTAGAGAAGAAGAAGAAGAATCCGAAACCATGTCCATGGATCAGGAAATACCCCCGGCCAACCTCCCAACTTGCACATGCAAGAAATAATAGGTAGCTTTAAAATTTCCGATTTAATAAAAAGCATGCCAACATACGACGGGAACATGGAGGGACTAAGGGAATATTAATGCTAATAAGAGGGGCAGATCAAACTCCAACCGGACTAATGATACTAAGGGCAATCAGAAACAAGATTCAGGGAAAAGCGCATGAAGTAATATACAAAAACGGTTCGCAAAACGTTATAGCAGACGCACTTAGTAGAACGACACTAGGCGTAAACATGAACGACAACGAATCAAACGAAGGAACTTGTGGAGAGACAGTACATTCAGCACAAGACAATATAGAACAGTTTATACCAATAGCAGAGAAAGCGCTTAATGACTTCAATATACAAGTTATATTAAAGTAAGATGTAAATCCAAATACGAAAATAGCGAACTCTACAAGCTAGTCAGATGCATGGAATTTCTGAGAAAAATACCGACACCTGACGAACAACAAAAAGAAATTAGAGAATACCACATAAGGAATAACCATAGAGGAACGGACGAGACGCTAGCTTATTTAAAAAGAGTGATATACTTCACTCACATGAAACAAAAAATCGTCAAACTATTAAAAACTTTGACATATGTCAGACTATGAAGAACGATAGGCAACCACAAGAAGTCCCATTTGAGGAAACTGAAACGCCCCAACAACCATTAGACATAATACACATGTACATATACACAATCAACAACAACAACGTACTAACAATAACAGATAAATTATCAAGATTCGCAACAGGGTACACTGTACCGTCTAGATACAGTATAAATGTTGTTAAATCAATCAGGCACTTTATGTGCACCTTGTTCTGTTCATTGATTTTTGTAAGCAATACAATAACACCAGACACGTCACATCATTCCAACAATCCTCAAGCAATTCACCAGTTGAAAGGCTTCATTCGTCTTTAACAGAAATATACAGAATTATATTAGATAAGCAAAAACAGGAAAATATCGAATATGACCATAACGACATATTATGGGAAGCACTAACGACCTACAACAACGCTATTCATACTGCAACAGGCTACACGCCATACGAATTATTTTCAGGAAGAACACATGTGTTTCAAAAGACAGCAAAGTTTACAAATGAACACGATTTCTTACAGGGGTTAAATTTATACCAAAGAAAATTATACCCTGAAGTAGCAAAACAAATGACCGACCATGTCCAGAACCGCACTTGTAAATTAAACGCAAACAAACACGACCCCCCAGAATTAGAAAAAGACGAAATCATTTTTCGGAAAGAGAATAGACGAAACAAACTAACACCCCGATTCTCAATCCACAGGGTCTTGAGGGACAACGGCCCAACATTCATATCAACCAGAAAGCAAACGAGAAAGAAAGGCTTTTTGGTCTGGCTTCCGTCCATGTCCATGTCAAAAAAAAACAAGAAATGATCTTAATCACAAGTTTGGCTTTAATAGTATTAGTACGGATATACGCATATGTATATATAGTACATATGTCATACCACCAGACAGACAAATGGTGAGGCGGATATGTCTCAATCGATTCAGCTCGTCGCTCTGATCAAGAAAATATATATTTTATGGGCTCAAAACCGACTCATTCCTTGATTACCATTTTAAAATTTAATTCAATGGGACAATTATTTTTAGGGCTTCTCAGTGAAACTTTTTACAGCGACAATCGAAAATCGATTACTTAAAATATGTTGCAAAGCATGCACTCTCAATTTTTCATTTCGCCGCCGCGCGAGGTACTACATATTGAGAAAGCTCATTGTAACACTGAATAGTGCGCGCGTAACTATTTATATTTGAAATGCTTAAGGTAACATAATAAATACCGATCTTTTGTATTACAATTAAATTATTCTTCTGCAATATAACTACAAAACCTGAATTTTCACAAACGTTTGCCAATATTTGACTTAAGCGCAACTTTTTTGCTGAAAAACGTATGCTTTTTAGCCTCCTTTCTGAATACATTCTAAATCAACCACTTGTAGCAATAACAAAAAGAGCTTATATTACTCCGACGTTAATTATCATTCCACTGATGACTCATAATGCTCATATCTAAGAAGCACAGGAAAAAATTTGTTTGTTCAAAATATCGTGAAAGCCAAAAATTTTTTTCATTCAACAACTTAATTTTCGACTGATAGTTCCTATGGCAGCTATATGATATAGTGGTCCGATCTTAATAGGATTTTACATAGGAGGAGCATAGTAAAACTAATAAATGCCGAGTTTTGTCAAGCTATCTTGAAAAACAAAATGTTTTTTCATACAAAAACTTAATTTTCGACCGATCGTTCCTCTGGCAGCTATATGATATAGTGGTCCAATCCAGCTGGTTTTGACACATGTGCTGCGTGCAACAGAAAAAGGGACTTCTGTAAATATTAACTAAGAACTAAGAGCTTTAAAACTGAGAGAGTAGTTCGCATAGAAACAGACAGACGGACAGACGGACATGGCTATATCGACTCGGCTGTTGATGCTGATCAAGAATATATATACTTTATGGGGTCGGAGATGTCTCCTTCTATCCGTTACACATTTCACGACAAAAGTATAATACCCTCTGCAAGGGTATAAAAATTCATAAATTAACGGGTGACTAGAAAAGTTAACACATAAAAAAACAAGTAAGAGGTTCTAGTCGGGAGCTCCCGACCCTGAACCCTCCCATTCCAACACCAAATGCAGTTCGCGCATCGCGCTCGATTGAAGTAATAAATATAAATTTACAAAAAACTAGAATGAAAGGCTATCTTCGGCACGCCGAAGATCTAATACCCTTGCAGACCCAACCTTTTCATAATGCTCTTAGTGCTTTGCCCGTATCTAAGAAGCACAGGGAAAATAGTCAATGCCGAATTTGGTCAAGATATCTTGATAAACAAAAAGGTTTTTAATCAAAAACCTAGTTTTCGACCGATCGCTCCTCTGGCAGATGGTTCAAAATGGTATTTTTATTTATTTTTTTTTTTTTATTTATTTTTTTATTTATTAATGGTCGACAAAACGAGTGTCTTCCTCATTATACATACAATACATAATGGAATTATATGCTAAAAGCCTAGTTAGATAACACAGTTCTCTAAATAGCATCACCGACCGATGGAGGTGTTTTAGTTGCCAGTCCGGCCAGCTGTGCCCCTTTTCACAGCTAAATTTGTCAGTGACGCTATTAGAGCCTACATCTAAGCAGAAGGGAGTAAGTAGGAAAAAAGTGTTCTTAAGTAAAATTAAAGATAATCTTAGTTTGCTATATTAATTAATAAAATACAATAAATAAGAAAAAGGAAAGTAAGAAGATTGTTAATAAAGTAAAGAAATTTAAGCTAGATGTATAGAGTGTTAAGTAGATAGGACAGAGGAAATAATGAACCCCGGTGGGGGAAAGTTACCGGTTGGTCTGGAAACCCAGCCCGGGTCAAAGCGGCTGGGCAGAAAGGACCAGCTAAAGCGCCCTAAAAAAAATAATTTTAGGAGAAACAAAAAATTATTTAGAGAAAACGGAGGAAAAAAATAAAAATTTTCACAGGAGGAAGAAAAAGAATTAGGGTCCTAAACTTAAAAGAGAAAAGAAGAAAGGGGGTTTACTGGTCAATTAGACCAACAGATTATAAAAACGCCCAACCGAAAACAAAAAAAAAATCCCCAAGAAGAAAAAAAGGGAGAAAGAAAAAATCCAGAATAAAACTAACGTTAAATAACTTCGAACTTAATAAAAAAAACCCAGGCCTATGCCAAAAAAGAGTAGGGATCTAAATAAAAAACCGGGTTTGGAAAAAAAAAAAATGCTAACTAATTAATACTATACTTATAATTATATTGGGAGAGTATAACTAAAAAAAATATTGAAGGAAGGGAAAAAAAAAAAAAATAAAAAAAAAATAATTAAAAAACAAATGATAAAACTAAAAATATAAAGTAATCAAATCCTTTTGGCCAAAAAAAATGGGAATTATGTTAAGATAGAAAAAGAAACACAAAAACCCTTAAAGACTAACTGGATATATATCAGAGGGAGATCCTTTATCGGGAGAGCAAATACGAGTACTGGGTAAATTTCTTTAAGAAACAAGAAAAAAGTAAACCTCTGTTTGTAAGATTTAAACGAAAAAAGGCTTAAACCTTTTAAAAAAGAAAAATAAAAAAAACAAAAAAAAAGAAACTTTATTTATTTTAGGAAAAAAATGAGGAAGGGAATTTTATAAAGGGAGAAAAAAAAATAAGTTTTTTATAAAAGGCTTTAAATTAAAAAATTTTTAAAAATAAATATCTTTATTTAAAACTTTAAAAAAAATGATTTGCAGAAATGCTGCAAATTCGAAGTGATTATTTTTCAAATAATTTAGGAATAGCGGACAGTTTTGCAATGCCCTGTAATTTTGTATATCAGACTTTCCACCTTTCTTGTGGAGAGGAATGATATAAGATTCTTTCCAAAGAGATGGAAAGACAGAAGATTCAAGAGATAGATTAAAAAGCTTTTGCAATGGATAAAGAAGGGAAGAACTACACTCCTTCAGTAGACAACTAGGAATATTGTCAGGCCCAGGAGAGTAAGAAGATTTTAAAGAGTTTATAGCTGAAAGGAGAGAGGAGTGTGAAATAATAGGAGGAGGTATAGAACTAGAGGAAGAAATAGTATAAGGATAAGAATTATTATTAGGACAGACTGAGGAGTAAGTAGATTGGAAAAAATTAGCAAAGAGGTTAGCAGAATCAGAGTCATTACTAGCTTTATCCATCCCGAAAGAAAAAGAAGTTGGCAAACTTGAAGATTTACGCTTCAAGTTTACAAAATTGTAAAACTGTCTCGGATTTTGGGCAAATTGCCTTTTACAACGAGTTAGATAATTCTCATAGCATTGAGAATTCAGAAGAAAAAAGTTCGACTTGGCTATGGAATATTTAGCCAAGTCTGTACACGAACCAGACTTTTTAAACTTTTTAAAATATTTAGATTTTAAGTTTTTAAGATGTGACAATCTGGGAGTAAACCAGGGTGGTTTTGAAGAAGTAGTCGAAGGAATTGACTTGGGAATGCTAATATCTAAGAGGGAGTTTAGGGTGCTATAAAACAAAGTAATAGCAGTATTCATATCAACCGAGTCATATAAGAATGACCAATCGGTTGCATAAATAAGCTGATTCAGCAATGAATAATTTCCTTTGCGAAAGCAGAGGCGGGGCTTATTGGCTGATGAGCACGAAATGAGACGATTACAATTGAACATTGTAATCTCTAAAGTAGGATGATATACATCCTCAGGAAGAGATAAAGGAGGGTACCTAGACACATTAGAGATAAGGTAGTTGTTAACAAATACAAGGTCAAGTGTTCTATTCAAATGATTAGAAATTGAATTGATTTGAAACAACGAAAGATCAAGCATGCAGTCTATAAAATCATGCTGTGCTAAGGGCACTAGATAATTTTCGGCAGTGAATAATGACCAAGAGATGTTCGGCAAATTAAAATCACCCAACACCATAAATAGGTCATTATCACGCACGTGTGAAGAAACTTCTTTAATACAAGTAATATGTTTCATATAAACTTGAATATCAGAAGAAGGAGGAACATAAGAGCATGTAATATAGATATTCCGTGTAGGAAAAGACACCTTGACTGAGATAATTTCAGCGTCAGTAGGCGTACTAAAACAGAAAAGTTCTGACTGGAGAGTGGCTTTAACGGCAATTAACACCCCACCACCTCGAGTCGGCCGATCATTTCTATGCAAAATAAAACTATTCGAAAATACCTCAAAATCGGATATGGTTGAATTTAACCATGTTTCGGAAAATGCTATTATATCCGAGTCGAAGGAAGTACTGGCCATGAAAAGATTTTTAAGCTTTGAAATAAGACCTCTGACATTCTGATAATGAATACAGATTTGGTCAGAAGATGAAGTTAGTTTTTTGGGGCAGAAATGGTACCCGGTATTGAAGGGACTGGAAAGTGTGACAGGCTGGTTACGCTTTTTTGGCTTGAACTCGTGAACAATCATGTGTGGAGGCCAAAATTTGGGATCACAAATGATTGGGAACATATCATGTGAAACATTTATTTTGAATGATGATATTTCACGAGGGGTGGAGAAATTAAATTTGGTTATTGACACGCTAGCAGAAGACTTGCTAGCAATATAGGCTGCCAATGACTCAGAAGTGGTGTCCGATGAAAGTCGAGACACAAAAACTTGCCTACGAGGGGCAACAACCGTTAAAGTAGGTGCTGATGGGGCTGCAGGTAGTACAGGAGATGGAGGAGCTAAAGAGGCACCATGATTGTGTTTAACAATCTGGGCAAGATTACGGGCAGGTCTACCTTTGCGGCCAGGAGCTGACGGGGCTGAGGCAGTTTGGATAACTGGGACGGTATCAGGTACGGGCTCTGCTGGAACTACTATAGGGGATAAAACGGGGGTAATTGGGCAGTCGCTTGTGGAAGGCGATAAAGACAACATTGGAGATAAATCCATGTTGCCAGGAAGGGACAAGAAAGGCGTAGGTGTCTGAACAGACGTAGACGGCAATTGCAAAAGTTGAGGCTCCAACCGGCGATTGGTTGGAGACTCAAATTTATAATTGGCAAGCAACTCAAAACTCGAGTCAAATTTACTCGACAGTTGCTTAGCCACATTATTCAATTTTAAGAATTGATTTCTCACAGAATTATACATTCTGGAGAAATCAATTTGCTTGTCGATGCAATCTGGGCACGACCAACGCAAGCCACCGCAGCCCTTCTTGGCAACTGCAGCGATCTTGTCGCAATCACGCCCAGTGAGACCAGCACATTTAGCATGCATCATATTCTCACACAGCCAACAATTAACAAATTGCGGCTGTGCAGAATCATCAGCCTGCTTGAACGTGCAAAGTTTCTTACAGCACTACATAATTCTTGTAATAAGCAAGTTGCGAGAGCGCAGAGCAAAACGAAAACGGTGCACAAGAATAGAGCAAGTAAACACTCAAAAACAATTATCGTACACAAACAAATTGTTTGGAGCGAAAGGCAATAGCAAAAATTTGCGAGAGCGCGATGCACAAGCAGAAATATGCGGCAGCGAACACACGCACAAACAAGTGTATGCACAGGGGAGCACCAAAGCAAAAGAATCAAAACAGGCAATAACAACAATACAGAACTGACGCCGCGTTCAATAAATGCAATTATTAACAGACTTACGCTGCGACAACAGAATAGCACTTTGCACAATTATACAGCTTTTTAAATAAAGCACAAAAAAGGCCAAATTTAGAAATAAAAAGCAGGATTAAAGCGCAAAAAATATATACAAATCTTGGAGCACAAGTAAAACACGTCAATCACTCTCAACTGAGAACTCTCTCCAGATATATGATATAGTAGTCCGATCTTAATAGGATTTTGCATGCATATGAGGAGCATAGTAAAACTAATAGATGTTGAGTTTGGTCAAGATATCTTGATAACCAAAAATGATTTTCATACAACAACTTAATTTTCAACCAATCGTGCCTGTGACAGCCATATAATAGAGTGGTCCGATGTTGATAGGATTTTTCACATGTATGAGGAGCATAATAAAACTAACAAATGCCGAGTTTGGTCAAGATATCTTGTTAAACAAAATTTGTTTCATACAAGAACTCAATATTCGACCGATCGTTCCTATGGCAGCTATATGATATAGTGGTCCGATCTTAATAGGATTTTGCATGCATATGAGGAGCATAGTAAAACTAATAGATGTTGAGTTTGGTCAAGATATCTTGATAACCAAAAATGAATTTCATACAACAACTTAATTTTCAACCAATCGTGCCTGTGACAGCCATATAATAGAGTGGTCCGATGTTGATAGGATTTTTCACATATATGAGGAGCATAATAAAAGTAACAAATGCGGAGTTTGGTCAAGATATCTTGATAAACAAAATTTTTTTCATACAAGAACTACATTTTCGACCGATCGTTCCTATGGCAGCTATATGATATAGTGGTCCGGTCTTAATAGGATTTTGCATATATATGGGGAGCATAGTAAAACTAATAAATGCCGAGTTTGGTCAAGATATATTGATAAACAAAATGTTTTTTCATACAAAAACTTAGTTTTCGACCGATCGTTCCTATGACAGCTATATGATATAGTGGTCCGATCTTAATAGGATTTTGCATATATATGAGGAGCTTAGTTAAACTAATAAATGTCGAGTTTGGTCAAGATATCTTGTTAAACAAAATTTGTTTCATACAAGAACTAAATTTTCGACCGATCGTTCCTATGGCAGCTATATGATATAGTGGTCCGATCTTATAGGATTTTGCAGAGATTCAACAGAGAGAGTTCAACAGAGAGAGTTCTCAGTTGAGAGTGATTGACGTGCTTTTTATTTCTAAATTTGGCCTTTTTTGTGCTTTATTTAAAAAGCTGTATAATTGTGCAAAGTGTTATTCTGTTGTCGCAGCGTAAGTCTGTTATTAATTGCATTTATTGAACCCGGCGTCAATTCTGTATTGTTGTTATTGCCTGTTTTGATTCTTTTGCTTTGGTGCTCCCCTGTGCATACACTTGTTTGTGCGTGTGTTCGCTGCCGCATATTTCTGCTTGTGCATCGCGCTCTCGCAAATTTTTGCTATTGCCGTTTGCTCCAAACAATTTGTTTGTGTACGATAATTGTTTTTGAGTGTTTACTTGCTCTATTCTTGTGCACCGTTTTCGTTTTGCTCTGCGCTCTCGCAACTTGCTTATTACAAGAATTATGTCGTGCTGTAAGAAACTTTGCACGTTCAAGCAGGCTGATGATTCTGCACAGCCGCAATTGGTTAATTGTTGGCTGTGTGAGAATATGATGCATGCTAAATGTGCAGGTCTCACTGGGCGTGATTGCGACAAGATCGCTGCAGTTGCCAAGAAGGGCTGCGGTGGCTTGCGTTGGTCGTGCCCAGATTGCATCGACAAGCAAATTGATTTCTCCAGAATGTATAATTCTGTGAGAAATCAATTCTTAAAATTGAATAATGTGGCTAAGCAACTGTCGAGTAAATTTGACTCGACTTTTGAGTTGCTTGCCAATTATAAATTTGAGTCTCCAACCAATCGCCGGTTGGAGCCTCAACTTTTGCAATTGCCGTCTACGTCTGTTCAGACACCTACGCCTTTCTTGTCCCTACCTGGCAACATGGATTTATCTCCAATGTTGTCTTTATCGCCTTCCACAAGCGACTGCCCAATTACCCCCGTTTTATCCCCTATAGTAGTTCCAGCAGAGCCCCTACCTGATACCGTCCCAGTTATCCAAACTGCCTCAGCCCCGTCAGCTCCTGGCCGCAAAGGTAGACCTGCCCGTAATCTTGCCAAGATTGTTAAACACAATCATGGTGCCTCTTTAGCTCCTCCATCTCCTGTACTACCTGCAGCCCCATCAGCACCTACTTTAACGGTTGTTGCCCCTCGTAGGCAAGTTTTTGGGTCCCGACTTTCATCGGACACCACTTCTGAGTCATTGGCAGCCTATATTGCTAGCAAATCTTCCGCTAGCGTGTCAATAACCAAATTTTATTTCTCCACCCCTCGTGAAATATCATCATTCAAAATAAATGTTTCACATGATATGTTCCCAATCATTTGTGATCCCAAATTTTGGCCTCCACATGATTGTTCACGAGTTCAAGCCAAAAAAGCGTAACCAGCCTGTCACCCTTCCAGTCCCTTCAATACCGGGTACCATTTCTGCCCCAAAAACTAACTTCATCTTCTGACCAAATCTGTATTCATTATCAGAATGTCAGAGGTCTTATTTCAAAGCTTAAAAATCTTTTCATGGCCAGTACTTCCTTCGACTCGGATATAATAGCATTTTCCGAAACATGGTTAAATTCAACCATATCCGATTTTGAGGTATTTTCGAATAGTTTTATTTTGCATAGAAATGATCGGCCGACTCGAGGTGGTGGGGTGTTAATTGCCGTTAAAGCCACTCTCCAGTCAGAACTTTTCTGTTTTAGTACGCCTACTGACGCTGAAATTATCTCAGTCAAGGTGTCTTTTTCTACACGGAATAACTATATTACATGCTCTTATGTTCCTCCTTCTTCTGATATTCAAGTTTATATGAAACATATTACTTGTATTAAAGAAGTTTCTTCACACGTGCGTGATAATGACCTATTTATGGTGTTGGGTGATTTTAATTTGCCGAACATCTCTTGGTCATTATTCACTGTTTCAAATCAATTCAATTTCTAATCATTTGAATAGAACACTTGACCTTGTATTTGTTAACAACTACCTTATCTCTAATGTGTCTAGGTACCCTCCTTTATCTCTTCCTGAGGATGTATATCATCCTACTTTAGAGATTACAATGTTCAATTGTAATCGTCTCATTTCGTGCTCATCAGCCAATAAGCCCCGCCTCTGCTTTCGCAAAGGAAATTATTCATTGCTGAATCAGCTTATTTATGCAACCGATTGGTCATTCTTATATGACTCGGTTGATATGAATACTGCTATTACTTTGTTTTATAGCACCCTAAACTCCCTCTTAGATATTAGCATTCCCAAGTCAATTCCTTCGACTACTTCTTCAAAACCACCCTGGTTTACTCCCAGATTGTCACATCTTAAAAACTTAAAATCTAAATATTTTAAAAAGTTTAAAAAGTCTGGTTCGTGTACAGACTTGGCTAAATATTCCATAGCCAAGTCGAACTTTTTTCTTCTGAATTCTCAATGCTATGAGAATTATCTAACTCGTTGTTAAAGGCAATTTGCCCAAAATCCGAGACAGTTTTACAATTTTGTAAACTTGAAGCGTAAATCTTCAAGTTTGCCAACTTCTTTTCTTTCGGGATGGATAAAGCTAGTAATGACTCTGATTCTGCTAACCTCTTTGCTAATTTTTTCCAATCTACTTACTCCTCAGTCTGTCCTAATAATAATTCTTATCCTTATACTATTTCTTCCTCTAGTTCTATACCTCCTCCTATTATTTCACACTCCTCTCTCCTTTCAGCTATAAACTCTTTAAAATCTTCTTACTCTCCTGGGCCTGACAATATTCCTAGTTGTCTACTGAAGGAGTGTAGTTCTTCCCTTCTTTATCCATTGCAAAAGCTTTTTAATCTATCTCTTGAATCTTCTGTCTTTCCATCTCTTTGGAAAGAATCTTATATCATTCCTCTCCACAAGAAAGGTGGAAAGTCTGATATACAAAATTACAGGGGCATTGCAAAACTGTCCGCTATTCCTAAATTATTTGAAAAAATAATCACTTCGAATTTGCAGCATTTCTGCAAATCAGTTGTTTCCCCTGTTCAACATGGATTCGTAAAGAATCGGTCAACTACGACCAATCTGCTTGAATTTACTTCCTTGGTAAATGATGCCTTTCTTTCGAAAATGCAAACTGATGTCATTTATACTGACTTCAGTAAGGCGTTTGACTCTGTGCACCATGACATTTTACTTTTTAAACTTGACCGAATAGGTTTCCCTCCGTCTCTTTTGCTTTGGATAAATTCTTATTTAAAAGGTAGGACCCAAAGAGTAATGCTGAGGCAGACTACCTCTAAACAGGTTCACGTTACTTCTGGTGTTCCTCAAGGTAGTCATCTTGGACCTTTACTCTTTACTCTTTTTATTAATGATCTCCCCTCTGTTATATCACATGCCCGTGTACTCATGTATGCGGATGATGTGAAACTTATTCTATCATACACTAATCCCCTACATCATTCTCGTCTACAAGACGATTTGAACGCTATGCAACTTTGGTGTTCGGCCAATCAATTGCATCTGAATTGTTCAAAGTGTATGTTTATGACATTTTATCGTACTACACCTTATCTTGTCAGTTATACAATCGACAATACCCCTTTGCAACGTATACTAACAGTTAAGGATCTAGGCGTTCTTTTTGATTCTAAACTCTGTTTCAATCTTCACATAGATACCATCGTTAATGAGGCAAAAGGTGTACTTGGATTCATTAAACGATGGTCTAAAGAGTTTAACGATCCTTTTATAACGAAACTTCTGTACATCTCTCTTGTTCGCCCTATCCTTGAATACTGCTCTTGCATCTGGTCTCCGCAGTATAACAATAGCCAGGATCGTATTGAATCTGTTCAGAAGCAATTTCTGCTTTTTGCCTTACGAGGTTTGAATTGGGACCCTAATCTTCTGTTGCCATCCTACCCCAGCAGGCTGCTTCTTCTTAACCTTCCGTCGTTAACCAACCTTAGGACAATTCTCGGTGTTGTCCTTCTACATAAGTTGATTATTGGCGATATAGATTCTCCTTATCTGCTAGGGCGTCTTCAATTCTCTGTTCCGTCTAGACCAACCAGAAATTACCGCCCCTTATTCCTGTCTACGTGCACAACAGACTACGCTATGCACAATCCTTTTCGCATGCTATGTAAAAATTATAATAGTTTGCATCACGTTTTCTCTATAGAACTTTCTCTACCCCTAATAAAATCGTTGCTTTCAGGATACCTTCGGGAAGTCACTGACCATTCCCATCTATGAGCAGGGGCATAGCTTGCCGGACAGGCTGTAAATTTTCCCCCACCGGGTCGGTGATTTCCCATTACTTTTCTCTCTGTCCTATCTACTTAACACTCTATACATCTAGCTTAAATTTCTTTACTTTATTAACAATCTTCTTACTTTCCTTTTTCTTATTTATTGTATTTTATTAATTAATATAGCAAACTAAGATTATCTTTAATTTTACTTAAGAACACTTTTTTCCTACTTACTCCCTTCTGCTTAGATGTAGGCTCTAATAGCGTCACTGACAAATTTAGCTGTGAAAAGGGGCACAGCTGGCCGGACTGGCAACTAAAACACCTCCATCGGTCGGTGATGCTATTTAGAGAACTGTGTTATCTAACTAGGCTTTTAGCATATAATTCCATTATGTATTGTATGTATAATGAGGAAGACACTCGTTTTGTCAACCATTAATAAATAAATAAATAAATAAATAAATATAATTCCATTATGTATTGTATTTAAAATGAGGAAGACACTCGTTTTGTCGAGCATTAATAAATAAATAATAAATATATATGAGGAGCATAGTAAAACTAATAAATGCCGAGTTTGGTCAAGATATCTTGGAAAACAAAATGTTTTTTCATACAAAAACGTAATTTTCGACCGATCGTTCCTATGGCAGCTATATGATATAGTGGTCCGATCCTGGTTTTGACAAAGTTTCATTAAAATAGCTTTAAAACTGAGAGACTAGTTCGCATAGAAGCAGGCAGACGGACAGACGGACATGGCTATATCGACTCGGCTGTTGATGCTGATCAAGAATATATATACTTTATGGGATACCATATTTGTGTATTCTCAAAAAGTCAATTGCATTAAAATTGTGGCTTAGATTGGTTGGCAATATAAGTTGGGTTATTAACTTGATTTATAGCTGTGCAGTGTTACAGGGTAGGTGGCGATAGGTACAAAATGAAAGATACTTGACATATATATAATATTCTAGAAGCAACATATCATATTTGGTGACTCTAGCTCTTATTATTTACCCAACTTGCTCAAAAAACAGGATGTCGATATCGATTTTAACGATTGCTTGGAAACGGAGTAAGTTATCGATGATCGGAAACAAACTCGATCTGCGCAGGCACTAGGAGCACCTACATCTAAAATTTGAGCTCTCTAGCTCTTATAGGTTCTGAGATCCTTGCATTCATACATACTTACAGTCGGACGGGCGGACGGACGGACGGACGGACAGACAGACAGACGGACATGGCTAGATCGACTCGACTATTGATGCTGATCAAGAATATATATACTTTATGGGGTCGGCGATGCTTCCTTCTGCCTGTTACATACATTTGCATTTTGCATAAATACAATATACCCTTTTTACCAATTTTCAATGGGTTCAGGGTATAAAAATGACAACAAAAAACATATTAAGACAAAACATAACCCTATCCATATGATACTTACAGATTCTATTATACGACCGGACAATACATTAACCTATAGCACTTGGAACATGGTACACCTATAGTTAAATTAGAACTAGGACCAGCCAAGGTAATTTACAACTATAAAATATTCTCACATGTAGATATATACTTAGACAATATTGACCAATTCGATAAAGCTCTAAAGGCCTTAAAGAGTTTTACATTCTCTGGAGAAGCTGTAGAAATTCTTGAAGCCAAACTAGGACAACTTAAAGAGAAAGTAAATATTTTAGTACCTAGAAAAAGACAAAAAAGAGGTGCCATATATAAATGGCCTAGGGACCATAATTAAAGCCATTACAGGAAACATGGACGCAATAGATTCCAATAAAATAGCCGAAGAAATAAAGCTTATACAAGTAAACATGAACGATATAACGAAAAACATGAACGAACAAATATCAGAAAATCATGAGATCATAGTAAGGTTCGGAAATATTACCGAACATATTAATAAAGAAAAACGTTATAAACACTTTCATAAAAAATTACAAAAATTGAGTTTATAAAGAACTAAATCAGGAACTTAATGAAAACATGACTTACAATACATTAACAGAATAGGATATAACATAGATGTAATGTACAAACATTTTAGAAAGTATCCTACTAACAAAATTAAACATAATTCCGAAATTCATCCTATCAATGGATGAAATAGAAAAAATCACAGACATTTTGTCCAAGCAAAACATAACAATAATATCACAAGAGCATTTATATAGACTTTTAGAAATGGATACGTTTATAAATAAAACCAATGTGGTTTTTCATATTAAAATTCCGACCCTTGAACCGGAAGAATATAAAATTGCACACATTATCCCATTACCACTTAATATCACAAAATATGTAAAAATACCAGAATATATAGTATATAATAAGAATAACATTGAAACCTTTAAATAAAAATGTAACAAAATTCATAATCAATATTTTTGTAAGACACAAGTTGCCAGGTTCCAACGTGGGATTTAAGCTGCCTAAAAGGATTACTAAACGAAGAAAAAGCAACATGTGACGTAATGGAGGTTGGCGAACGAGAGCAAATTTTAGAACCAGAAAAAGGTTTTATTCTCGTACTAAATGGAGTAAACGTCAAGATAAACCCTACCTGCTCTAAGCAGTTCGAAATAAATGGAAATGCGCTAATAACATACAATGATTGCAACATTGTTATAGAAGACCAAATATTTGAAAACACGGAAACTGAATTTGAAAACAACATCAGAACTACGATACCACTTTACAAAGAAGTAAAAGGTAAACAATACCATAGAAGAACTAAACTTAAAAAGGCTACACTTGGAGACCATGAAGACCCATAACCGTATACTCACCATTAAAAAGATCACAACGAATCACCTTATTACAATTTACGCATGTCTTATAATAGTAACCGGAATAATACTACTCCTGCTGTTCTTAAAAAGGACTACAACCGTCTTTACGCCGACACCTACACAAGCGCATTTCGTTGAGGCCATACCTCCGTTTTGACCCTCTCTTCAATCCTGGGGGGGAGGAGTTACCTCATCAGTCACACCACCCACGAAACCACCAAGAAGCAGCAAATAAATACGTCGCAACTAAACCACCAAATAAGTACATAGACACATATGTAAGTGCATATGTATCTACATGAACCAGAGTACATTGTCCCACATTGTATAAACACCAATGTCAGCACTTTAACAGGATGCAGAAACATCAACATCAGCGACCACTTGAGACGTCAGCAGTCTTGAACCCACCAATGGCAACCACACATCCAAACATACATACATACACTCTTATATATTTTGAAATATTTAGGCTACTTAAGAACGACACTTGGTCGAATAAAGGAGATCGCATTTACTATTAAAACTGCACAGATTTGCATGTCTTTATTTTCAATTCAAATTCAGAATTAATATCTACATAGCCAACGTTGGACAAGGGAACTTAACCCTTTCACCTACAACTTGTTACCATCGACCACGGCCACGAAGGTAACTCGCGCGCTGGATCCACCAACGACGCAAAGAAGAACTGGTGTCGGTCTGAGTAAGGAAGGGCGCGTGGAGAAGTTGCGTAAGCGGCTATCCACTTTCGTACAGGATGGCGGCCATGCTTTCGAAATTTGGGCTCGGCTTGCCGAGTCGGTATCGGCTACCCAGAGCAGCCACAATCCTGATTCACGGCAAGGAGCCGTTAAGCTTATAGTTAAGCGAGCTATGTGGAGTCACGGCAAGAAGCCGTTAAAATCATAGTTTTATTGTTTTAGATATTATAAGTACTAGTAGTAAGAAAGGCAAGGAACCGTCAGATCTATAGTTTAATTGTTTTGTTAGTTTTGAGTATTAATAATTTGAATTTGAAGTTAACACCGCCGACGAGCGCGCAATTTCAATTCGGCGGCGAAGAGCGAAAGCTCCGAGGTGAAGTTGCGAAAGCTCGCGGCGAAGTTGAGCGGCCGAGGCAAGCGCATGGCTCGCTAACGAGCGTGCCGGCACTTTTGCGGCGACTATCAGAGTAAGTGGACGTGTTTCGGAGAGTACAAGTGAGAACATAACCCTAAGTGGGTAGCGGAACGATAGGGCTCCAGACAGTGCGGCAAGGTTTTCTCGTAGGGAAGCAGAGTAGGGCAGTACTTAACGATTATAAAGAAGGTTATGTGAATAAAGAATAAAGAATGTCTGCTAATCTTTGTTATCTTTTACTAACTCTTATCTCGGGTACCGTGGCTAGCCAGTACTCAACATGTTTCAAAAGACAGCAAAGTTTACAAATGAACACGATTTCTTACAGGGGTTAAATTTATACCAAAGAAAATTATACCCTGAAGTAGCAAAACAAATGACCGACCAAGTCCAGAACCGCACTTGTAAATTAAACGCAAACAAACACGACCCCCCAGAATTAGAAAAAGACGAAATCATTTTTCGGAAACAGAATAGACGAAACAAACTAACACCCCGATTCTCAATCCACAGGGTCTTGAGGGACAACGGCCCAACATTCATATCAACCAGAAAGCAAACGAGAAAGAAGGGCTTTTTGGTCTGGCTTCCGTCCATGTCCATGTCAAAAAAACAAGAAATGATCTTAATCACAAGTTTGGCTTTAATAGTATTAGTACGGATATACGCATATGTATCAATATATGCACATATGTATATATAGTACATATTTCATACCACCAGACAGACAAATGGTGAGGCGGATATGTCTCAATCGATTTAGCTCGTCGCTCTGATCAAGAAAATATATATTTTATGGGCTCAAAACCTTTTTCTCATTCCTTGATTACCATTTTAAAATTTAATTCAATGGGACAATTATTTTTAGGGCTTCTCAGTGAAACTTTTTACAGCGACAATCGAAAATCGATTACTTAAAATATGTTGCAAAGCATGCACTCTCAATTTTTCATATTGCCGCCGCGCGAGGTACTACATATTGAGAAAGCTCATTGTAACACTGAATAGTGCGCGCGTAACTATTTATATTTGAAATGCTTAAGGTTACATAATAAATACCGATCTTTTGTATTACAATTAAATTATTCTTCTGCAATATAACTACAAAACCTGAATTTTCACAAAAGTTTGCCAATATTTGACTTAAGCGCAACTTTTTTGCTGAAAAACGTATGCTTTTTAGCCTCCTTTCTGAATACTTTCTAAATCAACCACTTGTAGCAATAACAACGAGTAAGAAGGGCTATCTTCGGCATGCCGAAGATCTAATACCCTTGCAGACCCAACCTTTTAATGCCGAGAAAATGGTTAAGGCCGAGTTTGGTCAAGGTATATTGATAAACAAAAAAAAAGGCTTTTAATCAAAAACCGATGTAAATAAGATTTAGCAAAAATGAAGGAAGCATAGTGAAATCTTTAAATGCCGTGTTTAATCGCAAAATCATGAAAAACAAAAAATTCTCCATACAAAAACTTAATAATATGATATAGTGGTCCGATCTTAATAGGATTTTTGCATATATATGAGGAGCATAGTAAAACTAATAAATGCCGAGTTTGGTTAAGATATCTTGAAAATCAAAATGTTTTTTCATACAAAAACTTAATTTTCGATCGATCGTTCCTATGGCAGCTATATGATATAGTGGTCCGATCTTAATAGGATTTTGCATATATATGAGGAGCTTAGTAAAACTAATAATTGCCGAGTTTGGTCAAGATATCTTGACAAACAAAATGTTTTTTCATACAAAAAATTAATTTTCGACCGATCGTTCCTATGGCGGCTATATGACATAGTGGTCCGATCTTAATAGAATTTTGCATATATATGAGGAGCATAGTAAAACTAATAAATGTCGAGTTTGGTCAAGATATCTTGATAAACAAAAGGTTTTTTCATACAAAAACTTAATTTTCGACCGATCGTTCCTATGGCAGCTATATGATATAGTGGTCCGATCTTAATAGGATTTTGCATATATATGAGGAGCTTAGTAAAACTAATAAATGCCGAGTTTGGTCAAGATATCTTGACAAACAAAATTGTTTTTTCATACAAAAACTTAATTTTCGACCGATCGTTCCTATGGCGGCTATATGATATAGTGGTCCGATCTTAATAGAATTTTGCATATATATGAGGAGCATAGTAAAACTAATAAATGTCGAGTTTGGTCAAGATATCTTGATAAACAAAAGGTTTTTTCATACAAAAACTTAATTTTCGACCGATCGTTCCTATGGCGGCTATATGATATAGTGGTCCGATCTTAATAGAATTTTGCATATATATGAGGAGCATAGTAAAACTAATAAATGTCGAGTTTGGTCAAGATATCTTGATAAACAAAAGGTTTTTTTCATACAAAAACTTAATTTTCGACCGATCGTTCCTATGGCAGCTATATGATATAGTGGTCCGATCTTAATAGGATTTTGCATATATATGAGGAGCTTAGTAAAACTAATAAATGCCGAGTTTGGTCAAGATATCTTGACAAACAAAATGTTTTTTCATACAAAAACTTAATTTTCGACCGATCGTTCCTATGGCGGCTATATGATATAGTGGTCCGATCTTAATAGGATTTTGCATATATATGAGGAGCATAGTAAAACTAATAAATGTCGAGTTTGGTCAAGATATCTTGATAAACAAAAGGTTTTTTCATACAAAAACTTAATTTTCGACCGATCGTTCCTATGGCAGCTATATGATATAGTGGTCCGATCTTAATAGGATTTTGCATATATATGAGGAGCTTAGTAAAACTAATAAATGCCGAGTTTGGTCAAGATATCTTGACAAACAAAATGTTTTTTCATACAAAAACTTAATTTTCGACCGATCGTTCCTATGGCGGCTATATGACATAGTGGTCCGATCTTTATAGAATTTTGCATATATATGAGGAGCATAGTAAAACTAATAAATGTCGAGTTTGGTCAAGATATCTTGATAAACAAAAGGTTTTTTCATACAAAAACTTAATTTTCGACCGATCGTTCCTATGGTAGCTATATGATATAGTGGTCCGATCTTAATAGGATTTAGCATATATATGAGGAGCTTAGTAAAACTAATAAATGCCGAGTTTGGTCAAGATATCTTGACAAACAAAATGTTTTTTCATACAAAAACTTAATTTTCGACCGATCGTTCCTATGACGGCTATATGATATAGTGGTCCGATCTTAATAGGATTTTGCATATATATGAGGAGCATAGTAAAACTAATAAATGTCGAGTTTGGTCAAGATATCTTGATAAACAAAAGGTTTTTTCATACAAAAACTTAATTTTCGACCGATCGTTCCTATGGCAGCTATATGATATAGTGGTCCGATCTTAATAGGATTTTGCATATATATGAGGAGCATAGTAAAACTAATAAATGTCGAGTTTGGTCAAGATATCTTGATAAACAAAAGGTTTTTTCATACAAAAACTTAATTTTCGACCGATCGTTCCTATGGCAGCTATATGATATAGTGGTCCGATCTTAATAGGATTTTGCATATATATGAGGAGCTTAGTAAAACTAATAAATGCCGAGTTTGGTCAAGATATCTTGACAAACAAAATGTTTTTTCATACAAAAACTTAATTTTCGACCGATCGTTCCTATGGCGGCTATATGATATAGTGGTCCGATCTTAATAGGATTTTGCATATATATGAGGAGCATAGTAAAACTAATAAATGTCGAGTTTGGTCAAGATATCTTGATAAACAAAAGGTTTTTTCATACAAAAACTTAATTTTCGACCGATCGTTCCTATGGCAGCTATATGATATAGTGGTCCGATCTTAATAGGATTTTGCATATATATGAGGAGCTTAGTAAAACTAATAAATGCCGAGTTTGGTCAAGATATCTTGACAAACAAAATGTTTTTTCATACAAAAACTTAATTTTCGACCGATCGTTTCTATGGCGGCTATATGATATTGTGGTCCGATCTTAATAGGATTTTGCATATATATGAGGAGCTTAGTAAAACTAATAAATGTCGAGTTTGGTCAAGATATCTTGAAAAACAAAATGTTTATTCATACAACTTAATTTTCGACCTATCGTTCCTATGGCAGCTATATGATATAGTGGTCCGATCTTAATAGGATTTTGCATATATATGGGGAGCATAGTAAAACTAATAAATGCCGCGTTTTGTCAAGATATCTTGAAAAACAAAATGTTTTTTCAAACAAAAACTTAATTTTCGACCGATCGTTCCTCTGGCAGCTATATGATATAGTGGTCCAATCCAGCTGGTTTTGACACATGTGCTGCGTGCAACAGAAATAGGGACTTCTGCAAAGTTTCATTAAGATAGCTTTAAAAGTGAGAGAGTAGTTCGCATAGAAACAGACAGACGGACAGACGGATATGGCTATATCGACTCGGCTGTTGATGCTGATCAAGAATATATATACTTTATGGGGTCGGAGATGTCTCCTTCTATGCGTTACACATTTCACGAAAAAATTATAATACCCTCTGCAAGGGTATAAAAAGGATCCCTTGGGAGGATTCGAACTCGCAACTGACCATATTAAGCTCGTTGCATTGAAGGTGCGTCACATCAGGCTCAACGAACGATGAGCTGGGTCCACCAATCAAGAAATGAGCTGGAGTGAGCACATCTGGAGTTAATTATCGATGCTATTTGACAGACTAGGTGTGAAGCTCTTCGAAGTTGAGAACACAAGAGCCAACAGCACGATAAAAATGATGCTTCGTTGTCTTCACTGCTGCTTCCCAAAGGCCGCCGAAATGCGGTGAACGAGAGGGTATAAATTTCCAATCAATGGAGTCAGCCAGCTCCAGGTGAACCGCTTAAGTCGCGAAGCAGACGAAGACAGCCATGTAACATTTGACTGGAGCTTTATTTCGTACGTCTGGCTTATAGAAAAATGGTCCACAATAGTCAACGCCAGAGACTTCAAAGGCTCGACAAGCAGTCAAACATTCTTTGGGCAGATCAGCCATTATATGCTCTACTAATCGAGGCTTGGCACGAAAGCATCTCACACATTTTCCAACCACCTTGGATACGGTCTTCCTTCCACCAATCGGCCAATACTGCAACCGAATATGAGCAAGAAGTGCCCGTGGACCAGCGTGTAAGTCCCGATTCTGAAACCGTGTGATAACTGAATCTGTGATGGGATGGTGACACGGGAGAATTATTGGATGGCGAGCGTCGAAATCCAGCGAAGAGTTTTTCAAGCGCCCATCAACTCTAAGAATGCCGAAATCATCCAATAAAGGGATACATCTGGACGGTTTAACAAATCTTCTCGATTGCAATGATTTGATATCTTCCCACAGGTGTGCTCTCTGGACGAGCTTTAGTAAGAGTTGAGTCCCATGTTGTATATCACAAACTGTTAGTCCAGGATGCCTGCATTTGTATATGAATTTATAAATATATCCGAATATACGCTGCATTGTAGCAGTTATATCAACGAAGGGAGATGACGCAATAAAGCTGCTATGGAAAAAGTCCTATAGACTCTGGAGCGTCAGGCGACATATGACCAAGATCCAAGTATTCCTTTCGAAAGTTTGGATATTGAATCTTCAGGTCTGGACGATTTTGTAGTTTGTGTTCCAGGGTCAGAAACTGACGGTATGACGTTCCCAGACATTCCAAACTTCGCTTGAAGGGTAAACGAACTGAATATTGACCACTAGGCAATCTGATATGAGTCTTTACAAATGTTCATGCAGGATTCTATCTCCCAAAATCGTCGCACCGATTCATCAGCACATTCTTCAAAACATGGCACAAGCTTGCCCGCAGTATGCTTTGCTATTAATGTAGAACCCAAGCGCGGTCCGCCTCCAGAAACTACCCAACCAAGCCGTGTTTTTTGAAGACACGGTAGCCCTGGGCGAAGCCTTATCTGGCCGACGCTGAGAAGATCGTAAGTCCAAGCAGTAAGTCCACGCGTTGAGGTTTGAAGAACGACGGTTCTGCAAGTTTTATGTTATCGGGAATGTTCCAATTCGTCGTGTTGATGGTGAAACTAGATTGACTATCAGTTATGCTAGGCGCTACCAGAGCTGTGAGGCATGTTGAGTATTCAGAGACTTGAGACTGTATTGTGATAGTGACCGTATTTCCTTCTGTTTCAAAACGAGAATCTCCTAGACCAGAGACAATGGCTGAGGACTTGTGCTTCTTAAGCTGAAGCTGTTGAGCAAGGCGCGACGTTGTGAAGCTGTGAACCAGAATCCAAAAGGGCACGACAAGGTATCAAAGATCATAGCTGTAGCCAAGATGACAACATCTCTAATGAAATACTGGGCAACAAGAGAGGTGGAGGTAGATGGTGACGACTTGGCGAAAGACGCATGGGCTATCGACGATGAATCAGCAGGCGCAGTCAGCTGACCAGACGGAAATACAGAATTATTTAAGTGCAGCAGGGAATGGTGTTTCGCCCCGCAGGTCCGACAGCATCCAGAGCTGGATGATCGCAATTGATGGCCTTTCTTTAGGCAATTCAAGCATAATGCAAGTCGTTTTGCCTCCCTAAGCCGTAATGCAGGGGTCAAATTTCCAAATCGAGGACAATTATATATATTATGACCAGGGCTGTCCTAAAAAATTCAGACAGGCGCATCGTGGTTAGTGGCGATGAAAGACGATCTACTTGTGTTAATTGCTATAGTCTTTCCCACCTGATGGCTAGGGGCATAGCTTGCCATACCAAAATTTACTGTTTCCATTGTTCGGCATCTCTGCTCCCACGATGGTATTAAGTTGACGAACGATGAATCCTCTAGCCTTTCTTCCCACTTGGCTTGTGAAATTGGGTCAAGCTTTTGTAACAGAATCTGCACAATGATGCATCCAGCGATCTGTTCGGTATTGCCCATGCTCTTTAACGCGCGTATATGTGCGTTGAATTGATCGGATAACTCCCTCAGCGCCACGGCCGAACCACCTGCCACCCTCTTGAGCTCCAATATCTCAAGTATGTGTGCCTGAAAAACCAAACGTCTATTAGCTTTTCTCCAATAAATTAAGTGCTATGGCATAATTATCGTTTCTTATTTCCAATGATCGAATCGCGTCCAGCGCTGAATCCTTCAGCACGATCAAAGACGCTGCAGCTTTTCGATATCTGCTTGATCATGATGATTATCTATGACGGTTATGAACATAGAATAAAATTCGGCCCATTCTGCGTAGGCCACTGAACGTAGGCAACTTTATTGAGGGTAGTGCCGGAGGTGCCTTAGCTCTAACTGTCTGCGCGGGCAGCATAGATTGGTCGCGATTGTTGAGCAGGGTAATATTGAGACACGCTTCCCAATTTCACTCCGTACCGAAGTTTCCATAGAAACAACTAACTCGTCAAAGTCCTCCCGCAATTGGCTACCAATTTCATCAAAGTCGAGTTCTTCGAGGCTTGTGTGAGTAATATCAAATGAGGTCTGAAGCCGCTCGATTTGCTTCAGCCTAACACTAAGACCGCACTCATCAATTGCACTAAGTGGCGAATTAGTTTGAGCATTTCGAAGTGTTTGCAAACTGTCATAAATTGAAATGGCTTTGCGATTCAGAAAAGTCAAACTGTTTGCAGAGGGCACTGCACTAGAGGCATTGTTTTCGTTTGCCATTAGAAGCGTTGATAGATTCTAGTGCGAAACTAGCTGAGTAACTAACAACGGTGATCGCTAGTACATGCAAACCGTTCAAAAAACAATAGTTGTAAGAACTTCGGCGAACGCAAGTGTCAAGCTATGTAACGAAGTAACGGCAATAGCCTTTACATAAATACCGAACGAATGAGCAAAGACTTTAAGCGACCGAAGGAGTAGGCAAAGCGACGGCGATCGCTTATAAGTATGTAAGTTAACTGATAAGTTACGATAATAAATGTTTGTTGGGTTTCCTTCAGCAATCACAGCGCTTATAATTGTTTGTTGGGTTGCCTTAAGCAATCCAAGCGCTTATAATTGTTCGTTGGGTTGCCTTAAGCAATCACAGCGCAAAACGTCTGCATCAGCGCTCTGCCGCTGCAATGGTCAGAGACGGTAATCGGACACTTTTGTTATTGTCGCAAGAGTCTTCCGCTTATCGCCTATGATTATGCTGAGTCGTCTTGCCGACCATGACATTGTAGCGTTATGCGAGTGCCAGACTTGGCTTTTAAGTTTAGCATGCTTGATTTGGAGTTTCAGTTTGTGTCAAACATTGTTCAAGAAACAATAAAGAATTCACTACTCCCGGCACGCTGCCGTAATTGCTTTTGTTCTAATTGCATTATACTGCTGAGCCACAAGGCCAGTAAGTCAAAGAGGTAAAGTCAAACCTCCAACCTAATCTTCGTAAGAAGTTAACAAATAACCAAACGCAATCTTTGGATGAGCAACGTGGGATTCACGCACGCATCATCAGACATAGCATTTGTGTATTTTTGTTACGACGAGGGATCCACTCACACATCACTAGATCGAGTGTTTGTACATCTGTATAGCTACGCGGGACTTACGTACTAATACTTGGATCACAACGCGGGACACCGCATTTAGTTATAATTGGCGCCCGACATACTAGAACCCACACTAAATCATGTAAGTTCAAATAAAGGCTTCAACTAAGTGGAAAAAAAGGAAAATAAAAGTTAAAAGAATTCATTAAAAAAAATTTTTCCCTGTAATCACATTCTATGTTTTATGCCAACGCGGTGCAAAAATAATAATAATTTTTTGCAGTTACATTTTATGTGGTACCGATTTAAAACAGTCGGCAAAAAAAAAATTATTTTTTTTGCAATTACATTTTGTAATTTTGCAATTACAATCGACAAAACGAAACGAAAGCCGCTGCGTTAATCGATTGTTTAAGTTAAATGTTTAATGTTTCATATTAATGCGAACAAAGTTAATAAATTGACATACAAACGAGAAAGAAGGGCTATCTTCGGCATGCCGAAGATCTAATACCGTTGCAGACCTTAAATGCCGAGAAAATGGTTAAGGCCAAGTTTGGTCAAGGTATCTTGATACACAAAAAAAAAGGCTTTTAATCAAAAACCTAGTTTTCGACCGATCGTTCCTATGGCAGATATATGATATAGTAGTCCGATGTAAATAAGATTTTGCAAAAATGAAGGGGGCATAGTGAAATCTTTAAATGCCATGTTTAATCGAAGAATCATGAAAAACAAAAAATGCTCCATATAACAACTTAATTTTCGACCGATCGTTCCTATGGCAGCTATATGATATAGTGGTCCGATCTTAATAGGATTTTGCCTATATATGAGGAGTATAGTAAAACTAATAAATGTCGAGTTTGGTCAGAGCTGCAGAGCTGCAAGCAGTTCAAGCACAAATCACAACTTTGCGCTTAGATGCCCCTCAAGTAGAAGTTTTTTAAAGAATTCGGGTCGACCCAGCAATTAGGTGTTAAATCTACCCCAGACTTTGACGGGGCTCACGATGACTACGTGGCATGGCGGCAGTCAGCCACTGATGCATACGAGCTTTTCAGGCCGTCCAATGGTAGCACGTCACACTATCAAGTTGTAACTATAATCAGAAACAAGATCAGAGGGTCCGCGAGGGCACTATTAGTGTCGCACAATACGGAGCTAAATTTCGATGCAATAATAGCAAGGCTAGATTGCACATACTCAGATAGGACATCACTACGCACCCTGCGCCAAGCGCTAGAGATGGTCAAACAAGGCGACTTAGGGTTAGTGGGTATTACGATACTCTCGAGCGAAAACTTACCCTGGTTACTAACAAAATTAGCATGTCTCACGACCAAGAAGGCGCTGACTTATTAAACAAGGAGGTTAGAGCGGATGCGTTGCATGATGTCATCTCAGGCTTAAAAAAATCCTTAAGGGCAATTGTTTTCCCAGCCCAGCCCAAAGACTTGCCCTCTGCTTTGGCACTTGCCAGAGATGCGGAGGCGAGCATTAAACGAAATTTATTTTCATCTTCATATGCTAAAGCACTTGAAGAAAAAGCCCAGGCTACTGAAGCCGGCAGGGCTCGTACCCAGTACAAGCAGGGGAAGAACAATAGGGACGAGCGTACAATAAGCCTACAAATTTTGGCAAGCAGCAAGCTAGCAACGCGGCTGCTACCAAAAGACAGAACTCGTCAGATCGAGTGTCCGGCCACAGGTGCCAGAGGTTGAACAAGGTTGTTCAGAGCGCCCCGGTTAACACCGAGGAAAGCCATGAGAACGCACCTGAGCAGGAAGTCAATGACGTAGATGAGGATAACGAATCCTTATTTGACGTTGACTCATTGAATTTTTTAAAGAGCGCTCCCGGCTGCCCGTCAGCGAAAGACAGTTGGCTGGGAGGACACTTAAAATTTTAATAGACACCGGCGCGGCAAAAAATTATGTAAAACCCGTAAAGGAGTTAAAAAACATAATGCCAGTCGCCAAGTCTTTCGCTGTGAGTTCCATACATGGCTCCAGTAAAATCAATAATAAATGTCTCATGTCGGTCTTCCGACAAGTGTCTCCGGTTTTTATACTAGACACGCTTGGCACCTTTGATGGCATAATTGGCTTCGCCCTGTTAACACAGGCAGGAGTAACAATTGATTTAAATAAAGGTAACCTTGAATACAAGGATACAGCGGAAAAGTTACAGTTTTTTAACTGCGATAGTGTGAATTTTAGACACGTAGACGATATTGTTGTCCCAAATTCCGTCAAGAAGGAATTTAAAAAGATGATCTTAAAAAGATTAAAGGTGTTTAGACCAACGAAATGAAATCAGGGTATCATCAAATCTATCTGGCGTAACAAGAAGACTTCATTTTCGGTAAACGGCGGAAAATATGAATTCTGTCGATTACCCTTCGGTCTGAAAAATGCTGGAAGTATTTTTCAAAGAACTAAAGACGACGTGCTCAGGGAATTGATAGGCAAAATATGTTACGTCTATGGTGACGACGTGATCATTTTCTCTCAAAATGAAGCCGATCATGTTAAGCATATCAACTCAGTACTTCAGTGCTTGAGTGACGCTAACATGAGAGTTTCCCAAGAAAAAACAATATTTTTTAAGGAAAGCGTCGAATATTTAGGGTTTATAGTGACCAGGGACGGGGCAAAGACTGACCCCGAAAAAGTCAAAGCCATGCAGGAATACATCGAGCCAAAAAATTTGTTGAGCTTAAGATCATTCCTCGGCTTGGCTAGTTATTATAGAAGGTTCGTTAAAGACAACGCCGCGATTGCGAAGCCGTTAAGGGACATTCTAAAAGGCCAAAACGGAACAGTTACCAAAAACATGTCCCGAAAAGTCCCGGTTGAGTTCGATGAGACGCAGCGCAATGCGTTCGAACGCTTAAGAAATATTCTGGCATCAGAAGATGTCATTCTTATGTACCCAGACTTTAAACTACCTTTTGATCGAACCACCGACGCCTCGGCTAGTGGCATCGGCGCTGTCTGTCCCAGGGAGGTCGCCCCATTACAATGATCTCGCGAACTTTAAAGCAATGCGAGCAAAATTACGCTACTAACGAAAGAGAGTTACTAGCAATTGTATGGGCTCTAGGTAAGCTGCAGAAATTCCTGTATGGTACCAAAGACAAACTAATAAATGTCGAGTTTGGTCAAGATATCTTGATAAACAAAATGTTTTTTCATCCAAAAACTTAATTTTCGACCGATCGTTCCTATGGCAGCTCTATGATATAGTGGTCCGATCCATCTGGTTTTGACATATGTGCTGCGTGCAACAGAAAAAGGGACTTCTGCAAAGTTTCATTAAGATAGCTTTAAAACTGAGCGACTAGTTCGCATAGAAACAGACAGACGGTCAGATGGACAGACGGACAGACGGACATGGCTATATCGACTCGGCTGTTGATGCTGATCAATATATATACTTTATGGGGTCGGAGATGTCTCCTTCTATGCGTTACACATTTCACGACAAAGTTATAATACCCTCTGCAAGGGTATAAAAAGGCTTACATTGACGAACATGATGCAAAAATGTTCTACAAGCCAGGTAAAGAAAATTTTGTAGCGGATGCCTTGTGACGGCAAAATGTAAACGCTCTACATGACGAACCTCCTTCCGACATCGCAACCATACACAGCGAACTGTCATTGACCTACACGGTCGAAACAACCGAAAAGCCTATAAACTGCTTTCGGAACCAAATAGTTTAGAAGAGGCATGTTTCCCACAAAAACGGAATTTCATACTTTTTGGCAGCAAGACTCGCCATTTAATTAATTTCACTGACAAAAACACCCTTTTGATACACTTAAAGAAGTGATCAACCCAAACGTTGTAAACGCAATACATTGCGATCTGCCAACACTCGACAGTTTCCAACACAACATTGTGTTAAATTTTCGGTCAACGAAATTTTGGCATTGTAAGAACTTGGTGTGCGACGTTATTGACAAGAACGAACAAAGGGAAATAATAATAATAATAATTAATAATAGTTAACTGATTAGTTACGACAATAAATGTTTGTTGGGTTGCCTTCAGCAATCACAGCGCTTATAATTGTTTGTTGGGTTGCCTTAAGCAATCCAAGCGCTTATAATTGTTCGTTGGGTTGCCTTAAGCAATCACAGCGCAAAACGTCTGCATCAGCGCTCTGCCGCTGCAATGGTCAGAGACGGTAATCGGACACTTTGTTATTGTCGCAAGAGTCTTCCGCTTATCGCCTATGATTATGCTGAGTCGTCTTGCCGACCATGACATTGTAGCGTTATGCGAGTGCCAGACTTGGCTTTTAAGTTTAGCATGCTTGATTTGGAGTTTCAGTTTGTGTCAAACATTGTTCAAGAAACAATAAAGAATTCACTACTCCGGCACGCTGCCGTAATTGCTTTTGCTCTAATTGCATTATACTGCTGAGCCACAAGGCCAGTAAATCAAAGAGGTAAAGTCAAACCTCCACCCTAATCTTCGTAAGAAGTTAACAAATAACCAAACGCAATCTTTGGATGAGCAACGTGGGATTCACGCACGCATCATCAGACATAGCATTTGTGTATTTGTGTTACGACGAGGTATCCACTCACACATCACTAGATCGAGTGTTTGTACATCTGTATAGCTACGCGGGACTTACGTACTAATACTTGGATCACAACGCGGGACACCGCATTTAGTTATAATTTGTATATAAAGTGCACAAAACGAAATGCCAGGTGGTGTCTTTTAAGATTATTGCTTTAATGTAAAGCAAATAATCTTACAACAACAAAATTCACGCCGGGGTCACTAAAATGTTGCGCTATTGAGCTTTTTCAATAGCTTTCACAAATAGAAATAATTAACTTCATTTTATTTCTTGTGTTCCAATTTGCTTATATGTTTATTATAACTTCAGAGAATCAGGCAGACCCGAATTGGTCTGTGCTTATATTTTAAGTTTTAGAATTTAACAAAACGATTATAAGGAAACGACAATTGATTTTTTATAATTTTATGTAATGCAAGTGGTCGATGTGTACCAAATGCACGAAGCGAACGAACCTAACTAACTCGACGCGCAGCATCGAGGCCTTCGCATAGGTAAATGCTAGGGCAATAGGGCTTAATGTAAATGTTATCTTAAGAGCGAAGTTCAAGCAATTCGCAGAGGAAGTGTTTTAAGATAAGATTAATATGCTGCTCTTTTCAGTTGCGAGGTCGCTCCATTTATTTGGCTGCGTAGCCAAACAACAATTTTTTCAAAGGCTTAATCGTGAAGCCGGGTTACATAATATCATTTGCAGATGGGAAGTGAACAACTCTTCAAATTTGTATCACTTAATAAATTTAAAAAAGGGGTAGTAATGACTTAAAAGAAATCAAAATAGCGCTATTAACAAAGGTGACACAAATAGAAAAAGTAGATTCAAAAGCACCAATGGTTATAACGAATACACCGATTACAGTTTTTGAATTTAACCGCCGGCCGCCACAGCAACCGTGCGTTGCTGATCGGTTGCTCAACACCGTCTTCGAGAGCGCAACTTCAACTCGGCGGCGAAGAGCGAAAGCTCCGCTAGCGAGGGAAACAGAGTAGTGTAGTGCATAATAATTACAAAGAAGGAAATGTAAATAAAGTAATGCTTGTAAAGAATGTCTGCTAATCCTTTTCATTTCTTATTAACACTAATCTCGGGCACCGTGGCTAGCCGGTGCTCAACATAACCCGCTTTCCTACCCTAAAGCGTAGTGTATCGAGAGACGAGGGTTCATTACGTCGCTCATGATCACAGTCCCAGCAGTAGTTTGGATGTGTGTTGAGACAAAGTGCGGCATCGAACGCTGAATGTCAGCTCGGTCGTTCCGGATATGCGCAGGCCTTTCTGCTAGGAGGACTGAAGACAGGGTAGCGACGTTGGCAAATCTTCCCCTCTCCCTAAACTCTCCATCCCAGCAACTAACAAATGTCCTGTAAGCTTGCTGAACCTGGTAAAACCGAGAGTTGTACGCCATCCTGTAGCTTCCTTACAATAGGCGCCCGAGCAGGGACATAGAGGCCTTTAGGAATGACATGTTTGCGGATTAAAGCCCCGCAAGTATGCCTAAATAAGTGTTTTCAAAAAAAAAGTTACATATAGGGTATTTTTGGTCGGGCATACCCTAGTCTGTATGTACCTTAGCACAGGATAAGAGAAAAGGAATACATCATATATGGTTAAAATGCGTATTAGGTAGTCGAGTATACCCTATATAGCGCGCGCGTGCCAATAATAAGGAAAACCAAGTAGAAGGACAAGTACAAGTTAACTGAGGAGCATAGTATAACTAAAAATGCCGAGTTTGGTCCAAATATCTTGATAAACAAAATTTTTGTTCATACAACAACTTAATTTTCGACCGATCGTTCCTATGGCAGCTATATGATATAGTGGTCCGATCTTAATATTTTTTAAGGAAAGCGTCGAATATTTAGGGTTTATAGTGACCAGGGACGGGGCAAAGACTGACCCCGAAAAAGTCAAAGCCATGCAGGAATACAACGAGCCAAAAAATTTGTTGAGCTTAAGATCATTCCTCGGCTTGGCTAGTTATTATAGAAGGTTCGTTAAAGACAACGCCGCGATTGCGAAGCCGTTAAGGGACATTCTAAAAGGCCAAAACGGAACAGTTACCAAAAACATGTCCCGAAAAGTCCCGGTTGAGTTCGATGAGACGCAGCGCAATGCGTTCGAACGCTTAAGAAATATTCTGGCATCAGAAGATGTCATTCTTATGTACCCAGACTTTAAACTACCTTTTGATCGAACCACCGACGCCTCGGCTAGTGGCATCGGCGCTGTCTGTCCCAGGGAGGTCGCCCCATTACAATGATCTCGCGAACTTTAAAGCAATGCGAGCAAAATTACGCTACTAACGAAAGAGAGTTACTAGCAATTGTATGGGCTCTAGGTAAGCTGCAGAAATTCCTGTATGGTACCAAAGACAAACTAATAAATGTCGAGTTTGGTCAAGATATCTTGATAAACAAAATGTTTTTTCATCCAAAAACTTAATTTTCGACCGATCGTTCCTATGGCAGCTCTATGATATAGTGGTCCGATCCATCTGGTTTTGACATATGTGCTGCGTGCAACAGAAAAAGGGACTTCTGCAAAGTTTCATTAAGATAGCTTTAAAACTGAGCGACTAGTTCGCATAGAAACAGACAGACGGTCAGATGGACAGACGGACAGACGGACATGGCTATATCGACTCGGCTGTTGATGCTGATCAATATATATACTTTATGGGGTCGGAGATGTCTCCTTCTATGCGTTACACATTTCACGACAAAGTTATAATACCCTCTGCAAGGGTATAAAAAGGCTTACACTGACGAACATGATGCAAAAATGTTCTACAAGCCAGGTAAAGAAAATTTTGTAGCGGATGCCTTGTGACGGCAAAATGTAAACGCTCTACATGACGAACCTCCTTCCGACATCGCAACCATACACAGCGAACTGTCATTGACCTACACGGTCGAAACAACCGAAAAGCCTATAAACTGCTTTCGGAACCAAATAGTTTAGAAGAGGCATGTTTCCCACAAAAACGGAATTTCATACTTTTTGGCAGCAAGACTCGCCATTTAATTAATTTCACTGACAAAAACACCCTTTTTGATACACTTAAAGAAGTGATCAACCCAAACGTTGTAAACGCAATACATTGCGATCTGCCAACACTCGACAGTTTCCAACACAACATTGTGTTAAATTTTCGGTCAACGAAATTTTGGCATTGTAAGAACTTGGTGTGCGACGTTATTGACAAGAACGAACAAAGGGAAATAATAATAATAATAATTAATAATAGTTAACTGATTAGTTACGACAATAAATGTTTGTTGGGTTGCCTTCAGCAATCACAGCGCTTATAATTGTTTGTTGGGTTGCCTTAAGCAATCCAAGCGCTTATAATTGTTCGTTGGGTTGCCTTAAGCAATCACAGCGCAAAACGTCTGCATCAGCGCTCTGCCGCTGCAATGGTCAGAGACGGTAATCGGACACTTTTGTTATTGTCGCAAGAGTCTTCCGCTTATCGCCTATGATTATGCTGAGTCGTCTTGCCGACCATGACATTGTAGCGTTATGCGAGTGCCAGACTTGGCTTTTAAGTTTAGCATGCTTGATTTGGAGTTTCAGTTTGTGTCAAACATTGTTCAAGAAACAATAAAGAATTCACTACTCCGGCACGCTGCCGTAATTGCTTTTGCTCTAATTGCATTATACTGCTGAGCCACAAGGCCAGTAAATCAAAGAGGTAAAGTCAAACCTCCACCCTAATCTTCGTAAGAAGTTAACAAATAACCAAACGCAATCTTTGGATGAGCAACGTGGGATTCACGCACGCATCATCAGACATAGCATTTGTGTATTTGTGTTACGACGAGGTATCCACTCACACATCACTAGATCGAGTGTTTGTACATCTGTATAGCTACGCGGGACTTACGTACTAATACTTGGATCACAACGCGGGACACCGCATTTAGTTATAATTTGTATATAAAGTGCACAAAACGAAATGCCAGGTGGTGTCTTTTAAGATTATTGCTTTAATGTAAAGCAAATAATCTTACAACAACAAAATTCACGCCGGGGTCACTAAAATGTTGCGCTATTGAGCTTTTTCAATAGCTTTCACAAATAGAAATAATTAACTTCATTTTATTTCTTGTGTTCCAATTTGCTTATATGTTTATTATAACTTCAGAGAATCAGGCAGACCCGAATTGGTCTGTGCTTATATTTTAAGTTTTAGAATTTAACAAAACGATTATAAGGAAACGACAATTGATTTTTTATAATTTTATGTAATGCAAGTGGTCGATGTGTACCAAATGCACGAAGCGAACGAACCTAACTAACTCGACGCGCAGCATCGAGGCCTTCGCATAGGTAAATGCTAGGGCAATAGGGCTTAATGTAAATGTTATCTTAAGAGCGAAGTTCAAGCAATTCGCAGAGGAAGTGTTTTAAGATAAGATTAATATGCTGCTCTTTTCAGTTGCGAGGTCGCTCCATTTATTTGGCTGCGTAGCCAAACAACAATTTTTTCAAAGGCTTAATCGTGAAGCCGGGTTACATAATATCATTTGCAGATGGGAAGTGAACAACTCTTCAAATTTGTATCACTTAATAAATTTAAAAAAGGGGTAGTAATGACTTAAAAGAAATCAAAATAGCGCTATTAACAAAGGTGACACAAATAGAAAAAAGTAGATTCAAAAGCACCAATGGTTATAACGAATACACCGATTACAGTTTTTGAATTTAACCGCCGGCCGCCACAGCAACCGTGCGTTGCTGATCGGTTGCTCAACACCGTCTTCGAGAGCGCAACTTCAACTCGGCGGCGAAGAGCGAAAGCTCCGCTAGCGAGGGAAACAGAGTAGTGTAGTGCATAATAATTACAAAGAAGGAAATGTAAATAAAGTAATGCTTGTAAAGAATGTCTGCTAATCCTTTTCATTTCTTATTAACACTAATCTCGGGCACCGTGGCTAGCCGGTGCTCAACATAACCCGCTTTCCTACCCTAAAGCGTAGTGTATCGAGAGACGAGGGTTCATTACGTCGCTCATGATCACAGTCCCAGCAGTAGTTTGGATGTGTGTTGAGACAAAGTGCGGCATCGAACGCTGAATGTCAGCTCGGTCGTTCCGGATATGCGCAGGCCTTTCTGCTAGGAGGACTGAAGACAGGGTAGCGACGTTGGCAAATCTTCCCCTCTCCCTAAACTCTCCATCCCAGCAACTAACAAATGTCCTGTAAGCTTGCTGAACCTGGTAAAACCGAGAGTTGTACGCCATCCTGTAGCTTCCTTACAATAGGCGCCCGAGCAGGGACATAGAGGCCTTTAGGAATGACATGTTTGCGGATTAAAGCCCCGCAAGTATGCCTAAATAAGTGTTTTCAAAAAAAAAGTTGCATATAGGGTATTTTTGGTCGGGCATACCCTAGTCTGTATGTACCTTAGCACAGGATAAGAGAAAAGGAATACATCATATATGGTTAAAATGCGTATTAGGTAGTCGAGTATACCCTATATAGCGCGCGCGTGCCAATAATAAGGAAAACCAAGTAGAAGGACAAGTACAAGTTAACTGAGGAGCATAGTATAACTAAAAATGCCGAGTTTGGTCCAAATATCTTGATAAACAAAATTTTTGTTCATACAACAACTTAATTTTCGACCGATCGTTCCTATGGCAGCTATATGATATAGTGGTCCGATCTTAATAGGATTTTGCACATATATGAGGAGCATAGTAAAAATAATAAATGCCGAGTTTGGTCAAGATATCTTGATAAACTAAATTTTTGTGTGTTCTTTAGTTAAAATTAAAAATAATCATAATTTTCTATATTAATTAAGAAAATGCAATAAATTGGGAAAAAGTAAGAGAGAAGTTATTAAAAAAGTAAAGGAATTAAACAAGATATATAGAAGGTTATGTAGATAGGATAGAGAGATAGTAATGGGAAATCACCAGTGGGTCGGTCTGGCAAGCTATGCCCCTGCTCATAGCTGGGAATGGTCAGTGACTTCCCGAAGGTATCCTGAAAGCAACGAATTTATTAGGGGTAGAGAGAGTTCGATAGAGAAAACGTGATGCACACTATTGTAATTTTTACATAGCACGCGAAAAGGATTGTGCATAGCGTAGTCTGTTGTGCACGTAGATAAGAATAAGGGGTGATAATTTCTAGTTGGTCTGGACGTAACAGAAGACTTGAAGACCCCCTAACAGAAAAGGAGAATCTATATCGCCAACAATCAACTTATGTTGAAAGACAACAGAAGAAAATATTAAGAAGAAGCAGCCTGCTGGAGGAAGATGGCAACCGAAGATTAGGGTCCCAATTTAAACCTCGTAAGGCAAAAAGCAGAAATTGCTTCTGAACAGATTCAATACGATCCTGGCTATTGATATACTGCGGAGACCAGATGCAAGAGCAGTATTCAAGGATAGGGCGAACGAGAGAGATGTACAGAAGTTTCGTTATAAAAGGATCATCAAACTCTTTAGACGATCGTTTAATGAATCCAAGTACACCTTTTGCCTCATTAACGATGGTAAATATATGCAGATTGAAGCTGAGTATAGAATCAAAAAGAACGCCTAGATCCTTAACTGTTAGTATACGTTGCAATGGAGTATTGTCAATTGTTTAGCTGACAAGATAGGGTGTAGTGCGATTGAAGGTCATAAACATACACTTTGAACAATTCAGATGCAATTGATTGGCCGAACACCAAAGTTGAAACTTTGCAGAAGTCCCTATTTCTGTTGCACGCAGCACATATGTCAAAACCAGCTGGATCGGACCACTATATCATATAGCTGCCATAGGAACGATCGGTCGAAAATTAAGTTTTTGTATGAAAAAACATTTTGTTTGTCAAGATATCTTGACCAAACTCGACATTTATTAGTTTTACTATGCTCCTTATATATATGCAAAATTCTATTAAGATCGGACCACTATATCAAATAGCCGCCATAGGAACGATCGGTCGAAAATTAAGTTTTTGTATGAAAAAACATTTTGTTTATCAAGATATCTTGACCAAACTCGACATTTATTAGTTTTACTATGCTCCTCATATATATGCAAAATTCTATTAAGATCGGACCACTATATCATATAGCTGCCATAGGAACGATCGGTCGAAAATTAAGTTTTTGTATGAAAAAACATTTTGTTTGTCAAGATATCTTGTCCAAACTCGACATTTATTAGTTTTACTATGCTCCTCATATATATGCAAAATTCTATTAAGATCGGACCACTATATCATATAGCCGCCATAGGAACGATCGGTCGAAAATTAAGTTTTTGTATGAAAAAACATTTTGTTTGTCAAGATATCTTGACCAAACTCGGCATTTATTAGTTTTACTAAGCTCCTCATATATATGCAAAATCCTATTAAGATCGGACCACTATATCATATAGCTGCCATAGGAACGATCGGTCGAAAATTAAGTTTTTGTATGAAAAAACATTTTGTTTGTCAAGATATCTCGACCAAACTCGGCATTTATTAGTTTTACTAAGCTCCTCATATATATGCAAAATCCTATTAAGATCGGACCACTATATCATATAGCTGCCATAGGAACGATCGGTCGAAAATTAAGTTTTTGTATGAAAAAACCTTTTGTTTATCAAGATATCTTGACCAAACTCGACATTTATTAGTTTTACTATGCTCCTCATATATATGCAAAATTCTATTAAGATCGAACTACTATGTCATATAGCCGCCATAGGAACGATCGGTCGAAAATTAAGTTTTTGTTTGTCAAGATATCTTGACCAAACTCGGCATTTATTAGTTTTACTAAGCTCCTCATATATATGCAAAATCCTATTAAGATCGGACCACTATATCATATAGCTGCCATAGGAACGATCGATCGAAAATTAAGTTTTTGTATGAAAAAACATTTTGTTTTTCAAGATATCTTAACCAAACTCGGCATTTATTAGTTTTACTATGCTCCTCATATATATGCAAAATCCTATTAAGATCGGACCACTATATCATATTATTAAGTTTTTGTATGGAGAATTTTTTGTTTTTCATGATTTTGCGATTAAACACGGCATTTAAAGATTTCACTATGCTTCCTTCATTTTTGCTAAATCTTATTTACATCGGTTTTTGATTAAAAGCCTTTTTTTTTGTTTATCAATATACCTTGACCAAACTCGGCCTTAACCATTTTCTCGGCATTAAAAGGTTGGGTCTGCAAGGGTATTAGATCTTCGGCATGCCGAAGATAGCCCTTCTTTCTCGTTTCAAATAATTTAGGAACAGCGGACAGTTTTTCAATGCCCCCGTAATTTTGTATATCAGACTTTCCACCTTTCTTGTGGAGAGGAATGATATAAGATTCATTCCAAACAGATGGAAAGACAGAAGATTCAAGGGATAGATTAAAATGCTTTAGCAACGGATAAGCCAGGGAAGAACTACACTCCTTGAGTAGACAACTATAAATATTGTCAGGGCCACGAGAGTAAGGAGATTTTAAAGAATTTATAGCTAAAAGGAGAGAGGAATGGGAAATAATAGGAGGAGGTATAGAACTAGAGTAAGTAATAGTATAAGGGTAAGAATTATTATTAGGATAGACTGAAGAGTACGTTGATTGGAAAAAATTAGCAATGAGGTTAGCAGAATCAGAGTCACTGTTAGCTTTATCCATCACGAGAGAAAAAGAAGATGGCAAACTTGAAGATTTCCGCTTCAAGTATACAAAATTGTAAAACTGTCTCGGATTTTGTGCAAATTGCCTTTTGCAACGAGTTAGATAATTCTCATAGCATTGAGAATTCAGAAGAAAAAAGTTCGACTTGGCTATGGAATATTTAGCCAAGTCTGTACACGAACCAGACTTTTTAAACTTTTTAAAATATTTAGATTTTAAGTTTTTAAGATGTGACAATCTGGGAGTAAACCAGGGTGGTTTTGAAGAAGTAGTCGAAGGAATTGACTTGGGAATGCTCATATCTAAGAGGGAGTTTAGGGTGCTATAAAACAAAGTAATAGCAGTATTCATATCAACCGAGTCATATAAGAATGACCAATCGGTTGCATAAATAAGCTGATTCAGCAATGAATAAAGGAGGGTACCTAGACACATTAGAGATAAGGTAGTTGTTAACAAATACAAGGTCAAGTGTTCTATTCAAATGATTAGAAATTGAATTGATTTGAAACAGTGAATAATGACCAAGAGATGTTCGGCAAATTAAAATCACCCAACACCATAAATAGGTCATTATCACGCACGTGTGAAGAAACTTCTTTAATACAAGTAATATGTTTCAAATAAAATTGAATATCAGAAGGAGGAACATAAGAGCATGTAATATTGATATTCCGAGTAGGAAAAGACATCTTAACTGAGACAATCTCAGCGTCAGTAGGCATACTAAAACAGAAAATTCTGCCTGGAGAGTGGCTTTAACGGCAATTAATACCCCACCACCTCGAGTCGGCCTTATCATTTCTATGCAAAATATATTTGTTCGAAGAAACCTCAAAATCGGATATGGTTGAATTTAACCATGTTTCTGAAAATGCGATTATATCCGAATCGAAAGAAGTGCTGGCCAGGAAAAGATTTTTAAGCTTTGAAATGAGACCTCTGACATTCTGATAATGAATAGAGACTTGGTCAGAAGGCGAAGCTAGTTTTTTGGGGCAGAAAAGATACCTTGTATTATTTATTTATTTATTAATGGTCGACAAAACGAGTGTCTTCCTCATTATTCAGTAGACTATGCATACAATACATAATGGAATTATATGCTAAAAGCCTAGTTAGATAACACAGTTCTCTAAATAGCATCACCGACCGATGGAGGTGTTTTAGTTGCCAGTCCGGCGCTATTGTCAGTGACGCTATTAGAGCCTACATCCAAAGCAAAAGAATCAAAACAGACAATAACAACAACACGGAACTGACGCTGCGTTCAATAAATGCAATTATTAACAGACTTATTCTGCAATAGCAGAATAACACTTTGCACAATTATAAAGCTTTTTAAATAAAGCACAAAAAATGCCAAATTTAGAAATAAAAAGCAGGATTAAAGTGCAAAAATATATAAAAATCTTGGAGCACAAGTAAAACACGTCAATCACTCTCATCTGAGAACTCTCTTTTGATCCGACCCATTTCCCAATCAGTTTAATAAACACATGCAATTTACTCCAGAAGTTAAACACAATTGATAGAATTTCTGCTTCGATTTCGTTAGGCACACACATACATGCATATTCACAAAAGACACTTTGGCAGCTATTTTTTCTGTTCAGTGTTTGTTGGGCTAACAAGCTTTTTTATTAGCACTTAGTAGCGAGAAATTAAGGATGTTATAAAAACTACACCCTTTCTTATAAGTTCATGCAACGGGTTGATTTATTTATGCTTATAGCAAACGTATTGACAATATGCAAAAATGTACAATTTTTAGCGAAGCGATCGATAAGAGATCCGATATAACGAATATACGAAACAAGAATGGATTGCGGCGTCGCTAGCATTGATGCGCTAGCCGCTTAAGACAAAGTGCAAAAGGTAAAAGAGCGCGATAAAGGAAACTACGATGAGCGCAAAGCGATAAGCGCTAGATAGTTAACAGCAAATGATATTGAGTTATTTTATGACATGCGAGAAGCGCCAAACAAAACAAAATAGTGACATTGCTTGCCTCGCAGGGCAATATATAACTGAAATGTTATGCTAACATAATACAAGTTTAATTTTTAGATGCTGAGCCGAACATACTCCCCCGTTGAACGATTGAGCTTCAACAGGATCGTTAAGGGGAAGCAGACACAGCTTATTAGTTGCTCGCTTTATGATTCCATTAGCTGTCTTGAGAACTGCAACGCGTGCGATGTCATCAGTTCCTTTGACCAATTCAACCACTCTAGCTAGTGGCCATTTCAAAGGAGGTAAGTTCTCGTCTTTGACAAGAACGATGTCATTGAGAGCCACACCTGGCTTGGGAGTCCGCCATTTTGAACGCTGTTGCAGAAGATTTAAATATTCTTCTCGCCAGCGAGACCAAAAGACTTGGTGCATGTAGCAGCTATCTAGACGATTAAAATTGAGCCGTGTCACATCTGGTTCTGTAAACGAGGCTTGTGGGCCACCAACCAAAAAATGAGCTGTGGTAAGAACATCAAGGTCTTCTGGATCTTCTGAAATGGGAAGCAGTGGTCTAGAATTAATGACTGCCGTTATGTGGCACACAAGGGTACGAAGCTCTTCGAATCCCAGAACAGTTGACCCCACAACCCGATAGAAGTGATGTTTTGCAGTTTTTACCGCTGCCTCCCAAAGGCCACCAAAGTGAGGGGAGCGCGGTGGGATGAAGCGCCAGTCAATTGTGTCCGCCAAACAAAACTGGAGCACAGCCTCTTGATGACAGCTACTGATGAAGAGATTTTTTAGCTCCAACAGCTCGTTTTTGGCGCCGACAAAGTTGGTGGCATTGTCAGACCAAATCTGACGTGGCTTGCCACGAGTGCATATAAAGCGCTTTAGAGCATTGAGAAATGCACACGTAGATAGATCCTAGACCAACTCCAAATGAATGGCTTTCGTGGCGAAGCAAATAAATACGCTGATGTAGCATTTTATAGGAGCTTTGTTTCGAGTGTCAGGCTTGTAGAAGAATGGTCCGCAAAAGTCTACACCAGTTATATCAAACGCTCGAGTTTCAACAAATCGCTCCTTTGGAAGATTAGCCATTACGTGCTCCACCAAGCGGGGCTTGTTCCGGAAACATCTGATGCATTTGTTTACAATGCTGGAAACTGTTTTGCGGCCACCAATCGGCCAATATTGCAGGCGAATTGCTCCCAACAAGGCTCGTGGTCCAGTATGGAGATTCCGCTCATGAAAGTGAGTGACAATGGCGATGGTGACTGGATGTTGTCTAGGCAGTATAATAGGATGACGGGCCTCATAAGGAAGGGTTGACTTTTCGAGGCGCCCACCAACTCGAAGAATACCAAATTCATCCTGAAAGGGCAATAATGATGAGAGTATACTGGAACGAACGACCACGCCCTTTGATTGCACGTTCTTTATATCATCCCAAAGAGAGTCCTTTTGAACGTTACGTAAAAGTATGAAGGATCCAAAACGTATGTCGGAGATCAAAAGTCCGGGGCGCCGAATACGATGGATGAACTTGTACACATAGGCAAACACTCGTTGAATAGCAGAGAAGGAATTCACATATTTGCACCTTAATATGGCATCATCTGTAGGATCTGTGATGAGCAACACTCTTTTGCGTAACTCCAGTATTGGTTTATCAAGAAGACAAGTCGCAGGCCAGCACCTTTGTGGACCAGTCAAAAATTCAGGACCACATGACCAAAGTTTTGAATGTATAAGCTCGTCAGGAGTGGCCCCTCTGGAGAGAATGTCAGCTGGATTACTGGCTGTTGGAACATAATGCCACTGGAAGCCCGCTGTGAGTTCCTGGATGGTGGCTATTCGATTTGCAACGAATACGTTGAACTTCGACGATTCATCTCGGATCCATGATAGACATATTGATGAATCTGACCAACAATGGAATGTACCGGTAAATAATTTCATTTCAGCTACTTCTTGCATCAATTGGGCTAACAATAGTGCGCCACAAAGCTCGAGTTTTGGTACCGTAAGAGTTTTAAGTGGAGCCACTCGTGATTTAGAACTGAATAGGCGTGAACTCGAATGATGTCCCTTTGAAACCACATAAATGCAAGCTCCGTACGCGGCAATGCTAGCGTCACAGAAACCGTGAACCTCTACATCGCACGTTGTATTGCAAACCAACCGGGGGAAAGGTGGATAATTGGACATTCCTGAAAGTTTGGCAAAGTTCCTGCCAGGCAGTATTTAGAGAAGTTGGAAGACTCTCATCCCAATCCAAGTTTTCCTTCCAAAGAAGCTGCATTAAGATTTTGGCCTTAACGATGACTGGTCCAATTAATCCTAGTGGATCGTAAAAACGAGCTATGGTGGACAGAACAGATCTCTTGCAAAGGTTTAAGTGTCTGATTGGCAGCCGTGAGAGAAAACATTAATTTATCAGTTGAAGGATCCCACGCAAGGCCCAAGGTTTTGGTAATGTCGCTTCCATCGCTAAATTTTAAAAACGAGTCCTTATCCTTGTCAGGAATGCCTTTTAGCACTGCAGAGTGACTCGAGCACCATTTTCTGAGTTCAAAGCAACCTTTAGATAGGATGCCCTTTGTTTGATTTAATACGTCGATCGCCTCTTGGACCGAGCCACCGCCAGATATAAGGTCATCTACATAGAAATCGCGTCGAAGAATTTTCGCACCAATTGGAAATGAATGTTGCTCGTCGACTGCCAATTGCTGCATTGCTCGAACGGCAAGAAAGGAAGCTGGTTTTTGTGCCATACGTACAATGTGTCCAACTTGCCACAAGATGCATTGTAGGTAGTTATCTGGGACCGTTACTCTGACACAGCGATACATCTTGCCAATGTCTCTAAGGGCGACGGGGAACGTGCGAAATCGCATCACAATGTTAAACAGTTTCGGTTGTATGACGGGCCCAGCCATCAACACTTCATTCAGCGAACACCCAGTGCTGGTGGTAGCTGAACCATCAAACACGACACGAAGCTTGGTGCTCGTGCTTTGTTCCTTCAGCACACAATGATGAGGGAGAAAATATTTGCATAAACGTAACGACTCTGGAGGGACAAGAGTCATATGTCCGAGCTCCATATACTCTTGAATGAACGCGCAATACTGGGATTTAAGGTTGGGATGACGATGCAACTTTCTCTCAAGCGATATAAATCTGCGAAATGCCTGTTGATAAGATTCACCCAATTGATCCAGCGTGAGTTTGAGAGGGAGTCGCACGGAATATGCTCCTGTTGGCAACCTTTGGAAATTCTTAACAAAATGCTCCTCGCAGTCAAGCTCTTCCTTTGTTGCTTTAGCAACAGGGTCTGGAAAACGTTCTACTTCCCAAAATCGTTGAATTAACTCATCGGTTCGGCCATCAGAATCAGTGCGGGCATCAGACGATACACGATTGGCCAAAAGAGAGGTACCGCCTTGCTGGGAACCGCCACCTGCAACTATCCATGCAAAGCGTGTCTTCTGCAGAAGAGGCAATCCCGGTAGCAGTTTTATTTGCCCGACACACATTAGCTCGTAGAAAAGACCAGCTCCGATTAATAAGTCAACTCGCTGCGGCTTGTAAAAGCAAGAATCAGCGAGGCGAATATTTCCAGGCACATTCCAATTAGTTGTATTAAGGGCGATGCTTGGCTGGCGATCTGCTATAGTGGAAGCTACGATGGCTGTGATGATTGCAGAGTACCCTGACGTTTGAGATTGTAGATTGACTGTCACAGTGCATCCATCAGTAGCGAAAGGAGCGTTTCCCAGGCCAGCAACTGCGGCTGAAGACGGACTTTTCTTCAACTGAAGCTGTTGAGCGAATCGGGATGTAATTAAATGTAGCTGTGACCCACCATCCAATACAGCACGACACGGAACTAGAGTTCCAGACCGATTTTTAACTAGTACAATAGCAGTGGCTAGGAACACAACATCGCTGCTGAGGTTGTGGGCAACAAGAGAGGTAGAGGCGGGGGCTGAAGAAGCTGCAGTAGGAGTGACAGAGTGATGAATCGAATGCAAAACGTCTAAATGCAGAAGTGTGTGGTGTTTGGAGCCACATGTGCGACAAGCTCCGAAATTGCATGTTCGTAAAAGATGTCCCCTTTTAAGGCAGTTGAGGCATAAAGATAATCGTTTTGCTTCCTTGAGACGCATATCTGGAGACAAATTGCCAAATCTTGGGCATTGCCATATATTATGCTCTTCACCATTGCAAAATACGCAAACAGCAGCCATTGAGTTAGTAGCAACGAGTGATTTCCTACTGGAGTTAGTCTGTTTGTTTTTGCCCACCTGAGAGCTCGGCGTATAGGTTGCCATAGCATAATCTACACTCTCTAGGGTTCTGCAGCGTTGCTCAAAAAATGTGGCTATTTGTGCCCATGATGGAATTAAATTTGCAAAGGCGGGATCCTCCAGCTTCTCTTCCCACTTCGCCTGCGTAGCAGGATCCAGTTTTTGCAGTAGCACCTGAACAAGGATGCAACCAGCAATTTGCTCCTTGCTACCCAAACTGGTGAGAGCACGAATATGGGCATTAAACTTATCCGCCAATTCACGCAGCATGCCAGCGGAGCCATTCTCTACCTTCTTGATGTGTGCCTGAAATACTAATCGACGGTTATCAAATCGTTTTTGTAATAAATTTAATGCTATGGAATAATTAGCCTCTGATATTTCCAATGACCGAATGGTATCCAGCGCAGAGTCCTTCAAGCAGAGCCGCAAATGCTGCATTTTTTCAATGTTTGTGAGTTCGGGATGATTTTCGATTAAAGTTGTGAACATTGAAAAGAAATCTGACCACTCTGTATAACCTCCAGAAAACGTTGGCAATTTGATTGGCGGTAAGGTCGGTAACGCTCTGGATCTAGTCATTGACGCAGCAGCAATAGGCTCATTTACAAATGTGGAGCTGGACGGCAATGCTCTACTGCGCTTAGCAATTTCAAACCGCACCGAAGTCTCCAAAGTTACTGAAAGCTCATCAAAAGCCTCGCGTAACTCACTGCCGATTTCGTCAAAGTCTAGTTCTTCCAATTTGTTTTGAGCGTCTTCAAATGCAGATTCCATTTTTCAATCCGCTTGAGCAGCACCGACAATGCAATTTCATCATTATTGGCAAGGGGCGTTTGGTTGAGGCTAGATTGAAGCGCCTGCAACCGCTCATACGAGGACGCCACCTTGCGCTTTAAAAATGACACCCTGTTTGAGGGCTGGGCCAACGATTCAGCACTAGAACTTTCCATGGCAACCGAAGCAAACGAAAAAAGTCAAAGAAAAAGTCGTTGACCGTTGACTTATTGTTAGCACTGTACTCTTAAGCGCGCGCAACAGTTTGTCGAATAAAAACACAAGTAAAATGCAGATAGCGAGAGCCAACGCGTCTGTATGTAGGTGTATAAATGCTTATGTACACAGACTCCTCTTTACTACAATTTACCGCATGACACTTGCTCGTACATATGTATGTATATAAGAGCGGTTTTTAATTGCTGCCGAAACTAGTAACAACTAGCTCAATTTTAATTTTAATAATTTTATGCAACACTATAATGTTAAATAAAAAGATTCACGTCGGGGTCACCAAAATGTTGGGCTAACAAGCTTTTTATTAGCACTTAGTAGCGAGAAATTAAGGATGTTATAAAAACTACACCCTTTCTTATAAGTTCATGCAACGGGTTGATTTATTTATGCTTATAGCAAACGTATTGACAATATGCAAAAATGTACAATTTTTAGCGAAGCGATCGATAAGTGATCCGATATAACGAATATACGAAACAAGAATGGATTGCGGCGTCGCTAGCATTGATGCGCTAGCCGCTTAAGACAAAGTGCAAAAGGTAAAGAGCGCGATAAAGGAAACTACGATGAGCGCAAAGCGATAAGCGCTAGATAGTTAACAGCAAATGATATTGAGTTATTTTATGACATGCGAGAAGCGCCAAACAAAACAAAATAGTGACATTGCTTGCCTCGCAGGGCAATATATAACTGAAATGTTATGCTAACATAATACAAGTTTAATTTTTAGATGCTGAGCCGAACAGTGTTCGTGGAATAACATGTCCGAAAAAAACAAAGAAAAATTTCTTTGTTCGTGCCTAGAGTATGTTTTCTTTCTCCCTTAATCATTCTGTCTGACAAAAACTGTTATTTTACAGACAACCCGAAAGTGTTGACTGTTATTTGCGAACTCTGATTACAACTTAATCGAACATATTTTAAATCCTAAAATCCGCAAAAGAACTTAACGTGCCTGAACAATTCAAGCAACACATAAACTATATACCTAAAACTATTATTGTTTCGAGGAGATGCTGCTTTGCATCCCACTTCGGCCTTTTATCTATTTAATATTAATTCTAAACAGATAAGACCCGAGTTTTAGTTCAGTGCCTGTATTTAGCTGAAGGTTTTTGAGAAGACTGGTGATGGTAAAGTGAATGGATGATTAGTGATGTAAGTTTTTAGAATATTTACAAGGTATTTTAAAGTAACAATGTGAGTGCAGTGTAGCATGATATTATATGTTTAATACTAAATCAATTGACGTTCTGCTGCGAACATGCTCCCCCCGTTGGAAGTCGAAGGCTTTCAACTGAAGTGGTCTCGATAAGCAGAACGGCGATCCTTGTGATAGCTCTCTTGACAAGTGCCCTTGCAGTTTGAACGAGGGCCACCCGCACGACACCGTCTTCTCCATTTATTGTTCTGTCGACTCGGCCGAGAGGCCATCTCAGAGGGGGAATGTTGTCCTCCTTGAGCAGCACGATGTCGCCAGGCTGAAGATTTCTCTTAGGAGCGCGCCACTTTCCACGCTCCTGTAGCAGTGAGAGGTAAGCGATGCTCCACTTCTTCCAAAAGGTCTGCTTCTAGAAGCGTTGGACTCCAGAGAAAGTGGCCAGGCGTAAGTACCTCCAAGTCGCTTGGATTTTCTGTAATGGGACAGAGCGGTCTTGAATTTAACATGGCAGGTATTTGGCAAATTAGGGTTCGAAGTTCATGAAATGAGAGAACAGCATTTCCAACGACGCGGTGAAAATGATGTTTGGCTGACTTCACTGCGGCTTCCCATATTCACCAAAATGTGGCGATCGTGGCGGAATAAAGTGCCAAGTGATTCCCAGCGCCAAGCATTCGTTGAAAAGGTTTCTTAGCTCCTTCAATTCATTTCGTGCGCCGACGAAATTGGTCGCATTGTCAGACCAAATGGAATTCGGCTTGCCTCTTAGACTGAGGAATCGTTTCAACGCAGCCATAAAAGACGGAGTAGGTAGATCTTCCACTAGCTCTAAATGCGTTGCCTTTGTTGAGAAGCAGACAAAAATGGAAATATAGCATTTTGTTGGCGACCGATTTCTGACCTCTGATTTAAAGAGGAATGGGCCGCAAAAGTCTATTCCAGTTACGTGGAACGTAGGACTGGGTTGCATGCGGTCTGCTGGTAGTGGAGCCTTGACTTGTTCCAAAATTTTAGGTCGCATGCGATAGCAACGAACACATTTGTTCACGACTCTAGAAACGAACTTAATTCCTCCAATGGGCCAGTACCGTTGTCGCAAGGTCGTAAGCAGAAACTGCGGGCCAGCATGCAGAAATGTGTTATGGTAATGCATGATTAATGCGCAGGTTACTGGATGCTCTTTGGGTAGGAGTATAGGGTGCTTGGCTTCGTATTCAAGGTTGGAGTTCTGAAGCCGACCACCAACGCGCATGAGTCCTTTGGGATCTAATATGGGATGCAGAGATCGGAGTTTGCTTTTAAGTGGCAGCGGCTTGTTGCCTTGTAATCCTCAATGAAATGTGTAGTCTGGATACTTTTGATGAGTAGATGTGTTCCTTGTTTAATTTCGCCCAGAGTTAAGAAATCTTTGGACCGAGGTGAGTTCGTTTGAATGCTCGTAATAAATCGAAAAATATATGCGAAAATACGCTGTAGCTTTCCAAATGAATTTTTAAATTTGCATGATGCGGTCAAATCCCTTTGAATTGATAGGACCAATGTATTGTGACGACGCACTGTAAGCTCCAGTTGATAAGCACTGTCTTCTGGCCTTTCTGAGCTGCTGGAGCGCAGGAATGTCGGACCGTTGTGCCAGAGCTGCGATTCTATGAGTTCCAGCGGCGTGCATCCACGTGATAAGATGTCAGCAGGGTTCTGCTGGGACGGCACATGGTGCCAGGCCATGCCTTTGGTGCGTTCCTGGATTTGTGATACCCTGTTAGAAACGAAAACATTGAAGTTAGAAGGCGTTTCTCGTATCCATGCCAGTGCTATAGTTGAGTCAGTCCAACAATGATATTTGCATTTGAACTGAATATCTGCGGCGACGTTGTAGATTAACTCCGAAAGTATGAGCGCTGCTGAGAGTTCAAGCTTTGGGATTGTTAGCGTTTTGAGGGGTGCCACTCTAGATTTGGAACACAGCAGATGTGATGCGACAACTCCTTGCGACTCGGATCTAATGTAGACACAAGCGCCATATGCAGCCATGCTTGCGTCGCAAAAGCCAGGTATTTCATAATGTGCTAGCGGTGTCATAGCAAATCGTGGAAATTTCAGACTACGAACAAATGAGAGTTGCGAAGTGAGCTGAACCCAGACTGAATGCAATGACTGCGGAAGGCTTCCGTCCCAGTTGACCTTCTCCTTCCAAAGTGCTTGAAGTAAGATCTTCAGTTTGGTGATGATCGGTGAGATTAATCCCAGAGGATCGTAGAATCTGGCTATTGTTGACAAAATACTTCGTTTCGTCCCAGAGCCTTTGGGTAATATTTCTGAAAAGTTGAAGAGCAAATTGTCAGAGCTGGGGTCCCAGGCTAGGCCCAGAGCTTTAGCAATGCTGGTGCCGTCGTGAAACCCCATCAGTTTTTCCCAATCAGGCAGGCTCGTTCGAGCACCATTTTCGTATTGGAAAGAGGCCTTTTGCTAACAGTTGCTTTACTTGATGTCGAATTTGACTGGCTTCCTCAATTTAATCACCTCCAGAGATCAGATCGTCGACATAGAAGTCCCGGCGGATGATCTTGGCAGCCAGTGGGAAATTGTGCTCCTCGTCATAGGTAAGCTGTTGCATCGTGCTAAAAACGTTTTCGCAGGCAGGCACCCGGAATATTGGATGAGGCGTGTGCAGCCTTGCAGAAATAATTTCTCACAGAGAGCGTCTTCATCAGAAGGAATGGGTGGGGAGCCACAGCAATTGTCGACCTCCCAAAAGCGTTTGACGATGCAGGACAGCGAATCCTCTACTGGGCATGGATTGGTCTCATTGTGAAGAACAGCTAAAGATGCTTTACGCGAAAGTCCGCCAGAGACGATCCACCCAAGATTCGTCTTCTGGAGTCTCGGCAAGTTATTCTCAATGCGAATCTGACCAACACAAATGAGCTCGAAAAATAGGCTAGCACACAGTAGTAGATCGATCCGCTGGCTCTTAAAGAACGATGGGTCAGCGAGTTTGATGTTTTTGGGAATTTTCTAACCGGCAACGTCGATTTCAAAATGAGGCGGATATTCTGTTATTGTACGCGTTATGACGGCGGAAAATACTGTGCTGAATTTTCTGTCATGCGACTGAGCAGGAACATCAGCAGACAAGTTAGAGGTTAAAGCTGCTTCGCCAATGCCTGAAATCGAGACGTTCGAATGATGAGTTGCCAGCTGAAGAGTTTTAGCGAGTCTGCTGGTAATAAAGTTGAGCTGAGAAGCAGAGTCAAGCAATGCGCGGCAGGGTATGTATGCTCCAGAGCGGCTCCTGGAATATACGATAGGCGTGGGGAGCAACACGTACTCAGCAGGCTTGACGTTCAGAGCTTCAGGTGTGATATCAGAGGTAGTCGAAATGAGAGCTGATGAGTTTTGAGGCAGCGTAGACGGAATATGAGAAGGCATATCTCTAGCAGCCTGCGTGCTTTGTGCACTATGATCAAACGTGTGACTTAAGCTTGGAGTCATGTGCAGCAAAGAGTGGTGTTTATATTTACAATGTCTGCAATGGCCTGATCGGCACTGCTGCAAGCTATGGCCCTTTAGTAAGCAATTCAAGCAAAGGTGCGTACGTTTGTCTTTCTTATGGCGCAGATTGGGTGACAAGTTTAAAAATCGAGTGCATTTAGCGAGATAATGACAAAATTGTTGATTAGATGAGGCAATTAGTGTGTTGCGATTTGCTTTGGATAAGTTTTTGCCCACCTGCAGGCTAGGTGTATGTGCCGCAGCGCTCTTCAAGTTTTCCAACATGCGACATCTCTTTTCCAGATATGCTGACATATCCTTCCACGTTGGCAATTTATCTACTGAAAGTGCCTCTTCCCATCTCTCTTGAGTGCCTTGATCAAGCTTGCGGCCAATGATGTGGATGAGCAGTCCGTCAGCAAGCTCCTGGGCTGATGCCATGGTGCTGAGTGCTCGAAGATGTGCGTTGATTTTATCACTCAACTCGCGTAAGCTGCCTGCCGAACCCTTTTCGACACCTGATAGACCGAATATAGCCCGAACGTGGCCCTGAAAGTGCAATAATTTATTATCGAATCGCTTAATAAGCAATTCCAAGGCCTTGTCGTAATTATAGTCGGTAGGCTCCAATGACCTTGTTGTGTCGATAGTAGCGCCATCTAGGCAAGAGCGTAGATGTTTTTCAATCTTACTCAGATCTTCGTTGTTTCCGATGACTGTGCTGTACATGGCGTAGAAATCAGGCGAATCCTCGTAGGCACCGCCGAACTTGGGTAGCTGCAACTCCGGTAAACGAGACTTACGGCTAAGCGATTGTGACATTGTATTTGTCTCCTCAATGTAGCTGCGGATTGTAGTAAAGTTAGGGCAGGTCATGCGTGCCTTGTTTACAGAATGCAGATGACGAGTGAGCTTCGATTTAACGTCCCAGTATAGCTGAGTAAATTCTGCACGGGTGTCTGATGCTAAATCCAGCAGGTCGAGATTTTCGAGCCTGGACTGGGAGTTCTCAAATGCTGACTTCATGTGGTCCACCGAATCCAGTAGAACTATTATATCGGTTTCATCAAAGCTTTCCATGTCGTCAGCGCTCAAATATGTGTTCATAGCTGCGAGCTGACGCTTAACTGATGCGTACTTAGCTCTGCAGAAGTCTATTTCGCTTGGCTCCATTTCACCTCTGCCCGTAGAAGGCGAACTTGTTGGTGGGTTCATTGCACCGAGTGTTCACTGTCTTGCCGCCAAAGTTAGCAAAAACTCCGGTAGGGCGCTGAGAGTGTACTGGATGCCCTTGACAAACAGCGAAGGTGAAACGGAGGTAAAGCGCAGAGCCGATTACAGTAATTTTTGAGCACGTATGTACGTATGTATTGCTAGCTCTGAGGCATCGAACTGCAATGTGTGAGTGTGTGTATGCACACACAGAGGCCTTTCTTCGAGTGCGGGAATGGTTGTGTTTAGCGCTGAACTGCACTAAACAGGTTGGATATTTGGCTGAATTTGGATTTTGGCACACCGAAAAAGGGGCGCTCTCTAACCGATACGAGTGCGTATGGGTGTGTCTGACTGCGGCGGCCAAGACAGCGACGTTCGATTACGAGAAAATAAATTAAGAGAAAGAAAAGAGTGAAAATAATGAAAAAGAAAATCACGTCAGGGTCACCAATGTTTCGAGGAGATGCTGCTTTGCATCCCACTTCGGCCTTTTATCTATTTAATATTAATTCTAAACAGATAAGACCCGAGTTTTAGTTCAGTGCGTGTATTTAGCAAAAGGATTTTGAGAAGACTGGTGATGGTAAAGTGAATGGATAATTGGTGATGTAAGTTTTAAGAATATTTACAAGGTATTTTAAAGTAACAATGTGAGTGCAGTGTAGCATGATATTATATGGTTAATACTAAATCAATTGACGTTCTGCTGCGAACAATTATAAAATGGAGCAACCAGAAGGTTCTCATTCTGCTGCACGTCCAGCAATGAAACAACCAAAATTTAAAACAATTGCTTTAACAAGTACAGAACATGCCAGCCTTTGAGGGAGATCCTATAACCCTGGGTCCATTCATCAGAAAAATGGATTACCTGATTCAACCGTACTCTACTCACAATGAACGACAACAATGCATCACATTCGGGGCGATTGAGCTCCAGATATCCGGAGATGCCCAGAAGGTACCCATAATGCTGAAAATCAACAACTGGTCCCAACTCAGGGAGGCTTTAATCTCCGAATACAAGACGCAAACACCCATGGAAGAACTACTGCGAAGGTTATATAATACCAATTATCAAGGTAATCTACGCAAGTTTTGAATGATACTGAATAATGAATGAATAATACTGAAAAAAAACTTTGTTGGATTAAGCAGCAGTCGCATCAAATCAGCATATGCAAACATTCATGTAAACATAAGAGGTCTTTATCTTAGTTAAGTGAAACAGCTGTTTGTTTTAAGCCTTTCTTGCACTTATCGCAGCAGCTATAAAATTGCATATTTTCTTTTATCTTTTTCCCTTGTTCGTTGTTGATAGAAGCGAAGCGTATAACTATTTCTGAGCCACAGCCAAATAACTTTACAATTTATACAAATTCGATAAAATAAACTGAATTATAACGTGTTGTTGTGAAAAGCCAAAATTGTCTTTAGTTCTTGGCAGTAGTTTTCAAAACAGTTGCTAAAAAACATTAGTAACTCAACAAACTTAATACATTAAAAATTACCACATAGACTATTTATGTAACTGGCAAGAAACGACATATCCACAATTTAGAAATTAAAAAAATAGCACAAATTGAGGGTTACTATGTGGAAAATTAGGTCGTCGACAGTTGTCAAGGGTCTCGGAGACTCTAGCTTCTCTACTGAAGGATCAGCTGTTAGGATTCACATGAAGTCACAAGACTCAAATTTTTCTGCCACCTTTGATGCTCTTGTGACTCCAACAATTACCGATAGTCGGTCTAGCTTCATCATCGATACATCGGACTGGAAAATTCCCTGGAACATAAGGTTGGCTCCTGCGTATAACAAACCACAGCGAGAGGATCTTTTAATTGGAGCGAGCCTTTTCTAAGAGCTTTTGTGTGTTGGGCAAATTCTGCTTTCGTCAGGACTACCTCTTCCGCAAAAAACTCGTCTTGGCTGGGTCGTGGCCGGTGGGCTTGAGAGACTGCGCAGTACCTGATGGCCTCAATCCTGATAGCGAAGCTGGTCAATTGGACTGTCGCCTGGATGAGTTGGTTCGGCGTTTTTGGGAAGTTGAGAGCTTGGTAAAAGCCACCAAAGAAGAGTTGGCATGCGAGCAGCACTTTGCCTATAGCTTTTCCGCTTACCATCTGGCGAGTATTCAGTACGTTTGCCTCTGAAGCGGAGTGCAGAGCTTCTAAGAGAGTCTAATGGCCAGGCTTATCGTTGATTGCTGGGTCTTGAGCGAAAATTGGGTGGAATTCGCATCTAAAGGAGCAGTACTCGACATTCATCAAAGAGTTTCTGGATCTGAATCACATGTCGCGAGTTAGTTCAGAGTTGAGTGGCTGTTGTAAATACTTCCTCCCACATCATTGTCTTAAAGGAAGAGAGCACCATAACCAAGTTGCGTGTTGTGTTCGATGGCTCAGCGACGACTGATTTTGGACATTCTCTTAATGATGTACTGATGGCGGGACCAATCATTCAACCTAAGCTGTTTCACACTCTGATTCGCTTCCGCACATATCCTGTTGCTCTGACAGCTGATATTTGCAAAGTGTATCGCTGTGTCCGAGAAACTTCTCCTGATAGTTACTTCCAGTGCATCCTGTGGAGGGACTCGCCTCAGAAGAACATCAAAATCTTTAAATTAGATATAGTAACATACGGACCAAATCAGAATCATTTCAAGCCGTGCACGCAATGCATCAGTTAGCCTTTGATGAGCCTGATGCATTTTTTAATTGGATCGGATGCCATGAAGCAGGAGTTTTACGTTGACGATTTCATATCCGGAGCCACCTCAGTTGTTGAAGCCAGTGAGAAAACTCGTCAGACGGCCGGGATATTGTCTCTTGGAAATTTCAAGCTTCGAAAGTGGTTTTCCAGTTACCAAGAAGTCATCGATGGAATATCTTATGAAGAAAGGGAACAGTACTTGAAGTTCGATGATGGAAGCGATGTTCTTGGTCTTGGCGCTTGGTCTTGTATGGGATCCAGCGATCGACCAGTTGCTATTTTCATTTTCTGTTCTTGATTCTACTCTTAAGCCCTGCAGGCGCTCAGTTCTGTCTATCGTTGCCCGATTTTATGATCCGCTTTGACTTTTGGGACCAGTCATAACTAAATTAAAGATCTTTCTTCTTGGAATGAAGGCTTGCCGATTGCTTGGGATACGACTTGGAGGGAGCTATGCTGCAGTTTTCGAAACATTCGTAATGTATCGTTCCACAGAGTGGTAACTCTTCGAAGGAGCTGATGTTGAAATACATGGATTTTGCGATGCCATTTTGGATCCCTATGGAGCCTGCATCTACATGATGTCCAGAAGTCCTCTAGCCACAAGTCGTATCCTTTGCTCCAAGTCTCGAGTTGTGTTATTAAAAACATTGACTGTCGCAAAACTGGAATTATGTGGAATTATTTAAACTGGAATTATGTAATCTGATGCATGAAGTCAAGCGCACCGGCATCTTTGTCAGCCAGTTTTATTGCTGGTGCGATTCGTCGGTTGTCCTATCCTGGATAAGAGATGAGCCCTTCAAGCATCCAACGGGGGGAGTATGTTGGATTAAGCAGCAGCCGCATCAAATCAGCATAAGCAAACATTCATGAAAACATAAGAAGAGGTTGTAATCTTTTCTTAGTGAAAAAGCAGTTTGTTGTAAACAAGTTTGGCGAGCCGTTCTTGCACTTGTCGCAGCTGCTATAAAATTGCATATTCTCTTTTATCTTGCTCACTTGTTCGCTGTTAATCGAGGCGAAGCGAAGAACTATTTCTGAGCCACAGCCAAATAATTTTACAATTTATGCAATTTCGATAGAATAAACAGAATTATAACGTGTTGCTGACAATAAGACTATAAATCTAACTGCTTCTTTCATGACTTCACATAACTCGCTTAACTTGTGTGGGGTGGCTGCTCTGGGAAGCCGCCTCCCAACATTTCAGAAAAATCTTATCTACTTCGGGCCATATAATAATGTCATATAAGTGACATAAGAGTGATCGATTAAAAAGTTGGTTCTTTTATGAATAACTTTTTGTTTATCAACATTTCTACCCAAAACAGAGTTTATAATTTTGAATATGCTTTCTATAGATACGGTTTTTGGCACAGATTAGCGCAGTGTTTAATGAAATTAAATTAAAACGTGAAGTCTAGTCTAAGTTAGGTTAAGGGCGGAGCAAGAGCGCAACAAAACTTTATCACTCGTTTAAAGTCACCAGTTGTATAAGTAATTACATAAAATCATACAATTTTTCATGGGTGCCCCGACAATAAATAAACTCAAGTGGAAAAGTGCAACTAGCTGTGGCTTGCGAGTGAGTTTAAATTAAAAATTCAAATTAAATCGCTTCGACCGAGACCAAAATAATTATCTGTCCTACTGCCATTGGGAGATGCCAAGGAAAGTAGATTCAAAAGTACAACGTACGGAACAGCAGGTACTTTGCTACAAAGAGCCCACTGGTTGCGCTAGTGAAGCCAACGCTTTGCTTTGAGCATTATTTCAATTTGTATGCACTTACTAATCGCTACTAATCGGATGTGACTAATCCGAAGAACTGGATAAGCATCTGGGATGGAATGCGCGTTGAGTTGCCAATCATTGATGCACATGCGCCATTCGCCTGTCTTCTTCTTGACTAAGACGATTGGGGCGCTGTGCGGACTACGATATCTCTGCTTCAATGGCTTGTTGTATAAAAAACATTTTGTTTTTCAAGATATCTTGACCAAACTCGGCATTTATTAGTTTCACTATGCTCCTCATATATATCCAAAAATACCATTAAGATCAGACCACTATATCATATAGCTGTCATAGGAACGATCGGTCGAAAATAAAGTTTATGTATGAAAAAAATTTTTTTTTATATTAAGATATCTGGACCAAACTCGGCATTTATTAGTTTTACTCCCCATATATATGTAAAATCCTATTAAGATCGGACCAGTATTATATAGCTGCCATAGGAACGATCGGTCGAAAATTAAGTTGTGGTATGGAAAGCTTTTTGTCATTCAAGATTATTTGATTAAACACGGCATGTAAAGATTTCACTATGCTCCCTTCATTTTTGCAAAATCTTATTTACATCGGACTACTACATCATATATCTGCCAGAGGAGCGATCGGTCGAAAACTAGGTTTTTGAATAAAAACCTTTTTTGTTTGTCAAGATAACGTGACCAAACTCGGCGTTAACTATTTTCCCTGTGCTTCTTAGATACGGGCAAAGCACTATGAGCATTATACAAAGGTTGGGTCTGCAAGGGTATTAGATCTTCAGCGTGCCGAAGATAGCCTTTCTTTCTCGTTGTATATTATTTTGATGTCGTTGAAGTCCAATTTGTGTTGGGTTATTCTTGTTTTTAGTTTGGATTTTGTTGTGCCGATGTACACGCTGTTGCAATTATTGTTATTATCCCCGCCACATGGTATTTTGTAAATGACATTACTTTTGTCTATCATTGGTTTTTCGCCTTTGTATTATTTTTTTTTTTAATTGTTTAAGTAGTTTCAATTTTATTTAATGTATCCTAATGTTAATTGTTTTTTGTTTTTTGTGTTAGTGCCCTGCAGGCTGCATTGTATCAAATGAGTTGTCGTATTTACAAGTGGCAGTAATATCAACGAAGGGAGATGACACAATAAGTCTGCGTACGCAGCGATACATTTTCCAATATCTCCTGATAGGGTGATCGGGAAATTACGAAAGCGAAGAAGGATATGAAACAGCGAGCTTTGAATAACAAGGCCAGCCATCAATAATTCATTTGATGAATATCCTGATGAGGTAGCTGCTGAGCCGTCGAAAACAACTCGCAACTTTGTCGTTAAACTGTCTTCCTTAAAGACACAGTGACGAGGTAGAAAATATTAAGACATTCCAAACTTCGCTTGAAGGGTAAATGAACTGAATATTAGCCACTAGGCAATCTGATATGAGTCTTACGAAATGTACTTCACACATAATTTCTTCTCTAGGTGTAATTTCCAAGCAGGATTCTATCTCCCAAATCGTCGCACCAATTCATCAGCACGTTCTTGAGAACTTGACTCGAGTTTGCCCACAGTATGCTTTGCCAAGCGCGGTCCGCCTCCAGAAACTACCCATCCAACCCGTGTTTTTTGAAGACACGGTAGCCCTGGGAGAAGCCTTATCAGTTCTGTATTGTTGTTATTGCCTGTTTTGATTCTTTTGCTTTGGTGCTCCCCTGTGCATACACTTGTTTGTGCGTGTGTTCGCTGCCGCATATTTCTGCTTACGCATCGCGCTCTCGCAAATTTTTGCTATTGCCTTTCGCTCCAAACAATTTGTTTGTGTACCGTTTTCGTTTTGCTCTGCGCTTTCGCAACTTGCTTATTACAAGAATTATGTCGTGCTGTAAGAAACTTTGCACGTTCAAGCAGGCTGATGATTCTGCACAGCCGCAATTTGTTAATTGTTGGCTGTGTGAGAATATGATGCATGCTAAATGTGCAGGTCTCACTGGGCGTGATTGCGACAAGATCGCTGCAGTTGCAAAGAAGGGCTGCGGTGGCTTGCGTTGGTCGTGCCCAGATTGCATCGACAAGCAAATTGATTTCTCCAGAATGTATAATTCTGTGAGAAATCAATTCTTAAAATTGAATAATGTGGCTAAGCAACTGTCGAGTAAATTTGACTCGAGTTTTGAGTTGCTTGCCAATTATAAATTTGAGTCTCCAACCAATCGCCGGTTGGAGCCTCAACTTTTGCAATTGCCGTCTACGTCTGTTCAGACACCTACGCCTTTCTTGTCCCTTCCTGGCAACATGGATTTATCTCCAATGTTGTCTTTATCGCCTTCCCCAAGCGACTGCCCAATTACCCCCGTTTTATCCCCTATAGTAGTTCTAGCAGAGCCCGTACCTGATACCGACCCAGTTATCCAAACTGCCTCAGCCCCGTCAGCTCCTGGCCGCAAAGGTAGACCTGCCCGTAATCTTGCCCAGATTGTTAAACACAATCATGGTGCCTCTTTAGCTCCTCCATCTCCTGTACTACCTGCAGCCCCATCAGCACCTACTTTAACGGTTGTTGCCCCTCGTAGGCAAGTTTTTGTGCCTCGACTTTCATCGGACACCACTTCTGAGTCATTGGCAGCCTATATTGCTAGCAAATCTTCTGCTAGCGTGTCAATAACTAAATTTAATTTCTCCACCCCTCGTGAAATATCATCATTCAAAATAAATGTTTCACATGATATGTTCCCAATCATTTGTGATCCCAAATTTTGGCCTCCACACATGATTGTTCACGAGTTCAAGCCAAAAAAAGCGTAACCAGCCTGTCACCCTTCCAGTCCCTTCAATACCGGGTACCATTTCTGACCCAAAAAACTAACTTCATCTTCTGACCAAATCTGTATTCATTATCAGAATGTCAGAGGTCTTATTTCAAAGCTTAAAAATCTTTTCATAGCCAGTACTTCCTTCGACTCGGATATAATAGCATTTTCCGAAACATGGTTAAATTCAACCATATCCGATTTGGGGTATTTTCGAATAGTTTTATTTTGCATAGAAATGATCGGCCGACTCGAGGTGGTGGGGTGTTAATTGCCGTTAAAGCCACTCTCCAGTCAGAACTTTTCTGTTTTAGTACGCCTACTGACGCTGAAATTATCTCAGTCAAGGTGTCTTTTCCTACACGGAATATCTATATTACATGCTCTTATGTTCCTCCTTCTTCTGATATTCAAGTTTATATGAAACATATTACTTGTATTAAAGAAGTTTCTTCACACGTGCGTGATAATGATCTATTTATGGTGTTGGGTGATTTTAATTTGCCGAACATCTCTTGGTCATTATTCACTGCCGAAAATTATCTAGTGCCCTTAGCACAGCATGATTTTATAGACTGCATGCTTGATCTTTCGTTGTTTCAAATCAATTCAATTTCTAATCATTTGAATAGAACACTTGACCTTGTATTTGTTAACAACTACCTTATCTCTAATGTGTCTAGGTACCCTCCTTTATCTCTTCCTGAGGATGTATATCATCCTATTTTAGAGATTACAATGTTCAATTGTAATCGTCTCATTTCGTGCTCATCAGCCAATAAGCCCCGCCTCTGCTTTCGCAAAGGAAATTATTCATTGCTGAATCAGCTTATTTATGCAACCGATTGGTCTTTCTTATATGACTCGGTTGATATGAATACTGCTATTACTTTTTTATAGCACCCTAAACTCCCTCTTAGATATGAGCATTCCCAAGTCAATTCCTTCGACTACTTCTTCAAAACCACCCTGGTTTACTCCCAGATTGTCACATCTTAAAAACTTAAAATCTAAATATTTTAAAAAGTTTAAAAAGTCTGGTTCGTGTACAGACTTGGCTAAATATTCCATAGCCAAGTCGAACTTTTTTCTTCTGAATTCTCAATGCTATGAGAATTATCTAACTCGTTGCAAAAGGCAATTTGCCCAAAATCCGAGACAGTTTTACAATTTTGTAAACTTGAAGCGTAAATCTTCAAGTTTGCCAACTTCTTTTTCTTTCGGGATGGATAAAGCTAGTAATGACTCTGATTCTGCTAACCTCTTTGCTAATTTTTTCCAATCTACTTACTCCTCAGTCTGTCCTAATAATAATTCTTATCCTTATACTATTTCTTCCTCTAGTTCTATACCTCCTCCTATTATTTCACACTCCTCTCTCCTTTCAGCTATAAACTCTTTAAAATCTTCTTACTCTCCTGGGCCTGACAATATTCCTAGTTGTCTACTCAAGGAGTGTAGTTCTTCCCTTCTTTATCCATTGCAAAAGCTTTTTAATCTATCTCGTAAATCTTCTGTAATTCCATCTCTTTGGAAAGAATCTTATATCATTCCTCTCCACAAGAAAGGTGGAAAGTCTGATATACAAAATTACAAGGGCGTTGCAAAACTGTCCGCTATTCCTAAATTATTTGAAACGAGAAAGAAGGGCTATCTTCGGCACGCCGAAGATTTAATACCCTTGCAGACCCAACCTTTTAATGCCGAGAAAATGGTTAAGGCCGAGTTTGGTCAAGGTATATTGATAAACAAAAAAAGGCTTTTAATCAAAAACCGATGTAAATAAGATTTAGCAAAAATGAAGGGAGCATAGTGAAATCTTTAAATGCCGTGTTTAATGGCAAAATCATGAAAAACAAAAAATTCTCCATACAAAAACTTAATAATATGATATAGTGGTCCGATCTTAATACGATTTTGCATATATATGAGGAGCATAGTAAAACTAATAAATGCCGAGTTTGGTTAAGATATCTTGAAAAACAAAATGTTTTTTCATACAAAAACTTAATTTTCGATAGATCGTTCCTATGGCAGCTATATGATATAGTGGTCCGATCTTAATAGGATTTTGCATATATATGAGGAGCTTAGTAAAACTAATAAATGCCGAGTTTGGTCAAGATATCTTGACAAACAAAATGTTTTTTCATACAAAAACTTAATTTTCGACCGATAGTTCCTATGGCGGCTATATGATATAGTGGTCCGATCTTAATAAAATTTTGCATATATATGAGGAGCATAGTAAAACTAATAAATGTCGAGTTTGGTCAATATATCTTGATAAACAAAAATTTTTTTCATACAAAAACTTAATTTTCGACCGATCGTTCCTATGGCAGCTATATGATATAGTGGTCCGATCTTAATAGGATTTTGCATATATATGAGGAGCATAGTAAAACTAATAAATGTCGAGTTTGGTCAATATATCTTGATAAACAAAAATTTTTTTCATACAAAAACTTAATTTTCGACCGATCGTTCCTATGGCAGCTATATGATATAGTGGTCCGATCCAGCTGGTTTTGACATATGTGCTGCGTGCAACAGAATTAGGGACTTCTGCAAAGTTTCATTAAGATAGCTTTAAAACTGAGGGACTAGTTCGCATAGAAACAGACAGACGGACAGACGGACAGACGGACATGGCTATATCGACTCGGCTGTTGATGCTGATCAAGAATATATATACTTTATGGGGTCGGAGATGTCTCCTTCTATGCGTTACACATTTCACGACAAAATTATAATACCCTCTGCAAGGGTATAAAAATAATCACTTCGAATTTGCAGCATTTCTGCAAATCAGTTGTTTCCCCCTGTTCAACATGGATTCGTAAAGAATCGGTCAACTACGACCAATCTGCTTGAATTTACTTCCTTGGTAAATGATGCCTTTCTTTCGAAAATGCAAACTGATGTCATTTATACTGACTTCAGTAAGGCGTTTGACTCTGTGCACCATGACATTTTACTTTTTAAACTTGACCGAATAGGTTTCCCTCCGTCTCTTTTGCTTTGGATAAATTCTTATTTAAAGGTAGGACCCAAAGAGTAATGCTGAGGCAGACTACCTCTAAACAGGTTCACGTTACTTCTGGTGTTCCTCAAGGTAGTCATCTTGGACCTTTACTCTTTACTCTTTTATAAATGATCTCCCCTCTGTTATATCACATGCCCGTGTACTCATGTATGCGGATGATGTGAAACTTATTCTATCATACACTAATCCCCTACATCATTCTCGTCTACAAGACGATTTGAACGCTATGCAACTTTGGTGTTCGGCCAATCAATTGCATCTGAATTGTTCAAAGTGTATGTTTATGACATTTTATCGTACTACACCTTATATTGTCAGTTATACAATCGACAATACCCCTTTGCAACGTATACTAACAGTTAAGGATCTAGGCGTTCTTTTTGATTCTAAACTCTGTTTCAATCTTCACATAGATACCATCGTTAATGAGGCAAAAGGTGTACTTGGATTCATTAAACGATGGTCTAAAGAGTTTAACGATCCTTTTATAACGAAACTTCTGTACATCTCTCTTGTTCGCCCTATCCTTGAATACTGCTCTTGCATCTGGTCTCCGCAGTATAACAATAGCCAGGATCGTATTGAATCTGTTCAGAAGCAATTTCTGCTTCTTGCCTTACGAGGTTTAAATTGGGACCCTAATCTTCGTTTGCCATCCTACTCCAGCAGGCTGCTTCTTAACCTTCCGTCATTAACCAACCGTAGGACAATTCTTGGTGTTGTCCCTCTACATAAGTTGATTATTGGCGATATAGATTCTCCTTTTCTGCAAGGGCGTCTTCAATTCTCTGTTCCGTCTAGACCAACCAGAAATTACCGCCCCTTATTCCTGTCTACGTGCACAACAGACTACGCTATGCACAATCCTTTTCGCGTGCTATGTAAAAATTATAATAGTTTGCATCACGTTTTCTCTATAGAACTTTCTCTACCCCTAATAAAATCGTTGCTTTCAGGATACCTTCGGGAAGTCACTGACCACTCCCAGCTATGAGCAGGGGGCATAGCTTGCCGGACAGGCTGTAAATTTTCCCCACCGGGTCGGTGATTTCCCATTACTTTTCTCTCTGTCCTATCTACTTAACACTCTATACATCTAGCTTAAATTTCTTTACTTTATTAACAATCTTCTTACTTTCCTTTTTCTTATTTATTGTATTTTATTAATTAATATAGCAAACTAAGATTATCTTTAATTTTACTTAAGAACACTTTTTTCCTACTTACTCCCTTCTGCTTAGATGTAGGCTCTAATAGCGTCACTGACAAATTTAGCTGTGAAAAGGGGCACAGCTGGCCGGACTGGCAACTAAAACACCTCCATCGGTCGGTGATGCTATTTAGTGAACTGTGTTATCTAACTAGGCTTTTAGCATATAATTCCATTATGTATTGTATGTTTAATGAGGAAGACACTCGTTTTGTCAACCATTAATAAATAAAATAAAATAAATAAATATGTCAAAACCAGCTGGATCGGACCACTATATCATACAGCTGCCATAGGAACGATCGGTCGAAAATTAAGTTTTTGTATGAAAAAACCTTTTGTTTATCAAGATATCTTGACCAAACTCGACATTTATTAGTTTTACTATGCTCCTCATATATATGCAAAATCCTATTAAGATCGGACCACTATATCATATAGCTGCCATAGGAACGATCGGTCGAAAATTAAGTTTTTGTATGAAAAAACATTTTGTTTGTCAAGATATCTTGACCAAACTCGGCATTTATTAGTTTTACTAAGCTCCTCATATATATGCAAAATCCTATTAAGATCGGACCACTATATCATATAGCTGCCATAGGAACGATCGATCGAAAATTAAGTTTTTGTATGAAAAAACATTTTGTTTTTCAAGATATCTTAACCAAACTCGGCATTTATTAGTTTTACTATGCTCCTCATATATATGCAAAATCCTATTAAGATCGGACCACTATATCATATTATTAAGTTTTTGTATGGAGATTTTTTTGTTTTTCATGATTTTGCGATTAAACACGGCATTTAAAGATTTCACTATGCTTCGTTCATTTTTGCTAAATCTTATTTATATCGGTTTTTGATTAAAAGCCTTCTTTTTTGTTTATCAATATACCTTGACCAAACTCGGCCTTAACCATTTTCTCGGCATTAAAAGGTTGGGTCTGAGGGTATTAGATCTTCGGCATGCCGAAGATAGCCCTTCTTTCTCGTTTTTTTTGCATTTAGGTTGCTTTGCGTGTCAGAGTGGGGTTATTTGGCCGCCCACCTTACGGCGAAAATTGCCGTGATTGTTGTCTAATAGGATGATTTCGCTAGAACTAAGAAACTTTGTTAGATCTTGATATGCAGTGTTGTTTTCTTTTTGGAAAATTTCGTATATGTTGGTATGTCTGGTTAGTGATGGGAATGCTTGTCGAGTGGCTGTGTGTTTGCTGCAGCAGAAAATGATGTGCGAAGCGTTTTCGATAATGTTGCATTGTTAAGGATGGTTGGGAACATTTCGCAGAAGCCTCTAAACTTCGTGGCTGTTAACTCCGCATATTCTCTTTCGCATTCGTCGTTAATGGTTCTGCATATGGTGCTTAAGGCGTCTTTGAGAGTCTAATTCACTAAAAGGAAGACCCCGCGTCCTGGAGCATTCTTGGCGGCTGAGTTCTCCGTGTCGTTCTGAGCAATACATACATTTGAATTTTTAAGGGATGTTTGGGGCAATGTAGGTATCCGAGTCGGGTTTTGGCTAGCAGTGAAACTCCGTTTTTGCTGTCTGTTATGGCGACGCGAGGGAGGCCCCAAGTTAGAGCGTGGTCAAGAGCTTTCTCAATTGCTATCAGTTCGGCGGAGTTTTTTGGCCGATATCTGGGCATCAAACCTAACGACCCAACGAAATGGGTCTGTAGCTACTTATATTTGTCGGGTCAGTGCTTTTTTTGGGATCGGTACAATTCTTCTTAATCTCCAGCTTTCCGGGATTACTTTTCGTTGCCATACTTCGTTTAGAATTGTGAATAACTCTGCTTTCTTTTCTGCTGATAGCCTCTGGAGCAGGCTGTAGGACAGCTCGTCCATCCCTCTTGCTGATTTAGGGTTTCTTGCCCCCAGAAAGTGCAGAAAGTCTTCGAGCGTAAAAGGCTCCGGTACTTGCTCAGAAGATGGTGCGAATTGTACTGTGCTGCTCGGAGTGACGGGAGTTTTTAACCATCCCAAGGAAATCTTCATTGTCTTTGTCTGACCAGGTGTTGCCTATGGGTTTGGCCCGTTTATAAAGTTTGTAAAGTAGCTACTGGCCGGGGTATGAATCTCAGTCTCACCAGGTCCAGCGATTCACAAGACATTTATAAATTCGCTGGGACGGAGGGCTAAAGGGGGGGGTGAGGGTTTCGACTCAAATATACCTCGCACTGCCACTGTACTACCCAACATACCAGGCCGCAGCCTCGTGCTACCTCTTCTAGCGGGCCGGAGCCTCGTACCACCCCGCTATCGGACTTTGGCCGCGCACCAACTACACGGTCGGGTCTTAGCCACGCACCAACTATACTGGCGGGCCGTAGCCACGCACCAACTACACTAACGGGCCGTAGCCACGCACCAACTACACTGGCGGGCCGTAGCCACACACCAACTACACTGTCGGGCCTTAGCCACGTTCAAACTACACTAACGGGCCGTAGCCTCGCACCAACTACACCTCAAGACACGAACCAGTGATACCCGCCCCGGGGGCTACGATCTCATGCCACATGCTCCTGACAGAGGTTAGGTCGAACATCGGTTAAATCCGATGTTAAAGTAACCCGGGTTATCAGGAAACAAGGAATTATCCGGCTTCTTCTTGATAGTTAATAACATAGGCACTTTATTCACTTTTATTACTTATGACTTTATAGCAATCCCTAAGCTAAGCCCTGCCGCACTGTTCTCTGGAGCTCTAGCGCTCCGCTATGCACGTCACGTTTTTTCCTCAGCTTGCACTCCTTCTAGCACGTCTACTCACCATTAAGGTTCAATCCAAAGTGCCGGCTCGCTCGCTAGCGAGCCATGCGCTTGCCTCGGTTCGCCGCGAGCTTTCGCAACTTCGCCTCGGAGCTTTCGCTCTTCGCCGCCGAATTGAAGCTGCGCTCTTGAAGGCAGTGTTGAGCAGCCGATCAGCAGCGCACGGTTGCAGCGGCGGCCGGCGGTTAAATTCAAATGACTGACTGGCTACTTGCCCATAACTACGCACTTATCCTAATAATACGCCGACTATGCGGTTAACGGCTCCTTGCCTTTTTACTTGATTATACTATCGGCGGCTTCTTGCCTCTTACAATTCTACTATCTTACACTACTACATTTAATGCTTATAAACTATAAAAATTATACGATATTATCCAATACGGCCAATAGCTCCTTTCCATTACCTTGGCGATGCGAACGACGGCTCCTTGCCGTGAGTTCAAAACTGTGGGGGGCTGATCATAATAGCCGCCTCACACCCCCCTTACTTCGAGCAGGTGACGGTAACGTCGCCTCTGGCGTTTAGCGTCACGCTGTAGTCTGCCTTCCCATCAGACACGTGGAAGCGCGTGCGTCGGCACCGGAAACGGCGGACCCGCGCCTCCTTGCGATGAGTTCCACCACGCCTGAGGATAACGGTGTCCCTGGCGGGGCTCTCGACGACTTCTGTCGGCGTGAGGCTCCTCGGCGTAAGGTGGCGAATTCCGCGCAAACGGCGCCTCCACGAACATGGTCGTGTCTTCGATGGCCATCAGCATGACCATTCCGTCTAGTCTCTCCATTACGTTGGTCCGCTGTGAGTACATGGTGTGACGGAATTGGCGAGGGCTTCCTCTTGTCGTCCTCGTCCGCAGTACTCGCGACCCTGACGGGGGTCACGCGGGTGATCTCCAGTGCCGGGCCCAGGGAAGGGCTCAGTATCCCTGCTGCTGTCGTCATCCTCTGATGATATGGTGATCGTCTCGGGTTCCGTCCGTAAATTTGGCTTATTGGTTAACTTATTCATTACTTATTGGTTAATACCCTATTCTACCAGTGCGGCTGACATTTCACTATGCCTATTCTAATTATGCTGCTAGTGTTAGTCTAATCTACATTTAGTACGTTTATTGCGGCTTCGCCTACTCATGGGCATCCCTGTGCCCTGGGTCTTCCCCTTCGTCCTCCGTCGTCTCTCGGTAAAACGGCTTCAGCTGCGAGATATTGGCCACCCTCCTTTTCCGTTCACCTGGCCTCATTAGGCGCACAATGTTAGGTGACACGAACTTGATAACCCGATAGGGGCCATCGAACTTGGGTGCCAATTTCGCTGCGAAACCCTCGGCGGCGTTGGATAGCTGGTGCTGTCTTAACAGGACCATCGAGTCCAACGAAGGCCGCCACTCTCGTCTCCTCAAGTTATAGTGTCTGCCCTGGTCCTTTGATGCACGCTGGAGATTGCTGTGAACGACATAAAAGATTTCTTTTTAACCTATCCGCCTTTGTCCTAGGGTCGAACGCACTAGTTGCGGACCCCGGAGTCACCTGATCATATAAAGCGGCCGGCAACCGCGGCTCCCTTCCCTGCATCAGGAAAGCGGGACTGAATCCGGTCGAATCCGACACGCTTGTATTGACCGCCAGCGATATCTCGGGCAAGAGTTCGTCCCACGAACTCTGGTGGCCCTCGATAAATTGCGCTATCATGGTCTTCACGGTCCTGTTGGTCCTCTCGGTAGGATTTTCTTGCGGACAGTAAGGGGCGGTGTACTGGATCTCTACACCCAAGGACTCCAGAAAAGCCTTGAAACTGTCCGTTTTCCTCGATGTAATCCGGGAACTTGGCTGGCTCTTCGGTGATTCTAGCACGCATCCTCGCAACCCATTTGCAGGGGGCCTCAACCACCACTGCTTGCTGACAGGTCTCTAGAGGATGCCTCGATAGCGCATCAGCCACGACGTTGAGCTTCCCTCGTCGGTAGTGGACGTCGAATTGGAATTGTTGCAGTTCCAATGCCCATCGCGCGATCCTTCCTGACGGGCTCTCGATAGAAGTAAGCCACTTTAGGGCCAAATGGTCCGTTATCACGTCGAACCGGTACCCTTCTAGGTAGCAACGCAGCTTCCGTATCGACCAAACGATTGCCAGGCACTCTTTCTCGGTGGCGGAGTAGTTCACTTCGGCCTTCAGCAACTTTCTGCTCGCGTACGCTATGACCCGCTCCTGCCCTTCTATCGTCTGCGTCAGCACTGCGCCGAGACCGTACTCGCTTGCGTCAGTCTGTAGGACGAATCTGGCGGAAAAGTCTGGACAAGCCAACACAGGGGCAGTCGTCAAGCTGTCCTTCAATTGACGCAATGCCTCCTCCTGTTCTCGATCCCATGCCCATTTCCGCCCCTTCCCGAGACATTGCCGCAACTCCTTGCAATTTGTCGGGGCCCTCAGGTTACGTATCGCCTCCACCTTCTCTGGATCGGTACGTATTCCTTCCCCACAAATGACGTGTCCTAGGTAGACCAACCTCTCCCGGAAGAAACTGCATTTCTTCCTATTCAGCCTGAGATTAGCCGCCCTTAACCGGCGGAACACCTCTCTCAAGTTCTCTACATGTTGCTCCTTCGTTGCTCCTATTACCACGATGTCGTCTAGGTAGGCGAACGCATGAGGCTCCATTTCCGGTCCTATGACCGTGTCTAAAGCTCGCTGGAAGGTCGCACACGCCGAGTGTAAACCAAATGGCATCACCCGCCACTGGAAAAGACCTCTTCCGGGGACCGTGAAAGCCGTACATTCCCGACTATCGGCTGCCATCGGTATCTGCCAGTACCCGTGCTTCAAATCCAGAGTGGAAATGAACCGGGCGTGACGCAACCGCTCAAGGATGTGATTAATCCTGGGAACAGGATAAGCGTCTGGGACGGAGTGCGCGTTGAGTTGTCGATAGTCGATACACATGCGCCACTCGCCAGTCTTCTTCTTGACTAAGACGATTGGGGCGCTGTGTGGACTACGCGACGGCTCGATGGCACCTGCCTGCATCAGCTCGTCCACCTGTTCATCAATTGCATGGCCGGATTCTTCGGGTAATATCTCTGTTTTAATGGCTTATCATCCTTAAGCCTGATCCTGTGCTCCGCGATGTGCGAGACTCCCTGCAGCCCCTCGAAGAGTGTCAGTTCCGACTCCAGGAACTCCTTAAGCTCCGGATCCAAGTCCGCTGGCCACTCTGCCTCTTCTACGCCGGGCTTGCCCTGCGGCTCGCCTCCTCCAGGTACCACTCCGACTCCAAATAGAGCTCCTTGATCGCTCGACTCTGGCAGCCGCTCCTGATTCCCTGTGCCCGTGCGGATTTGAGCCATTGCTCCTAATCCCTCCGTTCTTTGGCACGCTTCCACCGTGCCGCCTGCATGACCAGCGTAGGTCTGCCTTTGCAGGTCTACGCGCCGCCTTTTGGGCTCCTCAAGCTCTCGGCCCAACCCCGAATGAGACTCATCTTTTACTTCCTTCTTCTTCTCCTTTTCCGACAGTTGCCGAGCCGGCACTCCCGTTTGCTGACGCGCGAGGCCTCCTGCCGACTTCTCTCTCCTCTGCTGCCGAGCAGGTGCTCCCTTTTCATGACCTGGGAGGCCTTCCTCCGGCTCCCTCTGTAGCCGAGCAGGTGCTCCTCTTTCTTCGCTCGTTCCTGGCCCCGCGCCCGGTATCGTCACTGCTTCTAGGACCAGTTCTGCCTCGCCGCAGCGTATTGTAGTGCCCATTGCACCCAAGAAATCCATACCCAGGATTACGTGGTCCAACATTGAGGGCATGATGAGCATCGTCATGCTGATCGTTTTTTCCCCTAAACTAACATCTACTCTCAAGGCTTTCTCCACCTCTAGGGTGGACCCATCCGCCAGGCGGATGCGTGCCTGTATTTCCTGCGCTCTTCCCTGAATCGTCCACTTGCGTACGCAGTCTTCACTCATGAAGCTACGAGTGGCTCCAGTATCGATCGTGGCAGGCATCGTTCGTCCGCCAATCTCTACCGTAGCGACGATCCGGCCACCGTCTACCCTCAACGGGTGTCCTACTACTGCCTTCCGTGTGTATCGGCGCCGCCCCGATCCTGGTTCGGGCGACGCCGTTGCCCGTTTCCCGCCTCCGCGCGGCGGCAACACGCCTGACTACTTCGGCCTCGGCTTCCACATATCCAACAAAATAAGACGGAGGCGTTGGGACATTCCCTGGCGAAGTGCCCCTCCTGTGCGCACCTACGACACGCGCGTCGCGGATCATATCCGTTCCCGGCCTCTTGGCTTATCATCTGGTGGGCCACTTCCGCAGGGGCCGTTGCCGGCGGGGCGGAGACTCGTCTATCCACAACGCTTGCTCCGGCTCCAGTAGGAGTAGACCGGAATGGGTTAAGGTGTCCCCCCGGGGGCTGTACCGTCCTTTCCCACTCCGCGCTACGTGAACTCGAGACTCCCGGGGCTACGGGTTGGCTGCCTGAGTACTCCGCTCTCTGCCTCACGACGGTCTCGTATTCTACGGCTAGTTGAGTTAGCTGTGACAGGGTAGAGAAGTCTTGACGTCGCACATATAGCCTGTATTCCGGAGCGGCGTTCTCGTAGATTCGGTGCAGCTCTTGTGCCGGCTCGTATCTAGCGTGATACATAAGAGCCCTCAGTTCTATCAAATATTCCTTAAACTCTTCGCCTACGCGCTGCCTCCGGGATCGGATCTCGTCCTCAAGTCTCTCGAAGTAACGAGGGGGTAAGAAAAACTCCAGGAAACCCCTCCTAAATACGGCCCACGGCACATCCCTTAGTCCGCTGCTTAGAAACCAGCGAGCAGCACGGTCACAGAATATCTCGCTCATGGCCCGAGGTAGTCGATCGAGGACAATTCCGTACGTAATGGCGGATGCCTCGATAGCGCATCAGCCACGACGTTGAGCTTCCCTCGTCGGTAGTGGACGTCGAATTGGAATTGTTGCAGTTCCAATGCCCATCGCGCGATCCTTCCTGACGGGCTCTCGATAGAAGTAAGCCACTTTAGGGCCAAATGGTCCGTTATCACGTCGAACCGGTACCCTTCTAGTTAGCAACGCAGCTTCCGTATCGCCCAAACGATTGCCAGGCACTCTTTCTCGGTGGCGGAGTAGTTCACTTCGGCCTTCAGCAACTTTCTGCTCGCGTACGCTATGACCCGCTCCTGCCCTTCTATCGTCTGCGTCAGCACTGCGCCGAGACCGTACTCGCTTGCGTCAGTCTGTAGGACGAATCTGGCGGAAAAGTCTGGACAAGCCAACACAGGGGCAGTCGTCAAGCTGTCCTTCAATTGACGCAATGCCTCCTCCTGTTCTCGATCCCATGCCCATTTCCGCCCCTTCCCGAGACATTGCCGCAACTCCTTGCAATTTGTCGGGGCCCTCAGGTTACGTATCGCCTCCACCTTCTCTGGATCGGTACGTATTCCTTCCCCACAAATGACGTGTCCTAGGTAGACCAACCTCTCCCGGAAGAAACTGCATTTCTTCCTATTCAGCCTGAGATTAGCCGCCCTTAACCGGCGGAACACCTCTCTCAAGTTCTCTACATGTTGCTCCTTCGTTGCTCCTATTACCACGATGTCGTCTAGGTAGGCGAACGCATGAGGCTCCATTTCCGGTCCTATGACCGTGTCTAAAGCTCGCTGGAAGGTCGCTCACGCCGAGTGTAAACCAAATGGCATCACCCGCCACTGGAAAAGACCTCTTCCGGGGACCGTGAAAGCCGTACATCCCGACTATCGGCTGCCATCGGTATCTGCCAGTACCCGTGCTTCAAATCCAGAGTGGAAATGAACCGGGCGTGACGCAACCGCTCAAGGATGTGATTAATCCTGGGAACAGGATAAGCGTCTGGGACGGAGTGCGCGTTGAGTTGTCGATAGTCGATACACATGCGCCACTCGCCAGTCTTCTTCTTGACTAAGACGATTGGGGCGCTGTGTGGACTACGCGACGGCTCGATGGCACCTGCCTGCATCAGCTCGTCCACCTGTTCATCAATTGCATGGCCGGATTCTTCGGGTAATATCTCTGTTTTAATGGCTTATCATCCTTAAGCCTGATCCTGTGCTCCGCGATGTGCGAGACTCCCTGCAGCCCCTCGAAGAGTGTCAGTTCCGACTCCAGGAACTCCTTAAGCTCCGGATCCAAGTCCGCTGGCCACTCTGCCTCTTCTACGCCGGGCTTGCCCTGCGGCTCGCCTCCTCCAGGTACCACCTTCCGTGTGTATCGGCGCCGCCCCGATCCTGGTTCGGGCGACGCCGTTGCCCGTTTCCCGCCTCCGCGCGGCGGCAACACGCCTGACTACTTCGGCCTCGGCTTCCACATATCCAACAAAATAAGACGGAGGCGTTGGGACATTCCCTGGCGAAGTGCCCCTCCTGTGCGCACCTACGACACGCGCGTCGCGGATCATATCCGTTCCCGGCCTCTTGGCTCATCATCTGGTGGGCCACTTCCGCAGGGGCCGTTGCCGGCGGGGCGGAGACTCGTCTATCCACAACGCTTGCTCCGGCTCCAGTAGGAGTAGACCGGAATGGGTTAAGGTGTCCCCCCGGGGGCTGTACCGTCCTTTCCCACTCCGCGCTACGTGAACTCGAGACTCCCGGGGCTACGGGTTGGCTGCCTGAGTACTCCGCTCTCTGCCTCACGACGGTCTCGTATTCTACGGCTAGTTGAGTTAGCTGTGACAGGGTAGAGAAGTCTTGACGTCGCACATATAGCCTGTATTCCGGAGCGGCGTTCTCGTAGATTCGGTGCAGCTCTTGTGCCGGCTCGTATCTAGCGTGATACATAAGAGCCCTCAGTTCTATCAAATATTCCTTAAACTCTTCGCCTACGCGCTGCCTCCGGGATCGGATCTCGTCCTCAAGTCTCTCGAAGTAACGAGGGGGTAAGAAAAACTCCAGGAAACCCCTCCTAAATACGGCCCACGGCACATCCCTTAGTCCGCTGCTTAGAAACCAGCGAGCAGCACGGTCACAGAATATCTCGCTCATGGCCCGAGGTAGTCGATCGAGGACAATTCCGTACGTAATGGCGCGCTCCTCTAGGTCCTCCAGGAACCCAAGGGGGTCGGAACGTCCATCGTACCTCATGCCCCACTTTCGGACTTGTTCCGGAACGTTTGCGAGAGGCCTGGCCTCCGACTGAGAATATGCCCGGGGAATGTAAGGGCCACTATTCGAGTCGTAAGGGATTCGCCCTAGCTCCACGTCGACCGCCGTCGTCCGGCGAGCTCCGCTGCTCCAAATCTCGCGGCTTTCCCCCGCACCCGAGACGGCTAAACTAGGGATCGGAACCTGCAGCCGCTCGTACAGCTGCGAACTCCTTAGGTCCGGTTCCGATTTTTGGCGCGGCCGTCCGCCAACGTCGGGTAGAGTGCCCCAGGGAGACGGCTCCAATGTTTTGGCGGTCTGAGACTCTAACTCGGCAAGCCGAGCCCAAATCTCGGGTGTATGGCCGCCTCCCTGCACAAAAGTGGATAGCCGCTTACGCAGCTCTTCCACGCGCCCCTCCTTTTCCAGCCTGAACTCATGGGCGATCGCCACCAGTTCTTCTTTGCGGCGCTGGTGGATCCAGCGCACGCCTACACCCGGATTTTGGCACTCACCTGTCTCCATCCTGAGTTTTTGCTACTCACTCTGGGCTCAACTACAACTCTTGTGGACCCTCGCTCGAGTTTTGGGTTTGGTGTCTGGGCAACTCTAGTTCCGTAGGTTTATTTCGTTCACTTTTGTCTTTGTCTCTCTTGTTTTTCCATTTGCTGTCCCTTTGGTCTTTTCTCTCCTTTTTTTTCTTTGTTTTACGTCTACTTCACAAATCTCGAACCAAAAAAATAAAAATAAACACTTAGAGCTCTTTTAGACTTTCGACCATCGTTCACTTTAGTTTTTGTCCGTTTTTGCCTTTGCTTCTTATTATTTTACTTTTCTTAAGTATCTGTCCTTATTATTTCTCTTATATGTTTCGTATATTCACTTCACCAAAAAAAATATATAAAAAAAAATTAACTCACTTAATGCTCCTTTAATTTTTTAGCCTTTGTTCATTATTCTTTTTATTATTATTATTATTATTATTATGTTTTTTATTATTTTTATTTATTTTTTTGTTATTTATTTATTTTATCCCTTTTTATTATTATTAATATTTATTTATTGTTTGGTTTTTATATTATTTCCTCATTGTTATTTATTACTTTCACTGCACACCCGTCGTCATCGCCTTCGCCGACTGTACTCACGAATTCAGTTTTCTCCGCGCGTGAACTGAATTCGTCCCACTGTACAGCCGCTGCCGCGACGCCTTAACGGCCCTTCGACGCCGACGTCGACTGCGCCGCGCGTTTGTGCACACGTGTGCAAGCATGGTCTCGACGTCGCCCGTCTGGCGCGCGCGCGCTGTACTTTTCGACCGGCCGTTATCTCTCCTTTTTTTTCGTTGCTGAGCTCGACTTCTGTGCACATTTTTCGTTGCTCAGATCTTGCAGGTGTTCATCTCGTCGCCTAACATAGGGTATGAAATGCACTTGTCGGGGTATACACGACTACTTTATACCCTAGACGCGCATTCTACCCGCCTACTATGTCTTCTTTTCCCTTGATCTCTACCGGAGTATATACACTTCAAGGTATGCTCAACTTGAAATACCCTGTACACAACATTTTTTTTTTTTTTTTTGGAAACACCTATTTGGGCATACTTGCGGGGCTTTAATCCGCAACTATGCCACGCCCCTAAACGCCTCTATGTCCCTGCTCGGGCGCCACTTGTAAAGTAGCTACTGGCCGGGGTATGAATCTCAGTCTCACCAGGTCCAGCGATTCACAAGACATTTATAAATTCGCTGGGACGGTGGGCTAAAGGGGGGGGGGTGAGGGTTTCGACTCAAATATACCTCGCACTGCCACTGTACTACCCAACATACCAGGCCGCAGCCTCGTGCTACCTCTTCTAGCGGGCCGGAGCCTCGTACCACCCCGCTATCGGGCTTTGGCCGCGCACCAACTACACGGTCGGGTCTTAGCCACGCACCTACTACACTGGCGGGCCGTAGCCACGCACCAACTACACTAACGGGCCGTAGCCACGCACCAACTACACTGGCGGGCCGTAGCCACACACCAACTACACTGTCGGGCCTTAGCCACGTTCAAACTACACTAACGGGCCGTAGCCTCGCACCAACTACACCTCGAGACACCAACCAGTGATACCCGCCCCGGGGGCTACGATCTCATGCCACATGCTCCTGACAGAGGTTAGGTCGAACATCGGTTAAATCCGATGTTAAAGTAACCCGGGTTATCAGGAAACAAGGAATTATCCGGCTTCTTCTTGATAGTTAATAACATAGGCACTTTATTCACTTTTATTACTTATGACTTTATAGCAATCCCTAAGCTAAGCCCTGCCGCACTGTTCTCTGGAGCTCTAGCGCTCCGCTATGCACGTCACGTTTTTTCCTCAGCTTGCACTCCTTCTAGCACGTCTACTCACCATTAAGGTTCAATCCAAAGTGCCGGCTCGCTCGCTAGCGAGCCATGCGCTTGCCTCGGTTGCTCGACTTCGCCGCGAGCTTTCGCAACTTCGCCTCGGAGCTTTCGCTCTTCGCCGCCGAATTGAAGCTGCGCTCTCGAAGGCAGTGTTGAGCAGCCGATCAGCAGCGCACGGTTGCAGCGGCAGCCGGCGGTTAAATTCAAATGACTGACTGGCTACTTGCCCATAACTACGCACTTATCCTAATAATACGCCGACTATGCGGTTAACGGCTCCTTGCCTTTTTACTTGATTATACTATCGGCGGCTTCTTGCCTCTTACAATTCTACTATCTTACACTACTACATTTAATGCTTATAAACTATAAAAATTATACGATATTATCCAATACGGCCAATAGCTCCTTTCCATTACCTTGGCGATGCGAACGACGGCTCCTTGCCGTGAGTTCAAAACTGTGGGGGGCTGATCATAATAGCCGCCTCACAAGTTTTAGATTCTTTACCCTGCTCCACATTGACGGAGCTGCAGACATTTCTTGCACAAATTGCTCAAAGTTTGATTTTCTGCGCTTCTTGATATGCGCCTGGAGCCGTTTTTCGGCTGACATATTAGCTCTGAGATTTTAGCTACGTTTTGGTTTAATTCTTCTATACTTGATAAATGGCAAGCGTTGAGCTCCCTGACTACCTGGTGATGTAGCGTTTTTTTTGCTAATTGTGGTTGCACTTATGTCGTTCACTGATATGACAATCGGAAAATGATTACTATTGGAAACTTTCTCTCTCTTGACCTCCCATGTAGTATAAGGCATGCTTGTGTTGCAGAAGGAAAGGTCTAGCGCCGAAAAGTGTACTGTCCTGTGCGAGAAAGTAGGCGAGCCGTCGTTCAGGCAAATAAAGCCGGCCCTCAAAGCTGCCCTTTGCTGTCGCTGTTGTTGCTCCCCCATATCGTGGATTTCGCATTTCAGTCTCCACCCACGAAGGAGAGTTGCTTAGAGCGGATGCCACCGAGAACACTCCTCTGATTCCTTCTCTAAAATTGACCACGTTTGTAGCAGGTGACTGAATACATCAATGTTGCTCTTTAGCTTAAGGGTTTGTCGAGGTTTATGATTTTATATCTGTGGCTACAGATATAAAATGTATAGCCCGGGATGCTGCATTCCGCGTTGTCTCTTACCCATTCTGATAGAATTGCAACATCTATGTTGTTGTTGATTAGGAACATGTTTAAGAGCTGTCTTTTGTTGTTGTGGTTCAGACTTTGGATGTTAAGCTGAAGAATTATCATAGATCATTCTTCGATAGTAGGGAGATCAGATATACATCAAGATCTGCGTTGCTTCTGTTTATAAAATCATTTAGCTCCAAAATTAAGGAACCTTATTTGTTGCATTTTCCTGATTGCTGTTGCTAGTGTCCGTTAAGTGCGCTTAAAGCTTTGCCCTGAGGACATTGAGCTTTTCTTGTCCGTGCTATTCTAATCGTGCGCTCAGATCTGCTAGACTACCTCTACGTGCAACCATGGACTTTGCTGAGGGGGACCTGCGATTGAAAGGGTTCTTTGCCGTCTTAACAGCAGGCGTGTCGGACCTTACTGGACCCATAACCACACTAGCTAACGAAGTAGTGGATAGTTAACCCAGGACCGACTCTGCACTACTGCAACGGCTAGGAGTTCGGCCACTTCCTTGCGGACGGATTGGAGGAAGGATGTCCGTATTGAGCAGGTTTGGCGCTTGTTTTTCAAATAGCTGGGGATACCTATGCCTGTTTTTCAAATAGCTGGGGATACCTATGCCTGACTTCGGGCCTAGAAAGGTTCTCAGTAGCCATGCAACTATAAATGCAATCGCTTTTTTGTGTGCGTTGCATTGCGGGTAAGTACGTAATCCTCCTCCACGTAATCCTCCTTGCAATTGGCGCAGGCGGTGCTTGTGCACAGGATATCACTTCCGTGTGCCACTTCGCACTTGTCGCACGTAGGGCTCCCCTTGCAGTGCTGCGCCAAGTGTCCAAACTTAAAACATCTGAAGCATTGTTTAAGTGTATAAACGGACGGACCTCCACCCTCGAGTACAAAAACTTAACCTCTGTTGGCAATATAGTGCCTCTAAACCAGACCCTCACCCTTCCCGTGGGGACTAGGCCACTATTAGGCGTTCCTTTTCTCTTCCTCATAACCCTCGATATCTGTGCAATCCTTACTTCCGAGGATATCAGCTCCCCCAGAGATTCATCTGATATGTGCGTGGGGATGTTGAATTTAATTCCTGCCTTGAAAAGGTGGTGCCTGAAAATTTTTCGGTTGAAGCCGCGATCTGCCTACTCATCTAGCTTGCCTAACTTGTTTGCTTTATCAGCTGAGCTGCACCTGATTTTGTATCTGCCCATAACTCACCCTTAAGACCTTCTCTATACCGTCTACCTTTAGCTTATGGAGGGCTTCAGTGAGGTCGAATTGGTTGATGGCTTTTCTTGAATTGTTTTCCCCTATGGCGTCGACAAAAACAATAAATGGGCCTTTATGGTCCTGATCGTATTCATTATCAATTTCATTATCAATTTCCTTTGACTTATCTTTAGTCGATATCACTTTTCGCGCGTGTTCCTGGTAATACATGTTCTTATTGTTTCCTTCCCTCTTCCAAACGACACTACCATTTACTACTCACTCACTTTTTATACCCTTGCAGAGGGTATTATACTTTTGTCGTGAAATGTGTAACGCATAGAAGGAGACATCTCCGACCCCATAAAGTATATATATTCTTGATCAGCATCAACAGCCGAGTCGATATAGCCATGTTCGTCTGTCCGTCTGTCCGTCTGTCTGTTTCTATGCGAACTAGTCCCTCAGTTTTAAAGCTATCTTAATGAAACTTTGCAGAAGTCCCTATTTCTGTTGCACGCAGCACATATGTCAAAACCAGCTGGATCGGACCACTATATCATATAGCTGCCATAGGAACGATCGGTCGAAAATTAAGTTTTTGTATGAAAAAACCTTTTGTTTATCAAGATATCTTGACCAAACTCGACATTTATTAGTTTTACTATGCTCCTCATATATATGCAAAATTCTATTAAGATCGGACCACTATATCATATAGCCGCCATAGGAACGATCGGTCGAAAATTAAGTTTTTGTATGAAAAACATTTTGTTTGTCAAGATATCTTGACCAAACTCGGCATTTATTAGTTTTACTAAGCTCCTCATATATATGCAAAATCCTATTAAGATCGGACCACTATATCATATAGCTGCCATAGGAACGATCGGTCGAAAATTAAGTTTTTGTATGAAAAAACCTTTTGTTTATCAAGATATCTTGACCAAACTCGACATTTATTAGTTTTACTATGCTCCTCATATATATGCAAAATTCTATTAAGATCGGACCACTATATCATATAGCCGCCATAGGAACGATCGGTCGAAAATAAAGTTTTTGTATGAAAAAACATTTTGTTTGTCAAGATATCTTGACCAAACTCGGCATTTATTAGTTTTACCAAAGACGATATAAACACTAAGATGAGTAACGCAGTACAACAAAATGCTACTATGCAGCTTAATTTTTTTGAAAATTGAGAACGAAAACGAAATCTGTATCATTGCGCTCTCACAGCCGAGAGAACCAAAAAGCTAAAAATAGAATGGGCTCTCAGCTTCGGCTCTATGAGGGCCGTGCAAGCAATTATGTTTGTATGCGTGTGAATATAGATACATAACAGCATATTTGAATGTGTTGCTATTCACTGCCCTAGCAAAGTCTCTGGCTGGCAAAGAAATAAATTTTCTTAGTTTTCCAGCGCTGATCATGAAGAATCCCAATTTTGTATTCACATATGAATGCATGTTGTGTACTGAGGTTGGCAAATATTTATATACCTTCTTTAAATTAAATTATTAATTAAATTATTATTTTTAAGTAATAACGAGAAAGAAAGGCTATCTTCGGCACGCCGAAGATCTAATACCCTTGCAGACCCAACCTTTTCATAATGCTCATAGTGCTTTGCCCGTATCTAAGAAGCACAGGGAAAATAGTTAATGCCGAGTTTGGTCAAGATAGGTTGATAAACAAAAGGTTTTTAATCAAAAACCAAGTTTTCGACCGATCGCTCCTCTGGCAGATCTATGATATAGTAGTCGGATCTTAATAGGATTTTGCATATATATGAGGAGCTTAGTAAAACTAATAAATGCCGAGTTTGTTCAAGATATCTTGATAAAGAAAATGTTTTTTCATTAAAAACTTAATTTTCGACCGATCGTTCCTATGGCAGTTATATGATATAGTGGTCCGATCTTAATAGGATTTTGCATATATATGAGGAGCTTAGTAAAACTAATAAATGCTGAGTTTGGTCAAGATATCTTGAAAAACAAAATGTTTTTTCATACAAAAACTTAATTTTCGACCGATCGTTCCTATGGCGGCTATATGATATAGTGGTCCGATCTTAATAGAATTTTGCATATATATGAGGAGCATAGTAAAACTAATAAATGTCGAGTTTGGTCAAGATATCTTGATAAACATAAGGTTTTTTCATACAAAAACTTAATTTTCGACCGATCGTTCCTATGGCAGCTATATGATATAGTGGTCCGATCTTAATAGGATTTTGCATATATATGAGGAGCATAGTTAAACTAATAAATGCCGAGTTTGGTCAAGATATCTTGAAAAACAAAATTTTTTCATACAAGATCCTACTTTTCGACAAATCGTTCCTATGGCAGCTATATGATATAGTGGTCCAATCTTAATAGGATTTCGCCCATATATGAGGAGCATAGTAAAACTAATAAATGTCGAGTTTGGTCAAGATATCTTGATAAACAAAAGGTTTTTTCATACAAAAACTTAATTTTCGACCGATCGTTCCTATGGCAGCTATATGATATAGTGGTCCGATCTTAATAGGATTTTGCATATATATGAGGAGCATAGTTAAACTAATAAATGCCGAGTTTGGTCAAGATATCTTGAAAAACAAAATTTTTTCATACAAGATCCTACTTTTCGACAAATCGTTCCTATGGCAGCTATATGATATAGTGGTCCGATCTTAATAGAATTTTGCATATATATGAGGAGCATAGTAAAACTAATAAATGTCGAGTTTGGTCAAGATATCTTGATAAACAAAAGGTTTTTTCATACAAAAACTTAATTTTCGACCGATCGTTCCTATGGCAGCTATATGATATAGTGGTCCGATATTAATAGGATTTTGCATATATATGAGGAGCTTAGTAAAACTAATAAATGCCGAGTTTGGTCAAGATATCTTGGCAAACAAAATGTTTTTTCATACAAAAACTTAATTTTCGACCGATCGTTCCTATGGCGGCTATATGATATAGTGGTCCGATCTTAATAGAATTTTGCATATATGAGGAGCATAGTAAAACTAATAAATGTCGAGTTTGGTCAAGATATCTTGATAAACAAAGGTTTTTTCATACAAAAACTTAATTTTCGACCGATCGTTCCTATGGCAGCTATATGATATAGTGGTCCGATCCAGCTGGTTTTGACATATGTGCTGCGTGCAACAGAAATAGGGACTTCTGCAAAGTTTCATTAAGATAGCTTTAAAACTGAGGGACTAGTTCGCATAGAAACAGACAGACGGACAAAAAATAAATTAAGATATAAAAGTGCAAATTTGTTGTTTTTCTTTTTATACCCTTGCAGAGGGTATTATAATTTTGTCGTGAAATGTGTAACGCATAGAAGGAGACATCTCCGACCCCATAAAGTATATATATTCTTGATCAGCATCAACAGCCGAGTCGATATAGCCATGTCCGTCTGTCCGTCTGTCTGTTTCTATGCGAACTAGTCCCTCAGTTTTAAAGCTATCTTAATGAAACTTTGCAGAAGTCCCTATTTCTGTTGCACGCAGCACATATGTCAAAACCAGCTGGATCTGACCACTATATCATATAGCTGCCATAGGAACGATCGGTCGAAAATTAAGTTTTTGTATGAAAAAACATTTTGTTTGTCAAGATATCTTGACCAAACTCGGCATTTATTAGTTTTACTAAGCTCCTCATATATATGCAAAATCCTATTAAGATCGGACCACTATATCATATAGCTGCCATAGGAACGATCGGTCGAAAATTAAGTTTTTGTATGAAAAAACCTTTTGTTTATCAAGATATCTTGACCAAACTCGACATTTATTAGTTTTACTAAGCTCCTCATATATATGCAAAATCCTATTAAGATCGGACCACTATATCATATAGCTGCCATAGGAACGATCGGTCGAAAATTAAGTTTTTGTATGAAAAAACCTTTTTTTATCAAGATATCTTGACCAAACTCGACATTTATTAGTTTTACTATGCTCCTCATATATAGGCGAAATCCTATTAAGATCGGACCACTATATCATATAGCTGCCATAGGAACGATTTGTCGAAAAGTAGGATCTTGTATGAAACAAATTTTGTTTTTCAAGATATCTTGACCAAACTCGGCATTTATTAGTTTAACTATGCTCCTCATATATATGCAAAATCCTATTAAGATCGGACCACTATATCATATAGCTGCCATAGGAACGATCGGTCGAAAATTAATTTAGTATGGAGAATTTTTGTTTTTCATGATTTTTCGATTAAACACGGCATTTAAAGATTTCACTATGCTCCCTTCATTTTTGCAAAATCTTATTTACATCGGTTTTTGATTAATATATTTTTTGTTTATCAATATACCTTGACCAAACTCGGCCTTAACCATTTTCTCGGCATTAAAAGGTTGGGTCTGCAAAGGGTATTAGATCTTCGGCATGCCGAAGATAGCTCTTCTTTCTCGTTTTTTATTCGAATTATACAGTACAAAGTAACAGCTAACTAAATATTGGGTCCAAATTCATATTTATTTATAAAATAAATATTTTATTTGTATTTTTAGCACTCTTTTATTTCTTAATGGGGAAATAAAACAAATATAAATTTAATTTAAAGAAATTATATAAATATTTTAATCGACTTAAAAAACATATTTTCTACGGAGACAACCTCAGTACACAACATGTATTCATATGTGAATACATATTTGGAGTAGGTCATGCATGATCAGCGCTAGAAAACTAACAAAATTAATTTCTTGCCAGCTAAAGCCAGAGCAGTGAATATCAACACATACATATATACTTTAAAGTTCTTATGCATGCATAATTCACGCATACAACCAAAGGTGCTTGCACGCCATTGGCTGAGACAAGAACTTTTCTCGAGCATACACTGTCCAAAAACAAAAGTGAAATCAATCTATGTGTGCTATTTTCTTAACATAGTTATTGCACAAGATGCGCCTTGTGTACAAATTATTTAATTCTTAAATTTTCCTGTAAAAATTATCGTTAGTATCTAGGGTAATATATCATTTTAATTAAGCATGCATTTCATGGATATAGCAAAAGTGCTTTGCGTCGATCGTAATTTCAAACTTTTTCGCTCAATGTACTTCGAAAACGAAGTACAGCTTTGCTGAAGGCAGGCTGGCGACTAACTTCGTTGTTCGTGTCAGCATCAGCAAGCCGCGACTTCGGCATTCGTTTGTCTGGTCTTTGGAGAACGAACAGTCAGTCGGCAGGCATGTCGTACGAAGCCTCAAAGGCCAGATGAAAGGCCAGGCTAGAAATTTTGCGTCGCATTCAAATGTATGGGCGTTACTCATCTTAGTGTTTATATTGTCTTTGGTTTTACTAAGCTATTAAGATCGGACCACTATATCATATAGCTGCCATAGGAACGATCGGTCGAAAATTAAGTTTTTTGTATGAAAAAACCTTTTGTTTATCAAGATATCTTGACCAAACTCGACATTTATTAGTTTTACTATGCTCCTCATATATATGCAAAATTCTATTAAGATCGGACCACTAAATCATATAGCCGCCATAGGAACGATCGGTCGAAAATTAAGTTTTTGTATGAAAAAACCTTTTGTTTATCAAGATATCTTGACCAAACTCGACATTTATTAGTTTTACTATGCTCCTCATATATATGCAAAATCCTATTAAGATCGGACCACTACATCATATAGCCGCCATAGGAACGATCGGTCGAAAATTAAGTTTTTGTATGAAAAAACATTTTGTTTGTCAAGATATCTTGACCAAACTCGGCATTTATTAGTTTTACTAAGCTCCTCATATATATGCAAAATCCTATTAAGATCGGACCACTATATCATATAGCTGCCATAGGAACGATCGATCGAAAATTAAGTTTTTGTATGAAAAAACATTTTGTTTTTCATGATTTTGCGATTAAACACGGCATTTAGAAAATTTCACTATGCTTCCTTCATTTTTGCTAAATCTTATTTACATCGGTTTTTGATAAAAAGCCTTTTTTATACCCTTGCAGAGGGTATTATAATTTTGTCGTGAAATGTGTAACGCATAGAAGGAGACATCTCCGACCCCATAAAGTATATATATTCTTGATCAGCATCAACAGCCGAGTCGATATAGCCATGTCCGTCTGTCCGTCTGACCGTCTGTCCGTCTGTCTGTTTCTATGCGAACTAGTCCCTCAGTTTTAAAGCTATCTTAATGAAACTTTGCAGAAGTCCCTATTTCTGTTGCACGCAGCACATATGTCAAAACCAGCTGGATCGGACCACTATATCATATAGCTGCCATAGGAACGATCGGTCGAAAATTAAGTTTTTGTATGAAAAAACCTTTTGTTTATCAAGATATCTTGACCAAACTCGACATTTATTAGTTTTACTATGCTCCTCATATATATGCAAAATTCTATTAAGATCGGACCACTATATCATATAGCCGACATAGGAACGATCGGTCGAAAATTAAGTTTTTGTATGAAAAAGCATTTTGTTTGTCAAGATATCTTGACCAAACTCGGCATTTATTAGTTTTACTATGCTCCTCATATATATGCAAAATTCTATTAAGATCGGACCACTATATCATATAGCCGCCATAGGAACGATCGGTCGAAAATTAAGTTTTTGTATGAAAAAACATTTTGTTTGTCAAGATATCTTGACCAAACTCGGCATTTATTAGTTTTACTAAGCTCCTCATATATATGCAAAATCCTATTAAGATCGGACCACTATATCATATAGCTGCCATAGGAACGATCGGTCGAAAATTAAGTTTTTGTATGAAAAATCCTTTTGTTTATCAAGATATCTTGACCAAACTCGGCATTTATTAGTTTTACTATGCTCCTCATATATAGGCGAAATCCTATTAAGATCGGACCACTATATCATATAGCTGCCATAGGAACGATTTGTCGAAAAGTAGGATCTTGTATGAAAAAAATTTTGTTTTTCAAGATATCTTGACCAAACTCGGCATTTATTAGTTTAACTATGCTCCTCATATATATGCAAAAATCCTATTAAGATCGGACCACTATATCATATAGCTGCCATAGGAACGATCGATCGAAAATTAAGTTTTTGTATGAAAAAACATTTTGTTTTTCAAGATATCTTAACCAAACTCGGCATTTATTAGTTTTACTATGCTCCTCATATATATGCAAAATCCTATTAAGATCGGACCACTATATCATATTATTAAGTTTTTGTATGGAGAATTTTTGTTTTTCATGATTTTGCGATTAAACACGGCATTTAAAGATTTCACTATGCTCCCTTCATTTTTGCAGAATCTTATTTACATCGGTTTTTGATTAATATACTTTTTGTTTATCAATTTACCTTGACCAAACTCGGCCTTAACCATTTTCTCGGCATTAAAGGTTGGGTCTGCAAGGGTATTAGATCTTCGGCATGCCGAAGATAGCCCTTCTTTCTCGTTTTTGTTTATCAATATACCTTGACCAAACTCGGCCTTAACCATTTTCTCGGCATTAAAAGGTTGGGTCTGCAAGGGTATTAGATCTTCGGCATGCCGAAGATAGCCCTTCTTTCTCGTTTAATTTTTATTTCGTTTTTTTTCTTCTTTTTTAAGTTTTTGACAAGAGGCGCAAACGACGTAGCGTCATTTTCGCGCAAGTGGCGGTCGTCCAAAATCTGCTTTTCGCCGCTTTTTCCTTTGCTTTCAGTTTTTCTCCACCTTCGTCGTGCAAAATGCCCGCGACGGCGTGGCGCTACTTTTGGCGCGTTGCGCCGCCAAGAAATGTCGGCCAGGTGGGAGCCGTCTGTCGTCGCCCTGTCGCCAGTTTGCTCCTTCAGATGAACAAATAGTCCGCTCGGTTAGGTTGGATTAGTTTCCCGTTGCCATGGCTGGATGGTGTCTTTGACTGCGTTAGGTAAGCAGCGAACAGAAGACTTGGTGTTGGTGGCGAGGCGTCCCTTTGGTGCGAAGAATTCCGACGCCGTCCTGCTGTTGCTGGTGGCGACTCCGGTACAGCTAATTCATCTATACCACTATTTTCACTATTTCAATTTCCTAGCACTTGTGTTTTTCTGCCGGTTATTTCTGTGAGGTGTTGTTCCGTCGAAGGTTGCAGCAAAAGTGCATTGGAAAATTGAACTTAGGTCAATTTTTTCAAAGACTTAATTCAGAAGCCAGAATATATAAAATTGCTTACTTACAGTTGTCACTAAATGAACAAATTTTTGAATTTGTTGACACAAACAGACAAAAATTACTAAGGTCAAATAAAAGCAATACTGTCGAAATACAGGTGGAATACAGGGATTACGCGTACCTTGTTAAAAATTAAGAGATACTATTACTGGCCCCAAATGACTAAGACCATCACAAAGCATGTGAAAACCTGTGTAAAATGACAATTAGCAAAAACAACAACACATACTAAAGCCTCAATGATATTAACGAATACCCCAAATACTGCATTTGATACTGTTTTAATAGACACAATCGGCCCATTACCCCGTACAGAGAATGGCAACGAGTCAGCAATTACTATAATATGTGACCTTACAAATTATCCAGTTACAACACCAGTTGCAAATAAAAGTGCAAATCCAGTAGTTAGAGCAATATTTGAATATTTTGTACTCAAGTTTGGTCGTTTATAACGGCAATGGGTACTGAATACAAAAATTCACTTATAAAATACTTATGCAAGTATATGAAAATAACTAATATACAATCAACAGCATATCACCATCATACCTTAGGTACAGTAGAAAGAAGTCATCGAACATTTAACGAATACGTTCGATCATATATTTCGATCGACAAGGATGATTGGGATATATAGTTGAATTAATTTAACCTATTGTTTCAATACAACTTCATCTACTTGAACATTATCCCTATGAACTTGTTTATGGTAGATTACCTAGACAATTCGACAAATTCAATAATTTGTCAAAAATAGATCCTATTTACAATATAGATGATTACGCTAAAGAAAATAAATTTCTCTAAAAGAGCGAAAACAATGTTAGAATTAGTAAAAAAAAAAAAAAAGAAAAACGAAAATTAGAATATTATACAAAAATAAATGATATAGAACTAGAAATAGGATATTTAGTTATCCTAATTAATTAAAACAACACATAAGCTAGAATGTAAATATTTAGGACCATATAAGGTTATAAGCATAGAAGATAGGAACAATATTACCCTAGATGTGGGAAAAAAAAGAAGCCGCTTGTGGTAAATAAGAATAGGTTAAAAATTTTCAAAAATTAATTAGCTCGAACATACTTTTTATTCAAGGCCTGATCAGCCATTTAACAATTCAAAATTCAACCTTCTTAACTATTCATAAATTAATCTTTTAAACATTTTACTATTTTTACGTTATTCAAAAAAAAAACGAGAAAGAAGGGCTATCTTCGGCACGCCGAAGATTTAATACCCTTGCAGACCCAACCTTTTAATGCCGAGAAAATGGTTAAGGCCGAGTTTGGTCAAGGTATATTGATAAACAAAAACGAGAAAGAAGGGCTATCTTCGGCACGCCGAAGATTTAATACCCTTGCAGACCCAACCTTTTAATGCCGAGAAAATGGTTAAGGCCGAGTTTGGTCAAGGTATATTGATAAAACAAAAAAAGGCTTTTAATCAAAAACCGATGTAAATAAGATTTAGCAAAAATGAAGGAAGCATAGTGAAATCTTTAAATGCCGTGTTTAATCGCAAAATCATGAAAAACAAAAAATTCTCCATACAAAAACTTAATAACATGATATAGTGGTCCGATCTTAATAGGATTTTGCATATATATGAGGAGCTTAGTAAAACTAATAAATGTCGAGTTTGGTCAAGATATCTTGATAAACAAAATGTTTTTTCATACAAAAACTTAATTTTCGACCGATCGTTCCTATGGCAGCTATATGATATAGTGGTCCGATCCAGCTGGTTTTGACATATGTGCTGCGTGCAACAGAATTAGGGACTTCTGCAAAGTTTCATTAAGATAGCTTTAAAACTGAGGGACTAGTTCGCATAGAAACAGACAGACGGACAGACGGACAGACGGACAGACGGACATGGCTATATCGACTCGGCTGTTGATGCTGATCAAGAATATATATACTTTATGGGGTCGGAGATGTCTCCTTCTATGCGTTACACATTTCACGACAAAATTATAATACCCTCTGCAAGGGTATATAAACCAAACAATAATAATAATAATAATAAAACCTATAAAAACAAAATAATAATAAAAACGAGAAAGAAAGGCTATCTTCGGCACGCCTAAGATCTAACACCTTGAAGACCCAACCTTTTCTTTATGCTCATAGTGTTTTGCCCGTAGCACAGCGAAAATAGTTAATGCCGAGTTTGGTCAAGATATCTTGATAAACAAAACAGGGTTTTAATCAAAAACCTAGTCTTCGATCGATCGTTCCTATGACAGATATATGATATAGTAGTCTGATGTAAATAAGATTTTGCAAAAATTAAGGGAGCATAGTGAAGTCTTTAGATGCCGTGTTAATTCAAATAATCTTGAATGACCAAAAAGCTTTCCATACCACAACTTAATTTTCGCCCGATCGCTCCGATAGCAGTTATATGAAATGGTGGTCCGAACTTAATAGGATTTTGCATATATATGAGGAGCATAGTAAAACTAATAAATGCCGAGTGTGGTCAAGATATCTTGATAAACAAAAATGTTTTTCATACAACAACTTAATTTTCGACCGATCGTTCCTGTGGCAGCTATATGATATAGTGGTCCGATCTTAATATGATTTTGCATATATATAAGGAGCATAGTAAAACTAATAAATGCCGAGTTTGGTCAAGATATTTTGATAAACAAAATTTTTTTTCATACAACTTAATTTTCGACCGCTCGTTCTTATGGCAGCTATATGATATAGCGGTCCGATCTTAATAGGATTTTGCATACATATGAGAAGCATAGCAAAACTAATAAATGCCGAGTTTGATCAAGATATTTTGATCAACAAAATTTTTTTCATTCAACAACTTAATTTTCGACCGTTCGTTCCTATGGCAGCTATATGATATAGTGGTCCGATCTTAATTGGTTTTGCATATATATGAGGAGCATAGTAAAACTAATAATTTCCGAGTTTGGTCGAGATATTTTGATAAACAAAAATTTTTTTCATACAACAACCTAATTTTCGACCGATCATACCTATGGCAGCTATATGATATAATGGTCCGATCTATAAAGGATTTTGCATACATATGAGAAGCATAGTAAAACTAATAAAAGCCAAGTTTGGGCAAGATATCTTGATAAACACCATTTTTTTTCTTATAACTTAATTTTCGACCGATCGTTCCAATGGCAGCTATATGGTAGAGTGGTCCGATCTTAATAGGATTTGGCAAACATATGAGGAGCATTGTAAAACTAATAAATGCCGAGTTTGGTTAAGATATCTTTATCAACAAAATTGTTTTTCCTATGGCAGCTATATGATATAGTCGTCCGTGTAGTGTGTATATGCCTTAAAATAACAAATATAAAGTATGCGGCACTTTGTCGCATACAATAACAATTATACATTAAACAAGCCCAGGGCCACTTTATATTTTGGCTCTGTCTCATATTACGCAGCGCAGTAGCTGACCGTTTATGCTTACGCTGCACATCCCACGCTCCGTCTGAGCGCATTTCATGAGCAACATGTATGCTCACTAACACAAGCTACTCACTCTCCCTCTCTTTGTAGCTGTTAACCAATAACAGCATAAGTATATACATGCATACATACAAGTCAATTTCTAAAACCGAAGTCAATCAGCACTGACGTGCTTATGTTGTTATTGAAATACATTTTATACATGGCAAACGTGACATGGTCACGATTCCCTGCCTGGAGGCAGTAGAATAACAAGACAAGAAAAATAAATAAATAAATCCCTGCCTGGAGGCAGTAGAATAACAAGACAAGAAAAATAAATAAATAAATCCCTGCCTGGAGGCAGTAGAAGACAAACACAAGAGGATACATAAAACCCTGCCTGCAGGCAAATGACGAGGATCGAGGACTGGAATACTACATATTACTGAGTGAGTAGAGTGCGCCAATGGGAAAACACAGAAAGGTCAGAAAACAAAAATAAATAATATATACACAAAATCGCCACCACCTGCTTGGGCAACATCCCAAAAGTTACAGGCAGAATTAGATTTACTAAAATCTAGCCTGATAAAAAAGAATTCCATTGGCGCAACTCACCACTCCATAAGTAATATATGTAAACAACAAATAATAATACCACCACCGCCGTCTCAGATCCCAAAGATAAAACCAACAAGTCCCTAACGACTCCCTGGACCGCTCTTCAGAGGAGCAGGCAACTCAACGTGCATGACAAATACGACCTGTGCGATGACCGGCACCGGCCCCGCCTGAGCCCATAGGCCCAGGACAGCAGCAGCAGCCAATCAATACGCGCGACGGGCACACCGCCACTTGCGTCGACGAGGGAGCATCAGCGTGCCTTATCCGGCGACGCCTAGCTGATGCAGCGGACGAGCAGCAGATGCAGCATAACTACACTTCATATTTTTAATTATAAACATAAAATGTTGTAAAATTGAGCAGAATTTTTTTCTGCCCCATCTTGTAAAAACCATAATTATCCTATGTATGAGGATAATAAAAAAAGTAAAACCGAATTTCAATCGCAAAATAAGCCATATATATATGGCATAAGGTCATCAATAAACTTAGAAAACAGACCCAAAATGGGTTTAGTAGATACCAAGACAGTGGACTCCACTGCTAATGTTATGAATAAAGTTGAAGTCGAGACTGGAATCAGAAGCTAATTTTAACATTGTTAATAATAATAGTAGTTATAATGTGCATAAATATGTTTTATAAAATTTACAAGCTGCACAACAAATGTTTAGAAAAGAAATACTTAAGCAGGGCTAATGATCTGGACAAAATATAACAATGCACTAGAAGTATAAAATTTAAAAATGAATTCAATGAGATATGAAACGAAGAAATAAAACAATGAAATTAAACTAAAATTAAATATATAAAAATTGAATCAAAAAAAAAAGGAAAACTAAGAAGATTCTTAAAAATTGACTCAATAGAAGCAATTAGAGGTCTATGTTAGAGATACCTATTTTAAAGAAAGAATTCAACAGTTGGTCTCAACGACCCCAGTAATCATATATGAATTAGAAACGTTATATATGGATAAATTTCATTTAGATTTTTCACCGTTATTCCATTGTGTGAAACGGCCACTGAGGTCAGCCACCCCATAGTTTTGAATCCACGGCAAGGAGCCATCGTTTTATGGCAAGGAGCCGTTGACGGGACGAGTTAATAGTTTTGTTAGTTTATAAGTATTAATTGTATTAGGTTAAGATCGTAGCTTGATAAGAGGCAAGGTAATATTGCAATTAATTTAGTTAATACTATTATTGAGTAAAGAGGCAATGGGGCCATTAATATTATGAGTAGTTTAAGTAATATTATTATTGAGCAAAGGGCAAGGAGTGGTTGAGCTTATAGCTCATATCGTGTGCGTTAAGCGCATAGTTAAGGGCAAGGAGCCCAGTTCAGGTTTGAATTTAACCGCCGGCCGCCGCTGAAACCGTGCGTTGCTTCAATTCGGCGGCGAAAGCTCGCGGCGAAGTTGAGCGGCCGAAGCAAGCGCACGGCTCGCTAGCGAGCGACCCGGCACTTTTTGGAGAACTATCAGGGTGATTAGACGTACCGAGAAAAGGAGCGCGAGCGATAACAGCGAAGTGTACAGCGGAGCACTAGGGCTCCAAGACAGTGCGGCAGGGCCCTAGTTTAGGAAACTCAGTAGGGTAGAAGTTAATAAAACTAGTGAATAAAGTAAATGTAGTCAAAATATAGAAGCGAAATGCTAATCTTTGTATTCTCGGGCTTTCATACTTGTGCTAAACATCGGAAATAACCGATGTTCAGTTGTGCGAGGCTAAGGCCCGGTAGTGCAGATGGTGCGAGGCCAAGGCCCGATAGTGTAGATGGTGCGAGGCTACGGCCCGCTGGTGTACTTGGTGCGAGGCCAAGGACCGATAGCGTAGATGGTGCTTAAAAGGCGGAGTGGGAAAGGACGGTACAGCCCCCGGGGGGATACTGTAACCCATTCCGGTCTACTCCCATCGGATCCGGAGCGATCGTTGTGGATAGACAAGTCTCCGCCCCGCCGGCAACGGCCCCTGCGGAAGGGGCCCACCAAATGATGAACCAAGAGGATGGAACCGGGTACGATCCGCGACGAGCATGTCGCAGGTGCGCACAGGAGGGGCACTTTGCCAGGGAATGTCCTAATACGCCCGTTCTGTTTTGTTGGGTATGTGGACACCAGGGCAGAAGTAGCCAGGCAACGGCGTCGCTCAGGTCAGGGTCGGGTCGACGCCAACACACACGGGACTCGGCAGTAGTACACCCGCTTAAGGTGGAGGGTGGCCGGATCGTCGCCACGGTGGAGATTGGCGGGCGGACGATGCCTGCTACTATCGATACAGGGGCCACTCGCAGCTTCATGAGTGAAGACTGCGTACGCAAGTGGGCGATTCGGGGGAGAGTGGAGAACGTACAGGCACGCATTCGTCTGGCAGATGGGTCCACGCTCGAAGTAGGGAAGGCATTGAGGATAGACGTCGGCCTAGCGGGGAAGGTGGTCAGCATGTTAATGCTTATCATGCCCGCAATGCTGGACCACGTCATCCTGGGGATGGACTTCTTGGGTGCAATGGGCACTATGATACGCTGCGGCAAGGGGGAGCTGGTCCTAGGAGCGGTGACGTCTTCGGACGCGGGGCCTGGGACCAGGGAAGAGCCGAAAGAAGGACTCACGCGCCAAGGAGCGGGAGTGCCTGCTCGGCAACCGATGGCAGAAGAGAGCGAGCGTCGAAAAGGCAGAGTGGCCAGCGGATTTGGATTCGGAATTTAGGGAGTTCCTGGAGTCGGAACTGACACTCTTCGAGGGGCTGCAGGGAGTCTCGCACATCGCGAAGCACAGGATCAGGCTCAAGGATGATAAACCATTAAAGCAGAGATATTACCCGAAGAATCCGGCCATGCAAAGGGTGATTGATGAACAGATGGACGAGTTGATCCAGGCAGGTGCCATCGAGCCGTCGCGTATTCAATTGAAGGATAGCTTGACTGTGTTAGCTTGTCCAGATTTTTCCGCCAGATTCGTCCTACAGACTGCCGAGAGCGAATACGACCTCGGCGCAGTGCTGACGCAGACGATAGAAGGGCAGGAGCGAGTTATAGCGTATGCGAGCAGGAAGTTGCTGAAGGCCGAAGTGAGCTATTCCGCCACCGAGAAAGAGTGCCTGGCAATCGATTGGTCGATACGGAAGCTGCGTTGCAACCTAGAAGGGTACCGGTTCGACGTGATAACGGACCATCTGGCACTCAAGTGGCTTAATTCGACCGAGAGCCCGTCAGGAAGGATCGCGCGATGGGCATTGGAACTGCAACAATTCCAATTTGACGTTCACTACCGACGAGGGAAGCTCAACGTCGTGGCACTATCGCACTATCAAGACATCCTCTAGAGACCTGTCAGCAGGCAATGGTGGTCGAGCCACCCTGCAAATAGGTCGCGAGTATGCGTGCCAGGATCGCCGAAGAGCCAGCCAAGTTCCCGGACTACACACAAGATAATGGGCAGCTATACAGGCATTTGGGACACCGGACGGACGACGAAGACTACATTCCCTGGAAGCTATGTGTTCACACAAGAAGTGTATCTAGCCGTCGCTACTTCAATGAAGTTGGTTCTGACTCCGGAACCAGAACAAAACCATATTCACCACTTACACTTAAACTTACACAAAATTAAACATTGTAACATAGAATCAGAAAATACATACGACAAATAACCTTAGAGTGAACACACGTGTTTTTCTTAAACCACCGAAAATATTTTTGTGCAGAGCATAAACGCTCCCCCAACGACTCAACAATTCAAAAGAAGTTTACCTGGAAGCCTGCGGACGCCCTACACATCATTTGGTCCTTCGAGCCGGATACTACAATTTTTCACTATTATATCCAGTTCGCCCCAGCAAGTATCGGTGGATCTGCAAAAGAACTTTCCAGGAACCGCTACAAATCCAAGCAAGATAAGTAGCAGTGCACCTACCTCAACTTGTCCATTGCCAAACTTCCGGCAACTACAGTCCAGTTGCTTGACATTGTCCGTGGTTAAAGCAAGGGGCAGTTTCATTCAAACAAACAAAAAACCTCATATAAAATATTGTTCGTGGCCATAAGGGCATCTGTAAAGGGACATTAAAATAAATAAAACAGAAAGTGAAAAAAAAAAAGGTCGCCTTATTGGTGTCCGTATATATGTATAAATGTACAGGTGCATACCCCCGAGCTTAACCGATCGCCATATTGATGTATGCAAGTACATCAAGACATCTGCACACATAGGCTTTCGCTCCGTTGAACAATAAGTGTATGCGCTTCTCCATTCTATACGTCACCAAATAAGCACGTACCTAAATAAAAACCACACATATAGTTAATTAAAACAGAAATCTGTGCAAATTCACCTGCATGTATATACACACACACACATCACATTATATGTGTATCGTTTGTTATTTTTTCTCCACAGCAGCTTCAAGATCAATTTAAATTCATTTTTTTACAATTAATTGATAAGCGCAAAAAGTAAACAACAGCAGGGTTGTAAAATATCACGATCGGTTTTCGACAAACTGATTCTGAGCCACTTTTATATTTTTGTATGTTTCCATTTTGCCATCGAACTGCGTTTACTTTATAAAATACAAACATATGCATTATTCTTCTTTATTCTTATAAAAATGTATAAATTATAATTATAAGTTAAGAAGTTTCCACTGAACGGCGTTTGCGTAATATATCAAATATACCTGTGATTTTTATACCCTTGCAGAGGGTATTATAACTTTGTCGTGAAATGTGTAACGCATAGAAGGAGACATCTCCAACCCCATAAAGTATATATATTCTTGATCAGCATCAACAGCCGAGTCGATATAGCCATGTCCGTCTGTCCGTCTGGCCGTCTGTCCGTCTGTCCGTCTGTCTGTTTCTATGCGAACTAGTCCCTCAGTTTTAAAGCTATCTTAATGAAACTTTGCAGAAGTCCCTATTTCTGTTGCACGCAGCACATATGTCAAAACCAGCTGGATCGGACCACTATATCATATAGCTGCCATAGGAACGATCGGTCGAAAATTAAGTTTTTGTATGAAAAAACCTTTTGTTTATCAAGATATCTTGACCAAACTCGACATTTATTAGTTTTACTATGCTCATCATATATATGCAAAATTCTATTAAGATCGGACCACTATATCATATAGCCGCCATAGGAACGATCGGTCGAAAATTAAGTTTTTGTATGAAAAAACATTTTGTTTGTCAAGATATCTTGACCAAACTCGGCATTTATTAGTTTTACTAAGCTGCTCATATATATGCAAAATCCTATTAAGATCGGACCACTATATCATATAGCTGCCATAGGAACGATCGGTCGAAAATTAAGTTTTTGTATGAAAAATCCTTTTGTTTATCAAGATATCTTGACCAAACTCGGCATTTATTAGTTTTACTATGCTCCTCATATATAGGCGAAATCCTATTAAGATCGGACCACTATATCATATAGCTGCCATAGGAACGATTTGTCGAAAAGTAGGATCTTGTATGAAAAAATTTTGTTTTTCAAGATATCTTGACCAAACTCGGCATTTATTAGTTTAACTATGCTCCTCATATATGCAAAATCCTATTAAGATCGGACCACTATATCATATAGCTGCCATAGGAACGATCGATCGAAAATTAAGTTTTTGTATGAAAAAACATTTTGTTTTTCAAGATATCTTAACCAAACTCGGCATTTATTAGTTTTACTATGCTCCTCATATATATGCAAAATCCTATTAAGATCGGACCACTATATCATATTATTAAGTTTTTGTATGGAGAATTTTTTGTTTTTCATGATTTTGCGATTAAACACGGCATTTAAAGATTTCACTATGCTCCCTTCATTTTGCAGAATCTTATTTACATCGGTTTTTGATTAATATATTTTTTGTTTATCAATTTACCTTGACCAAACTCGGCCTTAACCATTTTCTCGGCATTAAAAGGTTGGGTCTGCAAGGGTATTAGATCTTCGGCATGACGAAGATAGCCCTTCTTTCTCGTTTTTTCTTAAAATAACAAATTATTTAAAAATTATTATATGATAAAAACTTTCCATTACGTTTTTTTTGCTTGATCCGTTTTCACTACACGGCCGCCTTGTAAAAAGAAAATTAATCTTTTTCTCTGGTGCTCAATAAATAAATGTAATTAAATCATTAGTAAAATAATTAACTTAGCAAATTTTCCGATTTCGTTGGACTCAATAGTGCACACCTCTTTGGTTATTCGATTTATTCTGATATCTCGATTCCAACCTTTCTGTGCCATTTCTCATTCCGTTTTCGCTCGGCTGATTCAACTTATTTGTATTTGATCACATCTCACCCGATTACTACAATTTTTGGCTCTGTGAGAGCCTAGTATGCCAATCGGTGGTGATCAAAATAGCCAAAAACGACTCACAGCACCATCCGATAAGGAGTCAAAGCGATCTCACCTAGAGCGATTTTTGGGAAACTCAAGGTCGAGGGTACCAGCACAACCGTCCGCAAGCCTGTGAATCCGATTCCAACAAGAGATATTACTCCACAAATTACCCGTTCGACAACGCAAAAGACGCAGAAGTCAAGCGAAATGGCACTGAACGACTTCGTTCCGATAACTGACCGACTATGCCAGTTTGAAGTAAAGATCAATGACGCAGCGGACAGTGACGTGTCACTGTTCACTCTCCATGTCCGACGAGATCAGATTTAGACTTTATGGGAAAAGGTAGAACGCGAGTACGAGGTATGTTCTAAAGCTCTCAACCAAGGCGCTTGCAGCAGCAGTGACCTGGTGGCTATGCAAGCAAAATATGATTACTCGTACTCCGTTTACGAGCGATGTGCGGCTCAACTAAGTGAGAAAATAGAAAGAGCCACTGCCTTAAATAGACAAGCTGAGCAACCCCCCTCCAACTTCTGCATGTCAAGGGGTTGCAGTCTCCCGCCATTCGACACTGAAGTTTTCTGTGGGGATTACCTACGCTGGCCTACTTTCCGAGATTTGTTTACAGCGGTCTATATAAACAATTCAAGACTGACGCCTAAATTCCAAAACCAGCGGCGAAGCTAGGGCAATTGTCTCCAAGTCCCCGCTCATGAATGATTGCTTTCAGTCAGCGTGGGCAAGCCTGATGGAGAGATTTGAGAATAAGTAACTATTAGTCAAGAGTCTGGAGCCGCCCTTAAAAAGCTTCAGGGCACAATCCTGGGGTTTTTAATGGCTCTTGACTTGTCCAGGGTGAGCACCGAAAATTGGGACTGTCTACTCATTTTCTTGTGCTCCTCTAAATTGCCTAAGCTCACGCTGTCATTATGGGAACAATCGGTCCACGATAAGGCAGAGATACCTCAATGGTCCGTGATGAATTCATTTCTGATCGACCGACATCGCACCTTGGAGGCGATAGAGGATGTACGACCTACCGCACATCCGCCATCCCAGTCCAAGCCCACAAAAAAAGACGCCAACCACCTAAGAACCTTCGAGGCAACAGTGACTACAAAGTCACAACACTGCAATTATGTCAGAAGGAAACCCATCCCGTGCGTCTACGCCCACATTTTCTACAAATGTCCGTGCCCGAAAGACTTTCCGTCAACAAACAACAAAAGTTGTGCTTAAACTGCTTCGCAAGACAGCACCAGTTGAAGGATTGCACTTGCGCGCATAGTTGTTTCACGTGCAAGGGACGTCACAACACGCTGCTCCACCGTGAGAGAGCCCAGGTGCCCTCCGCTTGCACAATACCAGTAGTTTTGAACCCCCCTTCGTCTAAACAGTCCTCTTCTACTTCCACCCAAGCTACCGTTCAAAACTACTTTTCCGCAAACTCATCCAAGTGTGTCATTTGGGCACAAAATATACAGCTCGGGCACTAATCGACTCTGGGTCAGAAGCGACCTTTATATCAGAGCGTTTATTTAAAAGGGTTAAACTTCCATATCAACCCGTTGACGCACAGGACTCCGGTTTAAATCAAGCTATTTCTAGCTAGCAGGCAATTTGCCCTCCTACACCATCCCCCAAAATGCTTTGAAAGAACTTTCAAAATTACACTTGGCCGATCCGTCTTTCTATTGGAGCTTATATATAGATGTCCTTCTCGTCGCCGATATCCTCCCATCCATATTGTTAAGTGGCTCCTATCCCAACATATGTGACTCTCTCGATGGTCAAGAAACAATTTTCGGCTGGATCCTTACAGGCCCCGTTTCTAAGACCAGTGCCAAATCTGTCGCATCCTATTCCACTCAAGTCTCGCTGAATCCAAATGCGAGCTTGGATAAACTGCTCACAAAATTTTGGGAGGTGGAGGGTTTTCCAGTAAAGCTGGAAAAGGAATCCGAGCTGTTTTGTGAGCGCGACTTTCAAAAAACCACTAAGAAAGATAAAAGCGGCAGATACTTGGTCACACTGCCATTCAAGAATTCCGATCACATCCAGTTAGGCCATTCAAGGTCCATCGCACTAGCTCAATTTCTACGAAATGAGAATCGTCTGGCAAAAAATGCCCCCCTTAAGGAGCAGTACGATGCGGTGATCCAAGAATATCTGGACTTAGGTCACATGCTACAAGTCCCTCCAAGCAATGGTTCGGATAACTTTTATCTACCACACCATGCTGTTCACAAGCCTGACAGCACCACGACCAAGCTCCGCGTAGTATTTAACGCCTCCCACCCGTCATCGAATGGTAAAAGTCTGAACGATGTGCTACATGCAGGGCCCGTTCTACAACCCGACTTGACCATTCAAATTCAAAGATGGCACTTCTTCCGATATGTCTTCAATGCCGATATCACGAAAATGTATCGGCAGATCCTTGTGCATCCCAAACACACGCCCTACCAGAGGACAACACAGTCACGTTTGGAGTTAACTGTGCCCCCTTTTTGGCAATCCGCGTACTACATCAATTATTTGATGACGTTCGTTCGCTCTATCCCTTAACAAGTCACATTACCGCAAACAATATGGATGTCGACGATGTACTAGCGGGAGCCCATTCCAAATCAACAGCAGGTCAGGCAGAACTCCGCAAAGCCCTTGAATCTGCCGGGTTCCCCTTGCGAAAACGGACATCCAATGAAAAGGACTTTCTAAGAACGATACCCAAGGACCACTTGCTTCGCGCCGACTTCTAAGAGATCGAGGAGGCCTGTTCGGCGAAGACTCTCAGATGGAAAGCTGACACCGATGAGTTATTTTTCGCTCCATCCGAGCTAACAACCAAGCAGTCCGTCTCCAAACGTGAAGTCCTTTCAAAGATTGCCAAACTGTTCGATCCAGCAGGTTGGCTGGGTCCAGTCATTGTTCATTCAAAAATATTCATGCAGGATCTCCAAGAACTGGGTTGGGACGATCCGCTACCTGAGAGTCTTCTCAGTAAGAAAAATTTATTTCTCCAAGAGTATCCGGGCCTTAGTGCGATTTGCATCCCTAGATGGGTCGAATTTCGCACACAGGAGACTTCAATACCATGGGTTTTGTGACGCTTCGCAGCGTGCATATGGGGCCGCCATTTACGTGCGCACTGAGATACAAGATCGCATCTCAGTACATCTCCTAACCTTGCCAAGACTAGAGCTGTGCGGAGCAGCACTTCTGTCCGAGTTATCCGCTGCACTCACTCCCCAGCTACAAACGAGTGTCGCTCCCGTCAACTATTGAAATTGACAGCAACGAGATTTACACATTTGCTTGAGCACCAAAAAACAGCTCACTTCCAGCAAACTCCTTAATTTGAACCCCTTTCTAGATGGTAAGGGAATTATTCGAGCATATGGTCGCGTAAGAGCGGCCGAAGCACTCGGCTACAATGAGCGGCATCCAATTTCACTGCCTTACACATGAGCAAGGTGTTGGGCAAATCCACAATCCATTCCTGCAAAATCTGTGTCATCCAAAAAAGAAACTGCAAACGCAACTCATGGGCGACTTACCTGTGGAGAGAGTCACATTCTCTCGGCCGTTCACTCACACAGGAGTCAATTTTGCAGTCCCCTTCGATGTTAAAAATTACACAGGTTGCGCCTGCCTTATTACAAAAGGCTACGTGTGCGTCTTTGTGTGTTTCAGCACCAAAGCCATCCACCTAGAACCTACATATGACCTGACCACAGAAAAATTCCTAGCGGCATTTGCGAGATTTGTGGTACGACGAGGGTGCCCAAGTCAAATGCATTCCGACAACGGCAAAACTTTCGTCGGAGCGGCCAAAGTTCTTGCGCGCGATTTTGTAGAAACATTTAAGACGCAACTCCAGGCCACTTACAGTCTCCAGAAACTGTCCTGGCACTTCAACCCCCCTAGTGCGTCACACATGGGTGGCATGTGGGAGGCAGGTGTAAAGTGTTTCAAAACTCTATTTTATAAGTCTACATCGACGTCCAAATACACCTTCAAAGAGCTTTCCACGCTCCTATCCATAGTTTAAGCATGCCTGAATTTAAGTCCAATATCTCCAATGTCGGAAGATCCTACTGATCTCTTAGCTCTGACTCCCGGTCATTTTCTAGTCGGGGATCCTCTACTTTCCGACACAGAGCCAGAGATCAAGGAAAACGCCACGTCCATCATCAACCGCTGGCAGCTCTTGAAGGCTTTGCAACAACAGTTCTGTCTCCGTTGGAAGCATGAGTATCTTTCAGAACTACAATAAAGAAGCAAATGGCAAACTCCAACGCAAGATTTACAACCGGACGATCTAGTCATTATTAAAGAAGATAATCTTCCAGTTAATGACTGGCGTCTGGGTCGAATCCAAACGACCTATCCTTGCGACGACCAAAGAGTCCGAGTGATCGACGTGCTAACAGCCCGATGTGTTTCCAAGAGACCTACCTCTAAGCTGATCCTGCTCCCGCTAGAACCTAGTCTTCATTTTCCATCAAGTAGAATCTCCAGTAGAGACTAGAACCCTATATCCAAAGGTCTGTGGACCATCCGTATGAAGCCACACAATTAATGTTTATAATGTTTTTTAACCTTCTTCACGTAACAGCACGATGTCTCAACGCCAACAACAAGTCCGATGCAAGAGCCGCCCGGCAACGGAGTCGTTCACGAGTCCACGCGCTACGTAAATGTCAGAGATTTATGCGGCTGTCTCCCGAGAAGAGCATTTCTGGTGAATAAATGTTGTCCAAACTGCCTCGCTCACTAACACTCCGGGGAGTCCTGTCGACGCAAGGACAAGTGCCGCAAGTGCCAAGGCGAACATCACACCCTCCTTCACCTCCAAGAAGCGCGTCGCACGCCATCGCGATCTCCTCAGCGATCCGCTCCGTGCCGCCTTCATCCGATGGCTCCATCTCCCTGTCCACCTTGATGGAGCACAAAAACACAACCGTGCTCCCGAGAGCATTAATCCGAATTGGAAACGGCAAGGCGACCAAGACCCGTGATGCCGGTAAGTCTTATCGACGCATCTTTGGCAAAGGCCTTCGGGCTATCCGTCACCCGCGTCGGTAAAGACAGTGCTTGTTCGGCCGTCATCCGTTCCAGGACCTCCAGCTTCCAGCGAGAGGTCATCCTGCAGGTGATGCCTAACCTTCAATACCGCACTCCATCGAAGCTCATTTGTAAGAAACTGAATGATCCCTTCAACAACGTCCGACCGGCAGACGATCGCTGGTTCCAGCTGGAAATCTCAAATCTGGTGTTGGGCTCGGACATCTACCCCGAATTGATTCTCCAAGGCGTCTGCCGAGCCATGGCGGCGCACCATTGGCCCAAAACACCGTCTTCGGGTGGATACTGTCCGGCTCCTGCGCTCACCAGTAAGTTTGTTGCAATACTGCAAGGCGGGCGGCATGCTCACACAAGAAGTGTATCTAGCCGTCGCTACTTCAATGAAGTTGGTTCTGACTCCGGAACCAGAGGTCACGACCATGTTCGTGGAGGCGGCGTTCGCACGGAATTCGCCACCGTATGCGCAAACGCGGAAATGCGGAAACGCCCGACACTACTTCTCGGAGACAATTAGAGGAAGCGTGGTTCGGCCAAGAAAGCGAGACGCCGTTCATAAAGGCATCCTTTGCCACTCGCAAAAGGGCATAGGCGAAGTGTGGTCCGAGGACGAGGACACGATGGCAACGCCTCCATCACCCGAGTCGGTTGCTACAACCGAGGTTCCTTCCCCAAGTGATACGAAGACACCCACCGACAGCGAGTTGTGGGAGGACATCGTGGATCTCTTTGACGGGATACCAGCCTAGAATCGGTACTCGAGGAGGAACCCGAACAAAATGTGAGGCGGCCACTGAGGTCAGCCACCCCACAGTTTTGAATCCACGGCAACGAGCCATCGTTTTATCAAGCCAAGATCACGGCAAGGAGCGGTTGGCGGAACGAGTTAATAGTTTTGTTAGTTTATAAGTATTAATTGTATTAGGTTAAGATCATAGCTTGATAAGAGGAAAGGAGCCGCCAATATTACAATTAAATTAGTTAATACTATATTACGTGCATTAAGCGCATAGTTAAGGGCAAGGAGCCCAGTTCAGGTTTGAATTTAACCGCCGGCCGCCGCTGCAACCGTGCGTTGCTGATCGGTTGCTCAACACCGCCTTCGAGAGCGCAGCTTCAATTCGGCGGCGAAAGCTCGCGGCGAAGTTGAGCGGCCGAGGCAAGGGTGAGTAGACGTGCCGAGAAAAGGAGCGCGAGCGATAACAGCGAAGTGTACAGCGGAGCGCTAGGGCTCCAAGACAGTGCGGCAGGGCCCTAGTTTAGGAAACTCAGTAGGGTAGAAGTTAATAAAACCAGTGAATAAAGTGAATGTAGTCAAAATAATGAAGCGAAATGCTTAACTTTGTATTCTCGGGCGGTCATACTTGTGCTAAACATCGGAAATAACCGATGTTCAACCTAGGGGGATAGTGTAGTTGGTGCGAGGCCAAGGCCCGATAGTGCAGATGGTGCGAGGCTACGGCCCGCTAGTGTCGTTGGTGCGAGGCCAAGGCCCGATAGCGTAGATGGTGCGAGGCCACGGCCCGCTAGAATAGGTAGTACGAGGCTGCGGCTCGATAGAGTAGGTAGGATAGGAGTAGTGCGAGGTATAGTTTGGTCGAAACATTCACTTAAGTTCGAATGGACAGCCGACTGCCAACATGCATTCTAACATCTCAAATCGGCACTAATAAACCCAATATTATTACAATACCCAGTTTCAGCAAAGAATATTGCATAATAAGTGATGCAAGTAAGCAAGCTTGTGGAGCGGTTTTAACTCAAAACCATAATGGACTCCAACTCCCAATTGCTTATGCATCACGTTCATTTACTAAGGGAGAAAGTAATAAAAGTACAACAGAACAAGAATTAGCAGCAATACACTGGGCAATAACACATTTCAGACCATATATTTATGATAGACATTTCACTGTCAAAACAGATCATAGACCACTTACATATTTATTTTCAATGGTCAATCCAAGTTCCAAATTAACACGTATGAGGCTTGAGTTAGAGGAATATAATTTTACGGTAGAGTATCTAAAGGGTAAAGATAACTATGTAGCTGATGCGTTATCAAGAATAACCACCAAAAAACTAAAAGACTTACAAGTTAAAGTCCTGAAAGTCACTACCAGGCACCAAAGTAAACAGAAAAACTCCTGCGCAAGAAAAGATCAAGTAGATTTGCCTATGCAAACTCTTGAGAACGCTTCTAAGCCTAACGTATATGAAGTCATTTATAATGACGAAGTACGAAAAGTAGTGGCCTTGCTTATATTAAATAATATATGTTTCTTCAAACATGGAAGAAAAATTATAGCAAGAATTGATGTTAGCGATCTGTACACCAATGGAACATTTGACTTAGCTCAGTTTTTCCAAAGGCTTGAAAAAGAAGCCGGTATACAGGAGATCAGCCAACTCAAACTGGCACCGAGCGAAAATATACTTGAATTAATTTCAATTGAATCTTTTAAAAATATGGGCAACAAAACATTAAAATCATTACGAGTAGCGCTACTCAAGCCGGTGACCATAATAAAAAATGAAAAAGATCAAGAAGCGATATACCGATCCTATCCAAGGAGGTCATACTGGCATTTCAAGATCGCTAGCTAAAATAAAAAGACAATACTACTGGAAAAATATGACACGTCATATAACCAAATACATACGTAGATGTCCTAAATGCCAAAAGTCGAAAACCACGACCCATACAAATACACCTCTAACAATTACAGAAACGCCGATAAATGCGTTCGACAAAGTGATAGTGGACACTATAGGTCCACTACCAAAATCCGAAAATGGAAACGCTTATGCAATTACAATGATATGCGATTTAACAAAATATATTGTAGCTATTCCAGTAACAAACAAATCCGTTAAGACAGTTGCAAAAGCAATATTTGAATCTTTTATATTGAAGTTTGGTCCAATGAAGACGTTTATTTCAGACATGGAAACTGAATATAAAAATTCTATTATTAATGACCTGTGCAAATACCTAAAGATAGACAATTTAACGTCTACAGCACTCCACCACCAGACAGTTGGAACAGTAGAAAGAATTCATAGAACTTTCAACGAATACATACGTTCTTATATATAGGTTGATAAAACTGATTGTGATGTATGGCTCCAATATTTTGTTTACTGTTTCAACACGACCCCCTCTATGGCACACAATTATTGTCCATATGAGTTAGTTTTCGGCAAATATAGCAACATGCCAAAATATTTTAATAAAATAGATAATATTGACCCGATATATAATATAGATGATTTCGCTAAGGAAACAAAGTTTAGACTAGAACACGCATATAAAAGAGCTAGGATAATGTTAGAAAAACATAAGGCAAAATATAAAGATTATTATGAAAATAAGGTTATCGTCTTTAAATTAAAAGTAGGAGATAAGGTTTTATTAGGAAACGAGACTGGCCATAAGTTAGAACCAGTTTATTTAGGCCCCTATGAAGTAATAGGAATAGAATAAAAGATAAAAAAGGTATAAAACAGAAAGTTCATAAGGATAGGTTAAAAATGTTTACTTCATAATCATTTTAGTTTGGCCATGCATAAGAATATTCATATTATTATTATTATTTTTTATTCTTATTATTATTAACTTGAGTAATACACTTAAATTTTTACATTTTTACATTTTAAATTTAAAAAAAAATCAATATACCAAATGGCCTGATCAGCCAAAACAAAACAAAAAAATATATATAACTATATATATTTATCAACAAATTTTTATATTTTTTTAATCTTAAAAAAAAAAAAAATACAAGTAGATAGGGAATGTATGTTCTGGCACAGGAAGTGACGTCACCGTGGTGGGGAATGTATGTTCTGGCACAGGAAGTGACGTCACCGTGGTGGGGAATGTATGTTCTGGCACAGTAAGTCGCGTCACGTTTGTTTACATTTATTATCAGGGTCACGTGTTTTTACGCAAGGGTAAGGGGTGGCGGGGGGCGAGGGGTGTTAAGGATCAAGTGGTTTTATGAAAGGGAACATAGCGGGGGCGCTATGTTTATATTTTTGTGCGCGCGCGTAACTGGACCCTCAGACGCTCTTGGGAAAGGGGAAGCGGGGGGTGCTATGTTTATATTTTTGGGCGCGCTCGTAGGTGGACGCTCAGACGCTCTTGGGAAAGGGGGAGCGGGGGGTGCTATGTTTATATTTTTGTGCGCGCGCGTAAGTGGACGCTCAGACGCTCTTGGGAAAGGGTGAGCGGGGGGTGCTATGTTTATATTTTTGTATGCGCGCGCGCGTAAGTGGATGCTCATGAGGAAGGGGGGTGGCAGGTGGTCTTATGTTTCCCTTTTTGTGTGGGAAGCAAGATCACATAGAGGAGGAGGGGGATTACGTTGGTGTCGCGTGCGCTAGACGGGAAGGGGGGGGGTGGAAGGGGGAATTGGGTGGACATGAGGAAAGGGACTGGGTGTTATGTTTCCATTTGTGTGTGTGTGTGTGTGTGTGTGTGTGTGTGTGTGTGTGTATGTGTGTGTGTGTGTGTGTGTGTGGGGGGAGCAAGATCACATTTGCTTTCGCTGGATGTGATTGGAATGGAAGGGGAGAGGGAGTGCGTTGGCAACGCATGCGCAAGATCATCAATATTTGTGTGGGTGTGTGTCTGCAGCTTGAGTGTGGGAAACTGACTAGAACTAGATTTTTTTAAATAAAACATATAAAAGATTATATATATATGTATATATATATATATATGTATATTTTTTTTATCTATTAAGCATTCTTTTTCTAATATAGCGTATTTTGATATAAAAGATTGACACTTATGTAGATGATATATAAACTTATAATAGCTACATGTATCGGGTCCTTCTGTTGCATCATCGAAAGACCATGGACAAGATGTTAAATGTATCCCAAATTGAGATTCATTGAGATCACAATATGACCGCTCCAGTAGGTAGCTTCTAAACGAATCCAGAAAATTCAGCTCTTCATTTAAGACAACGTCCTGAAAATCTTCTGTAAACGCTTCAATTTAATTAATAATTGAGCGGAACAATGAAATTGATACGTCCATTGCAGCTTGCCGAGGAAGAATTACTAATCTTTAAATAAAACACAAACATTTTTAATTCTTTTGATAAAACAATTTTATTATTTATATTGTATTATACATATTATATATATATATAAATTTTTTTATACCCTTGCAGAGGGTATTATAATTTTGTCGTGAAATGTGTAACGCATAGAAGGAGACATCTCCGACCCCATAAAGTATATATATTCTTGATCAGCATCAACAGCCGAGACGATATAGCCATGTCCGTCTGTCCGTCTGTCCGTCTGTCTGTTTCTATGCGAACTAGTCCCTCAGTTTTAAAGCTATCTTAATGAAACTTTGCAGAAGTCCCTATTTCTGTTGCACGCAGCACATATGTCAAAACCAGCTGGATCGGACCACTATATCATATAGCTGCCATAGGAACGATCGGTCGAAAATTAAGTTTTTGTATGAAAAAACATTTTGTTTGTCAAGATATCTTGACCAAACTCGGCATTTATTAGTTTTACTAAGCTCCTCATATATATGCAAAATCCTATTAAGATCGGACCACTATATCATATAGCTGCCATAGGAACGATCGGTCGAAAATTAAGTTTTTGTATGAAAAAACCTTTTGTTTATCAAGATATCTTGACCAAACTCGACATTTATTAGTTTTACTATGCTCCTCATATATATGCAAAATTCTATTAAGATCGGACCACTATATCATATAGCCGCCATAGGAACGATCGGTCGAAAATTAAGTTTTTGTATGAAAAAACATTTTTGTTTGTCAAGATATCTTGACCAAACTCGGCATTTATTAGTTTTACTAAGCTCCTCATATATATGCAAAATCCTATTAAGATCGGACCACTATATCATATAGCTGCCATAGGAACGATCGGTCGAAAATTAAGTTTTTGTATGAAAAAACCTTTTGTTTATCAAGATATCTTGACCAAACTCGACATTTATCAGTTTTACTATGCTCCTCATATATAGGCGAAATCCTATTAAGATCGGACCACTATATCATATAGCTGCCATAGGAACGATTTGTCGAAAAGTAGGATCTTGTATGAAAAAAATTTTGTTTTTCAAGATATCTTGACCAAACTCGGCATTTATTAGTTTAACTATGCTCCTCATATATATGCAAAATCCTATTAAGATCGGACCACTATATCATATAGCTGCCATAGGAACGATCGGTCGAAAATTAATTTAGTATGGAGAATTTTTGTTTTTCATGATTTTTCGATTAAACACGGCATTTAAAGATTTCACTATGCTCCCTTCATTTTTGCAAAATCTTATTTACATCGGTTTTTGATTAATATATTTTTTGTTTATCAATATACCTTGACCAAACTCGGCCTTAACCATTTTCTCGGCATTAAAAGGTTGGGTCTGCAAGGGTATTAGATCTTCGGCATGCCGAAGATAGCTCTTCTTTCTCGTTTTTTTTGGAGATGTATAATATTAGTAGATACCATTATTCAATTGTTTAAAGTAGTCCGATATCAAAAAGTTCAGACATATGCCCGCTTGATAGCTGCATACATCATGCTGATTTGAATGGAAAGCACACTTTTTATAACCGCTGATTTGATCAGATGAAAGCACTGGAGCATTTATATAATCATTATAGTCTTCGACGCTTATTTTTAGCATATATTGTAAAATGTCTTTTTCCTGACATCCTTACGTAATTATACGTTTGAGCACTGCATCTACCCGTGAATAGGTTTGCTGAAGCTTAGCTTGGTGTCCGGTGTAAAGAAGATTGCCATTTCTTTGACAATAATCTCACATTGTTTTCCACCAGTAAATGTAAGATATATGACAGCGGTATTCATTTTCTTGGGATCGCTACAAAAACATCCGATCGCTATCAGACTATGCGTTGAACTAAAGAGGTTAACGGTGAATACTCAAAAAAGCGGTCATGGATAAGTAGACAGTAAGCATCACATGTTGAAGTATTTCCTGTTGCTAAGTCTATAGAAATTCGAACATCAATCAGTCCGGTTTTAACTGCCTCATTCTGGTCCACAACAACAATGGGGGCATTTTTTTCAAATTCTTTAGGTGTTAGCAGTGGTTGAGGTTCTCATATAATAGCTTTCTTGAAATTTAGCGTACATATCATACAAAACAGCAAATCGTCCGCGCTCAAAATTTAAATTTAAATAATCGTATGGATATGTTTCTGAGTTCAAAAGAACTTTTAAATTTAATAAATTGTTTGAAATCATTTTTCCCTCCGAAATAAATACGAATAATGCAAATCGAGGACGTTCTCTATTAGCTGCTGGCTTTACATTCCAAGTGTATTCAGCGCCATCTGTGAGTGATGGATTCATATAACAGTCCCAGCTGCGGAATGCTATTGGGAGAGAACTTCCACTTTTAACCACATTAAACATTTGCAGTTTTGCTTGATCATTTAGTATTATATATGGAATTTTCCAGGTTATTTTGAAAATATTGAGTTTATACTCAACGGTGCCAACCTTAGTTTGAAATATGCCACTCATATTCTTATTCATGAGGAGTATCAGTTCATGTTTACAATTTAATAGGATTTTGTTATAGTCTTCAGCAAACCCGAGTAAACATTTTAGAGGTACATTAAAATTAAAAAACCCCTTATCACTTATTTTCGATAGTTCGCGACTTTCACCTCTAAACCACACAGCGTTCTCAAGCATTTCATTCTCTGATTTATTTAAAGAAACATAGTTTTTTATAGTTGAAGTAACTCCAACCAATCGAGTGCGATCAATTTCACTTCCATTTAGTTCATATCGAATTTCATCAAATAAATATGCCATGCAGTTATTTTTAAATTTGCCTGTAGCAACTGATGTATCAGCATCCGTAGTAGCCGTAGCAACCGAACCTTCTATGCTAATGAAACTTTCATGTGGTAAAACGTACAAATCTTGGTTTTGAATTGTAATTCGAACTTCATCGTTAACATTGAATGATTGAAGATAGGGTGTATGATATTCCTTTTTCCTTATACTATCATCGGAATAAGGTTTTTAAAATGCTGTTGTTTGCCATTGTTTTCTAACTTTAAAACCTAGAGATTTTAAGAATATTTTATTTGCTGGTGTAAGTGATCTCCTAGTTAATGTGGAATATGAGCGACTATTTCGTATTACTGGCTTCCACACGTTTTTAGTATTGTAAATTATCATTCTCGTGGTCTCAAGTGTAAGCGAAGAGTTACTTCTTCTTCACGCAAGTTAATCAAGTCACCGTTTTGATCAATTATTTGTATCGTTAATGTGTTTATCTCTCTGGTGTTTAATGGCAAGTAAATAAAATTGTGTGGGATCTCATTCATTTTATATCCCAGTGCAACGTTGAGAGCAAATTCATGAAGCGTAAGCGATAAGATATTGTTTACATATGATCCGTTAATAATATTATACTCCAATCGAATTGTATTCACTTTAAAAATATGTACCCCTAAATCTGAGGTATGAGTAACGTTCGGTACTAGAACTCTTTTTTTAAATCCAAATAATTGACCAATCGAATGATTTTTATTAAAATGTATTGGCAAACTTTTACTCATCACCGTCACTTGAAGTGTATTGTTATTACTTTCAATTGTGAGATCAGAGTGATGAGTAATAAGTTTTTGTTCTATCAAATTATCTATGATGAAATCAACAATGTCCTCAAGCTCGTATGATCCTACAGGTATTTTAATCGTATGTTCCCCAAAATGAAATAGATTATTAGACCGATCAACATTTGGATTGAATTGTACATATGAAAATCAACTAGACAGCATTCGTATTCTGTTGACAATTCAATGGGAGGAAAGTAATTTGCATTTAAAATTGCCCCTTTCCCAGTCAAAGTTATTGTTGTTACCATTTTGAGAAACGAATATTAAATGAATCTAAATTTACTTAATTTTACAGTTTTATAATATAATTTTATTATAGTGATTTATTTAAATTATAATAAATGTATCAAATCCTATTCTATATCTTCCATTGTCTATTGCGTCATCCTTGCTAATCAAAAGAAACCAATATTTATTTTTCCAGCATAATTGACAAATTTGTATAAATGTTTCGAAATTCATATCGACACCCACATGATCTTGATAAATGTGCTTCATATTAAGTTGATCTTGATTGAATATTATTATTAAATTGGCATTATCGCGCACAAGATGCTTTGGTATGCGTGTATACGTTTGACATAAATAAAATGAGTCGATGTTTTTAGTCGACCCATACAAAAGTATGAACGTATATTATCTTGTTTTTCGCATGCAACATCATCAAATATCATTATCGAGCTATCCCTAGCTTTCTCAGGTGGTATAACACCTTCGTTCTCAGAAAACGTGAAATATCCCATTCCTTTTATTGGGGTCACTAGATTTTTTAAGTATTCATATTTCGGTTGAAATAATGATTTTGAGAATAAGTAAATATTTTTATATTTTAATCCATTTGGACTCTCTATTAAGCTGATTATAAGATTTGTCTTTCCACAATTAGATGGACCTACAATTAATCCTCTTATTGAGTTTGGTAAGTGCACACTGTGTCGAATATTATTTTTATTGGATGAAAAATCAACATTTCTCACTTCTATATTCTTTTTTTGCTTCTTTAAATGCATATTTAATGAGTTTTGTCTCGCAAAATGAATATCATTCATTGATATACCTTCAGCGATTAAGTATCAATTAAAATGTCTCTTTGTTTTTATAAAAGATTCAGTCGGAAACCAAACGTCTATTGTGGAGGTAGTCTAGTTAATAACATAATTAATAGGCTTCCGATTGAATTGCATTTACCGGGGTATCAATTTTGTAGCCCAGGTACGAAACTCAAAGAACGCCTATAGCGTGGTGATAAAGGCAATCACCCATTAGACGCAGCTTGCAGGGAGCACGATATAGCATATTCAGAAAACAAAGAATTAGCTAAACGGCACATAGCTGATGTAAATTTAGCCGATAAGGCTTGGGAGAGAGTCAAAGCGTCTAATAGCAGCATTGGAGAAAAGGTTGCCGCATATTTCGTTACGAACGCAATGAAAACAAAAAAAAAATGTAGTATGGGTATCACTAGAAGGAATGAAAAACAGAGAAGCAATAAGAACGAGAAAGAAGGGCTATCTTCGGCATGCCGAAGATCTAATACCCTTGCAGACCCAACGTTTTAATGCCGAGAAAATGGTTAAGGCCGAGTTTGGTCAAGGTATATTGATAAACAAAAAAAAAGGCTTTTAATCAAAAACCGATGTAAATAAGATTTAGCAAAAATGAAGGAAACATAGTGAAATCTCTAAATGCCGTGTTTAATCGCAAAATCATGAAAAACAAAAAATTCTCCATACAAAAACTTAATAATATGATATAGTGGTCCGATCTTAATAGGATTTTGCATATATATGAGGAGCATAGTAAAACTAATAAATGCCGAGTTTGGTTAAGATATCTTGAAAAACAAAATGTTTTTTTATACAAAAACTTAATTTTCGATCGATCGTTCCTATGGCAGCTATATGATATAGTGGTCCGATCTTAATAGGATTTTGCATATATATGAGGAGCTTAGTAAAACTAATAAATGCCGAGTTTGGTCAAGATATCTTGACAAACAAAATGTTTTTTCATACAAAAACTTAATTTTCGACCGATCGTTCCTATGGCGGCTATATGACATAGTGGTCCGATCTTAATAGAATTTTGCATATATATGAGGAGCATAGTAAAACTAATAAATGTCGAGTTTGGTCAAGATATCTTGATAAACAAAAGGTTTTTTCATACAAAAACTTAATTTTCGACCGATCGTTCCTATGGCAGCTATATGATATAGTGGTCCGATCTTATGAGGAGCTTAGTAAAACTAATAAATGCCGAGTTTGGTCAAGATATCTTGACAAACAAAATGTTTTTTCATACAAAAACTTAATTTTCGACCGATCGTTCCTATGGCGGCTATATGATATAGTGGTCCGATCTTAATAGAATTTTGCATATATATGAGGAGCATAGTAAAACTAATAAATGTCGAGTTTGGTCAAGATATCTTGATAAACAAAAGGTTTTTTCATACAAAAACTTAATTTTCGACCGATCGTTCCTATGGCAGCTATATGATATAGTGGTCCGATCTTATGAGGAGCTTAGTAAAACTAATAAATGCCGAGTTTGGTCAAGATATCTTGACAAACAAAATGTTTTTTCATACAAAAACTTAATTTTCGACCGATCGTTCCTATGGCGGCTATATGATATAGTGGTCCGATCTTAATAGAATTTTGCATATATATGAGGAGTATAGTAAAACTAATAAATGTCGAGTTTGGTCAAGATATCTTGATAAACAAAAGGTTTTTTCATACAAAAACTTAATTTTCGACCGATCGTTCCTATGGCAGCTATATGATATAGTGGTCCGATCCAGCTAGTTTTGACATATGTGCTGCGTGCAACAGAAATAGGGACTTCTGCAAAGTTTCATTAAGATAGCTTTAAAACTGAGGGACTAGTTCGCATAGAAACAGACAGACAGACAGACGGACAGACGGACATGGCTATATCGACTCGGCTGTTGATGCTGATCAAGAATATATATACTTTATGGGGTCGGAGATGTCTCCTTCTATGCGTTACACATTTCACGACAAAATTATAATACCCTCTGCAAGGGTATAAAAAGGTATCAAGTTGCAAAAAAAGGAAAAGGTTTATGCAGGTGGTTAAAGCAGCTGATAAGCTATTGAAAAGAGAAAGACCCCTTGATGTTGAGAGTGTAATTAAAATAGCTCGGAAAGCTATATACAAATCAATTGGTTCAAAAAAAAACAATGAAATAGCAATTCCTCGAGTGCTTAGCGTTCCCAAATTTTGTGGTTTCTTATCACTTGGAGCACTTGGTGGACTTACATCGGGTGGCGCATCTATTGCAAAAACAATCACAAACGCTAAAAATGCCAGACAACAACTAGAGGAGAATAAGCGACATAACCGCTCAATGGAAGCTTTTGCGTTAGGCAAGGGATTTTATCTAAAACCACATCGAAGGGCTACGGAATAACAACTGATCATTCTGCAAAAAACTTCTAAGTCAGCTATTATGAAATTTCAGAGGTGTATATATGAGAGATTCTCTTCCCAAAAATTAGTGCAAAAATGAGCGTGGTATTATAAATTTAGACTCATCGGCTGGAGGTGGAACACACTGGGTAGCTTATATTAAAAATGTAAGAGAGAATGAATATTTTGATAGTTTTGGAAATTTACAACCTCCTCAAGAAGTTATTGATTATTTAGGAAAAAACATAAAATACAACTATAATCGGGTTCAACATTTCAACAGCTATAACACAATAATAAACGGTGCAGTGTGCAGGCAGATATATCAAGGGAAGCTCTCAAAATGTTTTGGGAACAAAGACTTACTCCAGATGATAGATACTGCACTTGTTATGGAGGATGAGCAAAATTGTATATTGCTCAACGGCAAGCTATTGCTCTATTGCTACAGGTGTATATCACACCTGAAAATGGACAAAAAACTCTTATATTTTCTCTAAGGCGTGGAGAATCTCCAACATATTTTGTTCCATTATCATTTTCAATTGATCAATGTCAACATATTGCAATTTGCGTTTAGGGTGGCTGCGTAACATTTGTTGACACAAGCTATGTGCCAGAACAACGTAACAAGATATATAAGAATTCCTAGATATGTTTGAAAAATTTATAATTGATAACGAGCTACGAAAATAATGAAGACTCCCACTTCACAAAATGCTGTTCCTCAAAAATATTACTTCAAAAATAATTCCATCGAAATATATAATAGAGGCAGACCTATAAAATCAGTGCAGCTCAGAGTAATATTTCAACATTAAGAATCGCTCGAGATTTTTGAAAAACTAATAATTGACAACTCCACTTAACAAAAGGCTGTTCCTCAAAAATAATTTCAACATACAAAGGCAGGCCTATAAAATCAGTGCAGCTCAGAGTATTATTTCAACATTTAGAATCGCTCGAGATGTTTGAAAAAATTATTTCAACATTAAGAATCGCTCGAGATGTTTTAAAACTAATCGTTGAAGACTCCACTCAACAAAATGCTGCTCCTCAAAAACATTGCCTGACAAATAATTCCAGCGTTCAAAGTCAGGACTATAAAATCAGTGCAGCTCATCTTCATCCTCAAAGTTGTATCAAGTGGCCACCCTCGTCGAAGCTCCCAGACAGTTGGAGCATCAGCATCAGCAGCAGCAGCAGTAGCCGCAGAAGCAATCGCAACAATCTAACCGTCAAGTAGAGATGCAGGACATTGATGTCCTTAATGATTTTAACTCAAAACAAAGGGGCGAAACCCCTTTTGAGTATAACAACAATGGAAGAAAATGTGATGTACGATATTGTACGCGCATGGAGAACAAAAACAAAATTTGGTGAGACAATTGCTTTGTTGCTCCAACACCACGTATTCTTCCTTCCGAAGAAATATAATTCGATGAAAGACGAGTCAATTCAACGACTTTGTAACGGGCGGTATCAGCTTGCCAAACAAAGAGCTGCGGGCGCAGCTCTTGGGACATCGCATTCCCAACAGCAGAAACTGTTGAATATTATTATACAGGATAAAGAATACCATTTTTTGTATTATTTTTTATAAATAGATGAATGAAAATAAAAGACATTTAAATATATATTCAAAATCTCTTTCTTTTTTAATACGTGTATATTTACAACTTTCTCTACTTCAGTAGAATTAAATATTATTTATTATTTTTTATTACAGACAAAAAAAAAAAACTAACTGTTTTTTACAGAATATATATATATATATATATATATAGTGACATATCCATAGTCGCACCCACCCTTTCACATAACTTAGCACACAAGCATAAGTATAAGTATAAGTATAAGTATAAACATTTCTAATATTGTAAACAAAAAGCCTGGTGATAACATCGACATTGGTCAAGATCAAACTGTCCCCCTTTGGTAGACATAAACAATTCACCCTAAATATCACGCCACTGTCAATGTTCCCATCAGAGTACTATCCCACGCATAATTGCTGACGCAGCTCAAACTTCACTCAATTTTGACTCAAGCGCATTATTGCTGACGTAGCTCAAACTTCACTCAATTTTGGCTCAAGCTCTCTCAAAGCGAAGTTTGCTAAGCGACCGCAACAGATAGATAAATCAGTTCATATTCGGGACGCAAATCTGAATGTACTCGATATAAGAAGTAGCCGTTAGTGAAAATAAAGAATTGAAATATATTTTTTTATAGTAACTATACGTGTAAAACTTAATTGGCGCAGCCGGTAGGATACGTCGGGAAAAAGTAAAGATCGCTAAAGGATAATTACTTCCTAGATCTAAAGCACAGTCGCGACCGAAATTGTTGTCGGTGTGTAACAAACGTTTTCTTGAATACGTATCCGCACAAGAACCTTCGGGTCACCAGTAGCTTATTAACATTGACCCTTCGGGCAATAAAGCTACTACAGTTAATAACGACTGGCTTTGCATATCTTTCGATCCCTGCAATACGTTATTACTGGGTCTTTTCAATAAGACACACACAAACTATAAACTAAATTAAATGTACAAAGTACAAGAACACAGTGCAAAGAAATATAAGTGCAAAAATCAAAGAACTAAATAAGTTCAAAACAACAAACTCAAAATCATCATCAAACACCAAAAGTGAATTAGACTACGATCATGACAATGGAATTATCAGAACAACACCTCAACCAGGCCCTTTCACAACTGAGACAGGTGCCAAGTTTTGACGGATCAACAGAGAATCTCAACGCTTTTATTAAAAGGATCGATTACATCCTACATCTTTATCCAACCCGAGATGTCAGACAACACAGCATCTTATACGGAGCCATCGATTTACAAGTCGTTGGAGATGCTCAGAGAGTTTCACAAAGGACAGCAGCCAACACTTGGCAGGAGTTGAGGAACGCACTGATTGAAGAATACAAAGTGCAAACACCATTTGAAGAACTTCTTCGACGCCTGTACAACACGAATTACCAAGGAAACGTCCGTAAGTTCATCGAGGATCTCGAAAATAAATCTTATGTTATTATACCCTTGCAGAGGGTATTATAATTTTGTCGTGAAATGTGTAACGCATAGAAGGAGACATCTCCGACCCCATAAAGTATATATATTCTTGATCAGCATCAACAGCCGAGTCGATATAGCCATGTCCGTCTGTCCGTCTGTCTGTTTCTATGCGAACTAGTCCCTCAGTTTTAAAGCTATCTTAATGAAACTTTGCAGAAGTCCCTATTTCTGTTGCACGCAGCACATATGTCAAAACCAGCTGGATCGGACCACTATATCATATAGCTGCCATAGGAACGATCGGTCGAAAATTAAGTTTTTGTATGAAAAAACATTTTGTTTGTCAAGATATCTTGACCAAACTCGGCATTTATTAGTTTTACTAAGCTCCTCATATATATGCAAAATCCTATTAAGATCGGACCACTATATCATATAGCCGCCATAGGAACGATCGGTCGAAAATTAAGTTTTTGTATGAAAAAACATTTTGTTTGTCAAGATATCTTGACCAAACTCGGCATTTATTAGTTTTACTAAGCTCCTCATATATATGCAAAATCCTATTAAGATCGGACCACTATATCATATAGCTGCCATAGGAACGATCGGTCGAAAATTAAGTTTTTGTATGAAAAAACATTTTGTTTGTCAAGATATCTTGACCAAACTCGACATTTATTAGTTTTACTATGCTCCTCATATGTATGCGAAATCCTATTAAGATCGGAATACTCTATCATACACCCGCCATAGGAACGATCGGTCGAAAATTAAGTTGCTGTATTGAACATTTTTATACCCTTGCAGAGGGTATTATAATTTTGTCGTGAAATGTGAAACGCATAGAAGGAGACATCTCCGACCCCATAAAGTATATATATTCTTGATCAGCATCAACAGCCGAGTCGATATAGCCATGTCCGTCTGTCCGTCTGTCTGTTTCTATGCGAACTAGTCCCTCAGTTTTAAAGCTATCTTAATGAAACTTTGCAGAAGTCCCTATTTCTGTTGCACGCAGCACATATGTCAAAACCAGCTGGATCGGACCACTATATCATATAGCTGCCATAGGAACGATCGGTCGAAAATTAAGTTTTTGTATGAAAAAACCTTTTGTTTATCAAGATATCTTGACCAAACTCGACATTTATTAGTTTTACTATGCTCCTCATATATATGCAAAATTCTATTAAGATCGGACCACTATATCATATAGCCGCCATAGGAACGATCGGTCGAAAATTAAGTTTTTGTATGAAAAAACATTTTGTTTGTCAAGATATCTTGACCAAACTTTCATGATTTTGCGATTAAACACGGCATTTAAAGATTTCACTATGCTTCCTTCATTTTTGCTAAATCTTATTTACATCGGTTTTTGATTAAAAGCCTTTTTTTTTGTTTATCAATATACCTTGACCAAACTCGGCCTTAACCATTTTCTCGGCATTAAAAGGTTGGGTCTGCAAGGGTATTAGATCTTCGGCATGCCGAAGATAGCCCTTCTTTCTCGTTTTAAATAAGTTAGCTTTAGAAAATATACCTAGCAATACGGCACTTTATACAAACGCCATGAATAATACAATTAAAGATGTAATTACAAAAAAATTACCCGATAGGCTTTTCATGATGTTAGCAAGATACGACATTACGTCGACACAGAAACTTAAACAAGTAGCGCAAAGAGAAGGATTATACGAAAATAGCGTAACTGATCGACCTAAAACTAATAACGTTCAGGGAAATCAAAATAACAATCGTAGGAACATGGGAAATTATCAGCAGAATGCTAACCCAGCCACCAGTTCAAGTGGCTATTCCAACACGAATCAGAGTTATCATGTACAAAACAAACAACACACTAATTCGGAAGACAATCAAAAAGCTCATCACGAGTTCCAACAAAAATGAAGTCAAGGTAGAACCCAAAATCCCTTAAACTATCAAAATCAGTCCCGTTCACGCTTGAATGCGCCAAACCCTCCGACTAAACGTCAAAGAGATAGCAACAGTGGGCAGATGAAAATGGACACATCTGAAAATTTTCATCAGCAAGCCTCGGAACAAACAGAAGAAATCCATTCATAAAATTGATTATGAATGATGAAGTTCTAAAATGTGTCATTGACACAGGTTCAACCATAAACCTAATGAAAACAAACCGCTTAAATTTTCCAATTTTCAACGAAACACTAAAGGTTCACACCATAAATGGTGTTATTGAATTAAAACAAAGCATAAGACTAGGAGCAAGCGAAATTTGTCCGAGTAAACAAAAATTCTATATTCACGACTTCTCAGAGCATTATGATGTTCTGATTGGGAGAGAATACCTTGAAGCATGTCAAGCGAAAATAGACTATGCACAAGGATCCGTAACCTTAGGAGAATTTAACTTTTGTTTTAGATATAATGACGAAGAGGTCGAAGAGGACATGACCGCACAAGAGTGCCTTGATCAACCCTCAACAGAGGACAGACCATTTAACTTCGCTATTAATAACGAATTAACGGAAAATAATAAGTATAGGTTAGAGCATCTAAACTCAGAAGAAAAAGAAAAATGAAAAATGTTTTACATGAATTTCGTGATATCCAGTACCATGAAGGTGACAATTTGACTTTCACTAGTACAATTAAACACAAAATTCTAACAAAACATGAGGACCCAATTTACAAGCGTCCATATAAATATCCTCAAATATACGATGAGGAAGTAAACAAACAAATTAGCGATATGATAAAACAAAATATCATTCGTAAATCCAAATCCCCTTACTGCTCACCAGTAATAATCGTTCCAAAGAAAAACGATGCATCTGGAAAGCAAAAATTCCGGTTAGTCATAGATTACCGCAATCTCAATGAACTAACTATTAATGATAAATACCATATCCCGATCATGGATGAAATATTAGACAAACTTGGAAAATGTCAATATTTCACAACCATTGATTTAGCCAAAGGCTTCCATCAAATTCAAATGGATCCCGTTTCAATACCCAAGACCGCATTTTCGACTAAACATGGCCATTACGAGTACACTCGCATGCCATTTGGTCTTAAGAATGCACCTGCAACGTTCCAACGTTGTATGAACAATCTCTTAGAAGATTTGATTTTTAAGGATTGTCTGGTCTACTTAGACGACATTATAATTTTTCCACTTCATTGGAGGAACACATTTTGTCGCTACAAAAAGTTTTTGAGAAGCTTAGAGAAGCTAACTTAAAACTACAGTTGGATCAATGCGAGTTCATGAGAAAAGAAACAGAATTTCTCGGTCACATTATCTCAACTGAGGGTATAAAACCAAATCCCAACAAAATACAAGCAATTGTCAAATTCACAATTCCAAAAACCCCTAAAGAAATTAAATCATTCCTAGGATTATGTGGTTTCTATAGGAAATTTATACCAAATTTCGCTAATATAGTAAAACCCTTAACACTTAAATTAAAAAAAGGAGCAAAAATCAATATGAATGACAAAGACTACGCATCAGCGTTTGAAAAGCTAAAAGTACTCATAACATCCGACCCAATTTTAATATACCCTAATTTCGAAAAACCATTTTCATTAACTACAGACGCGAGTAATATGGCAATAGGGGCCGTCCTTTCGCAAGAGCATAAGCCTATATGCTATGCAAGCAGAACTCTCAACGAGCATGAGATAAATTATTCAACGATTGAAAAAGAATTATTAGTAATCGTTTGGGCTACTAAATACTTTAGGTCCTATCTTTTTGGTCGACAATTTCAAATCCTTAGCGATCACAGACCCCTCGTCTGGTTAAATAACCTGAAAAAAATAACATAACATGAAATTACAACGATGGAAAATCAAGCTAAATGAGTTTGATTTCCAAATTAAATACGTCCCAGGAAAAGAAAATTATGTGGCAGATGCTCTGTCCAGAGTCCAATTAAACGAAAACTTTTTAGGCGAAGATACAATTAGCACAAGAGCAACTATACATAGTGCTCAAGAAGACAACAGTAACTATTTACAAATCACAGAAAGACCACTTAATTATTATAATCGACAAATAGAATTTGAAAAGGGAACCGAGAACGCAACTAAAGTTACAAATTACTTTCATAAAACCAACATTAAAATTACATACAAAGACATGACTAACGCACATGCCAAAGAATTAATAAAAGAATATTTATGCACAAAGAAAAAGTCTATAGCAAAGAAACAAAAAAATTAATTAATAATGAATGTATAACAGGAATTTTAAACCAAATTAAATCAGAATGTAGTTTTACTAAAACTCTTAAAAATGTTTTAAAATTAACTATGTAGAACCAAATATAATTTTAACTTGGAATTTACCAAAAACTATATTAAACCACAATTGTATAAATAACGAGATAACAATAGAAGGAAACAATTTAATAAAAATCTTTAATTGTTCACTACAAATTAATGAAATTTCAATTTCAAACAACATGTTAGATTATACTCAAAACATTTATGTAAGCAACGATGTTATAAAATTAGAACCACTTTCGTTTGCACAAACGAAACAAATAATATTTGAACACACAAAATTTAATAATGTATTCCAGATAATTACAATAACCATATTTGTAATCATATTAATAAGTTTAACACTGTATTTAACATATAAGTTCAAAAGCATACCTAAGAAATTAATAATAAAATATAAAAAACCAAAAGTAGAAGAAACACCTACAAAAGTAGAAGATACACCAATTGAAAAAGAAGAAAATGTAATACTATACCCAAAATTAAACACCTGAGGACAGGCACTTTTCTAATGGTTGGGGGAGTGACATATCCATAGTCGCACCCACCCTTTCACATAACTTAGCACACAAGCATAAGTATAAGTATAAGTATAAACAAATCTAATATTGTAAACAAAAAGCCTGGTGATAACATCGACATTGGTCAAGATCAAACTGTCCCCCTTTGGTAGACATAAACAATTCACCCTAAATATCACGCCACTGTCAATGTTCCCATCAGAGTACTATCCCACGCATAATTGCTGACGTAGCTCAAACTTCACTCAATTTTGACTCAAGCGCATAATTGCTGACGTAGCTCAAACTTCACTCAATTTTGACTCAAGCTCTCTCAAAGCGAAGTTTGCTAAGCGACCGCAACAGATAGATAAATCAGTTCATATTCGGGACGCAAATCTGAATGTACTCGATATAAGAAGTAGCCGTTAGTGAAAATAAAGAATTGAAATATATTTTTTTATAGTAACTATACGTGTAAAACTTAATTATATATATATATATACCTCTCTTTTTTTATTATGTACGGTATATACAATCTCCCTCTCCCTCTCTACTACATAAAAAATTAAAAGGATGCATATATATAGTTACATACTCTTTAATATTCAGTCATCTCTTTAACTGCTAACAGGGCAGTCGACCTGTATAGCAGCTATTCTTTACAGGCTGTTTAACTGCTATAAAACCGTTCATAGCAGGCTGTTTAACTGCTATAAAACCGAATAACAGATTAGTTACTGCTCTTAAACTGTATAGCAGATCAGAAAATGGATGAGAATTTACTAAAGGAATTATCAAAGACTAGAAATGTTTTGAAAAAAAAATTTCAAAGAATTAAATTAGGTAAAGCTGAATCCGCTTTACAACTGAAGAAACATTAAAGCCCATAACAGAACCATTGCAGAAACTCGTTACTAAGAGTAATAAATTAAATAACACACTTTTGAAACCGAAGAATGAAGAGCAGTCGTACACGCCACTTATTTTAAATACTGGCCAGATTTAGATAGTTCGCATTTTAGACGACGGAAACTAGATGATGAGAATGATTATGATGATGATGATGATGATGATTTTATTGATGCTAATACAAGAATCAATCAAACTGATGACTATGTTGATGCGGATGGTGATGATGATGATGTTAATGATATTACAGTTAATCAGCTCTACTCTCAATCTAATGTTGGAGTTGAAAATATGTTTAATCTAAGTGAATTAGCTAGAAAAAAGATACTTGATAAAGCGTATACCATATAAAGATTTAAATGTTGAATTAAGGTTAGGAAATTATATTATTCATATATCAAAAGAAAAATTTATTCTATACAGTGGTGAAACATGGGATCTCACTACAGGCTTATATTCTTTAATTTATGAAAATACTCCTCAGAATTATAACGATCTAGATCTACAAAATTATAAAGATATTCTAATTAAATCCTTCTGTTCACAGAAAACATAACAAACCTGATGGACAACTTAAAGGAAATCGTTCGAAAAAATATTTAACTATAAATAAAAATCTTTTCCAAAATTATCTTAAAAAGTTATTTTTCATAAAACAGTACCAATTGCCATATCAACTCCAAATCAATCAAAATCATCTATATCCGGTAGTGGTATAATGAAGCTCAATACAAATAAACCAAACTATATTTACTGGGATGATCCTAATGAAATTGTTGATCGATTAAAGATTCTATTCGCCTCACAAACAGCTAGTCATAGTAATCATAACAATGAGATACTTTCAATAGTTGAAGAACTTCGGGAAGCAAAAATTATCGAATAAATTTATAAAAGGGAAAAATATTTGCATTTAACTGACATTATTAAAATGAGTATCGACAAGTTTGGACATTACTCCTCAGCTAAAAAAGAGATTCTGTTGACAATAAACTTTATGTTCAAAATATATTATACAAATCAAAAGAGGATTTGGAGCTTCTCATACATAATAAAGTTGATGAAGTAGATAAATCTAAAAACGAATGCTTAAATAAAGTTAATATTGAAATTTCAAAACTGAGAAGTGATATTAATTTATATAATAATACGATTTTTGGAAAACTTGAAGAGAACAATATAAGTTTTGAGAAAATCTTACAAAAATCAAAAAACTATTTGCATACGTATATTAATAGTGAAAATAATGAATTGAGAGAATATCTTATAAGTGAAAATGTTAAATTAAAGAGTTTAAATACAAATAGCTTGAATGAACTTCAGATTATTATTACTTATATCAATAGTGAAAATATTGCGTTGAGAGAGTATATTAATAAGGAAAATGCTAAAATTAGGGAGTCAATTACATGGTTGAAAGGTTGACTTAAGACAATAGAGCTATTATAAATATAATAAATATTCAATTGTTTAGCTATTCACAACATGTCCGTAGACAAGTTTGGTCACTTTTCAAGTGATAAATACAATACTGAGAATTTTAAGAAAAATTGTGCTAAATTCTTGGGGCTGTTTATGGATAACGATCAAAACATTGATATCCAGAGTAAACGTCTTAAAAACGTTGGGAACCCGATTCATGAAAAGGACGCAGTTAACTACCCTTTTTTGAAAAGTAAGGTCGTTGGATTAGCACAAGACTGGCAAACGCTCATTAGAAAAGAAAACTTAAATCTAGAAAAAAGTATTATCACTCAGTCTACGAGTAGCGAGAAGAATCTGAAAGAATATTGTGAAAAAATAATAGCTGAACTAAATGAAAAAATAGCCAGTCTCGAGGATTTCATATTTAAATACTATACTACTCCGAAAAGTGTATTAAAAAATGTAGGAATGCAAATTGAAGGCGAGAAAATACCATTAAAGCTTTTAAACAAACCAACATAACATAAAAAAGAACACACACCACCACCAACATGAGCAAGAGGGGAATAGTTAATGTTGCATGGACATGAACATTGGCAGGCAGATTTGGTGGAAATGGGAAATTATATATCATCAAATAAAAAATTTCGATTCCAAATAATTTCTTGCTTCTCGTCTTGCCGCAAATCTTACTTTCGTTGTTCATCGCTCTTTTGCTGCTGCAGGATAGGCACTAAACTCAAGTACAGACATATGTACATATGTATGTACATATTTCGCACACCGGCTCGAGTGCGCGCTTCTCTCTAACGATCTTATCGCGTTATTTAGCAGATCGGCTATTATAAACAAGCTGTTTGGTGCATATCAGAGCCAAGCACAACCGTTTGCTTAGAAAAGAAGCCGTCGAGCAGATACCTACATACTTACATACATACATATGAATGTGAATGCAAGTGCCGCTACAATTGATCTCGATACATACACATACACAAGCCGCTGCACACATAAAACGGTAATCGCATTCTCGCACTGCTCACTCTGTGACATTCGCAGTGGTCAAGGGCAAAGCTCTTCTCCATAAGTGAATTTTGGTGATAGGCCGGAGTACAGTGAGCACTGAACAAAACTTACCAACCGATTACCTCGCCAACAACAGAATGGAAAATTCGACAAGTGAAAAAGACTTTTGCAAATCCAAATGCGCTTCTGTTCAACGCCAACTATTAGCAATGAACGAATTCTTCAGCGCTGGTGAGATGATCAGCTTTGACGAGGCCGATCTGATGGTTCGTATAGAATCTGCGGAGAGCATGAAGGCCGAGTTTGATATCAGCTAGTCAAGGCTAGAAAAATTAGATTTGCTCGAGCTTTCAACGGACGCACGCTCAGACTTCGAGAAGGTTTACTGGAAGATCAAATCCAATCTCGCTCGTCAAATGGATGTAGTCACTAAGGGACGTATGACTGACGCCAATTCAACAACTATCCCACGCTTTGCTGAAAGTACGCACACATTTGCTCACTTTTTCAACCGTAAGTCTCGCCTACCGGAATTGCAGCTGCCCAGGTTCAGCGGCTCCTACGAGGATTGGCCGGATTTTTACGCCATGTACAAGACTGTCATTGGCAGCAATGAGGACCTAACTAAGATTCAGAAATTACAACATTTACGTGCGTGCTTGGATGGTGCTGCTCTCAACACAATCAAATCGTTAGAGCCTGTCGACGTGAAGTTACTCATAAAGCGTTTTGATAATAAGTTGCTACATTTTCAGGGCCACGTGCGGGCTATAGTCGGGCTACCAGGTGTTGAAAAGGGTTCAGCAGAGGCGTTGCGTGAGTTGAGTGACAAAATTAACTTGCATCTTCGGGCGCTTAGCACCATGTCAACAACTGAGGAGCTGACTGACGGATTACTAATACACACAATATCGCACAAGCTCGATCACCACACCCAGGAAAAGTGGCAGGAGGCGCTTGCAACGGATAAGCTACCTAGGTGGACGGATATGTCGGCGTTCTGAGAGAAGAGATGCCGAATGATAGAAAACTTGAAAGGCGCTACGGCACCTAGGCCTAGCCACCATGTTACCAGAAATGTACAAAAATTGAATCGTAACACATTCATTGCATCCTCATCTAACAATTACAATTAACAATTAATTATAAGAGCATTTTCTTGTTAAATGCCCGTTGTTTTTGAATCTGTCCCCAAGTTTGCGCCACAAGGAGGCCAAGCGATTACATCTTTGCCTAAACTGCTTGCGCAAAGGCCATGGCTTGCAGCAATGTCGCTCAGGTCACTGCAGGCATTGTCAACAAAAACATCATTCGTTGCTGCACATGAGCCCCATCACAACTCAATCATCTGCCCTGTGTACACCAAGCTTGCAGGCTGCAACCACGATCCAGCCTCACGCATCGACTTTAAGTAATCCACCATCTTCAACTCTCGTCAGCACTGCTCTTGAATCCGCACCTGAAGCCACGAATGCCCAGCCTGTAGACTATGTGGTGCTTCCAACCGCCATCTTATATGCCAAGAGCCACTCAGGTGTACTCATACCCTGCCGCGCATTACTGGACTTCTAACATGTCCACTGACATATCAGCGCAGTCACGTGACAGGAGCTTCAGCACATCATTTTCAGCAGTCGTTACTCGCAGTATAACAGATTATCAGCCCCACTTTGGGTTAGACATCTCTGGGTGGAATATCCCCAAAAACATCTCGCTCGCGGATCCAACGTTTTTCAAATCTCAAAGAATAGATTTATTACTTGGTGCCGGACTATTTTTCGATCTCATTTGCATCGGCCAAATTCGAATGGCGGACAACCTACCAACGCTCCAAAAGACCAAGCTCGGATGGATTGCGTCTGGCGGACTCTCTCGCGTACACAACAAACACACATCCCTTTCAGCCCTTTACAAGGAACCTAATCCATGGGAGGATCCAGTGTCGGATATTGTAAAACGATTCTGGGAAGGTGACAATTGCTGCGGTACAACCCCTGCGCTCTCTGATGAAGACGCACTATGTGAGCAGCTATTTCTCCAAGGCTACACGCGACTTAAGTCAGGGCAGTATTCAGTTAGGCTTCCAGCAAAGCTCAGCTTCGACACGCTAGGAGACTCATATCAACGTGCTCTACGACGTTTCAAGTCGCTCGAAAACAAATTGGACAAAAATCACCAGCTGAAGGAGAGCGAATACATCGACTTGGGCCACATGTCTTTGGCTTCCAAGCAGCAGCTTGTCCCACAATTCTATTTACATTTTTGATGGATCAGCCAAATCCACATCAGACGCATCTCTGAATGATCTTTTGCATACAGGCCCAGCAATTCAACCCAAATTATTCAACATTCTAATTCAGTTTCGTTTTTTAAAGGTTCCCATGTGCGGTGACATCTGTAAGATGTACCGCTGTGTCCGAATAACGCATCCAGATCAATTTCTGCAATGCATCTTATGGCGTGATCACCAAAATGAAAGCATAAGGACGTACACCCTGGATACAGTAACGTATGGAACCAAACCCGCTGCGTTTCTAGCAATTCGGGCGATGCAGCAGCTGGCCCACGACGAAGAGCCTACCTTTCCACTAGCTGCAAAGATAGTTTGTCGCGACTTCTACGTAGACGATTTAATTTCTGGAGGGGACTCTATAGAAGAAGCCATTCAGATCCGACAGCAAGTAAAACTGCTACTGGCTAACGGTCACTTTCCAATCAGAAAGTGGTGCTCAAACGAGCCTGATGCATTAAAAGGAGAAAGCGAATCCGATTGTGAGAAGCTACTGGAGTTTAAGGATGGCACCAACATTGCAAAGGCGCTTGGTTTAGCTTGGAGCCCTAGCTCTGATAGCCTGCTTTTCAACTTTGCGGAGATCGTACCCGAAGAATCAGTCACAAAGCGGAGCATATTTTCAATGATTGCGGGATTTTACGATCCACTCGGATTGATCGCGCCCATCGTTACCAGGTTAAAGGTATTTCTCCAAGCACTGTGGAAGGAAAGGGTCAATTGGGACGAATGCCTGTCACTGTCGCTGCACTTCGAATGGATCAAACTCATATCGCAACTCTCATTTGTCAGCAGCTTAAAATTCTCCCGTTTTGTATTGATACCGCTGGCTACGTATGAGCCGCATGGATTTTGCGACGCCAGCACAGCCGCTTATGGTGCTTGCGTATTTGTCAGATCCGAAATGCAAGGGGTATTTTCATCACATTTGCTATGCTCTAAATCAAGGGTCGCCCCATTAAAGACGCTGACAATCCCAAAGCTTGAGCTGGCAGCTGCACTTTTATTATCAGAGCTCATAGGAAACATTGCCAAGTGCATTCAGTTCGAATGCAGATATCATTGCTGGACCGACTCAACAGTAGCGCTTGCATGGATTCGTGATTCACCTTCAAAGTTTAACGTCTTTGTATCCAACAGGGTATCACAAATACAGGAGCGGACCAAGGGCACGACCTGGCATCATGTACCCTCTCAGCTGAACCCTGCGGACATTTTATCACGTGGATGCACACCTTTGGAACTTTTAGACTCACAGCTATGGCATAATGGACCCCCATTCATATAGGCCGCTAGCTCGACTTGGCCACAAAACGTCGCCTATCCCTTTGAGCTTCCAGAACGACGCCAGAAAGTGCTGGTACTATCAACGAAGACGGACCTATCGGCATCTTGTAAATTCAACAACACATTTGCCAAGTTACAGCGCACTTTCGCTTACGTGTATCGATTTATAGCGCTAAAAAGATCTGATTCGACGAAATCAAAAGGTCCACTCACTCCAGATGATATCAAGTTCGGAACGCATTTACTTATAAAAAACATTCAACTTACGCACTTCGCCGAAGAGCACAAAGCACTCAGCTTAAAAAGGCCGCTTCCAACAAGAAGCAAACTTCGTTCATTGTGCCCACTGTTGGACGCTGAGGGACTCTTGCGCATCGGCGGGCGCCTTCAGAACTCAAACTTGGAATATGAAGCAAAGCATCCGTTATTGTTGCCTAATCGCCACCCAGTCACCGCAGCTATGATCACATATTTTCATTTGGAATTTCGTCATGCTGGTCCGCAATTCCTTCTAGCAACACTCCGCCAGCGATACTGGCCCATCGGAGGTCTCAAGGCTGTCTCAAATATCATCAACAGGTGCGTGCGCTGCTTTCGAATGCGACCTAAACTTCTGGACTACCACTACCAGCTGAGCGTGTGCAGCCAAGTCCGACGTTTCACCTAACTGGCATCGACTTTTGCGGTCCTTTCTACGTCAAATCAGAGGTCAGGAATCGCTCACTAACGAAATGCTACATCTCAATTTTTATATGCTTTGCAACGAAAGCAAAGCATTTAGAGTTGGTAGAGAACCTGTCCACGTCATCGTTTATCGCTGCCTTGAAGAGATTCATCAGCCTTCGAGGGAAACCGCATACAATATGGACAGACAACGCCACAAATTTCGTGGGTGCTCGAAATGAGCTGAAGGAACTGTGTGACCTCTTTATAAGCGATCCCCAGCGCAATGAGATTGTTCGCAACTGCCTAGCTCTGGGAATCAACTGGAAATTCATTCCGCCCCGTTCGCCACATTTTGGAGGATTGTGGGAGGCCGCTGTCAAGTCAGCAAAATATCATTTTTACCGCGTCGTTGGAAATTCTCTTCTCTCATTCCACGAATTCCGAACTCTCATCTGTCAAATATCCGCAATGCTTAACTCAAGACCGCTTTTGCTATATTACAGAAAACCCGAATGACTTGGAGATACTCACGCCTGGGCACTTCATCTGGGGCAAAGCCAATGCCACTATCGACGAGCCAGACATAACTCACCTAAGCATAGGTCGCCTCAGCCGTTGGCAGCGAATATGTCACATGCAGCAATCATTTTGGAAGAAATGGAGCACATCGTATATGTCGTTGCTCCAAGAGCGCGGGAAATGGCGATCGTCCAAGCAAAATCTTCAGGCCGGCAGCATCGTGCTGCTCAAGGAGGACAATGCACCACCACTCAGGTGGCCGCTTGGTCTAGTCGACAGCGTCATTACGGGTGACGACGGCATTGGGAGAGTAGCAATCAGTCGTACTCAAAATGGTCTGGTCAAGAGAGCTATTCCCAAAATCGCCGTTCTGCCAATCGAGACCACAACGGTTGAAAGCTTGTATCTTCCAACGGGGGGAGCATGTTCGCAGCAGAACGCCCTCTGAATAATATTATATCTTAATTACACTATATCTTTACTTCTCAAATCACGATATTGAAGTCACATACTATTACTTTTAAACCACCATAAAATACCACTGTAAATTGCTCATCACTAATCTATCGATAGTTATTGTTGAAAGTTCGAGAATCACGCCTTATAAGCAGTCTAAAGGCTCCTTTGATTTTTATTAAAATTTATAAAACATTAAAGGGGCCGAAGTGGGGTGCAAACTAGCATCTCCTCAAAACAGTGTTAATGGTACATATCAATGGATTGGAATTTATCAAAACCTAATTGATGAATATAATAGAAGATATCATCGAACGATCAAAATATCCCCAATCAAAGTAAATTCATCGAATGAAAAGGAGTTGTTAAGCACGGTCTACAGTAAAAAAAAAAATATTTACTGGATCACGATTTAATGTTGGTGATAATGTTCGCATTAGCAAGTATAAACATATCTTTGAGAAGGGATATACTCCGAATTGGACGACAGAAATTTTTAAAATTTCCCAAGTGAAAAACACTAATCCCACAACATATATATTAGAAGATTATCAAGGAAAGCCACTTAAAGTAGGATTCTATTCTCATGAATTAAAGAAAACTCGCTTTCCCGATATCTACCTAGTTGAGAAGGTAATAAAGAAAAATGGTGATAAGGTATATGTTAAATGGTTGGGGTTCTCTGATGAGCACAACTCCTGGATAAAAAGAAATTAAGTTGTATAAAATAATATATATATATATATATATATATATATATATATCATTTTTCATATATATTTTCATATATATATATATATATATATATCATTTTTCAAATCATAAGTAAGAAGAATCATTTAAATGTAAAACTTTATGTAATAATATAAAAAAACGAGAAAGAAGGGCTATCTTCGGCATGCCGAAGATCTAATACCCTTGCAGACCCAACCTTTTAATGCCGAGAAAATGGTTAAGGCCGAGTTTGGTCAAGGTATATTGATAAACAAAAAAAAAGGCTTTTAATCAAAAACCGATGTAAATAAGATTTAGCAAAAATGAAGGAAGCATAGTGAAATCATTAAATGCCGTGCTTAATCGCAAAATCATGAAAAACAAAAAATTCTCCATACAAAAACTTAATAACATGATATAGTGGTCCGATCTTAATAGGATTTTGCATATATATGAGGAGCATAGTAAAACTAATAAATGCCGAGTTTGGTTAAGATATCTTGAAAAACAAAATGTTTTTTCATACAAAAACTTAATTTTCGATCGATCGTTCCTATGGCAGCTATATGATATAGTGGTCCGATCTTAATAGGATTTTGCATATATATGAGGAGCTTAGTAAAACTAATAAATGCCGAGTTTGGTCAAGATATCTTGACAAACAAAATGTTTTTTCATACAAAAACTTAATTTTCGACCGATCGTTCCTATGGCGGCTATATGACATAGTAGTCCGATCTTAATAGAATTTTGCATATATATGAGGAGCATAGTAAAACTAATAAATGTCGAGTTTGGTCAAGATATCTTGATAAACAAAAGATTTTTTCATACAAAAACTTAATTTTCGACCGATCGTTCCTATGGCAGCTATATGATATAGTGGTCCGATCTTAATAGGATTTGGCATATATATGAGGAGCTTAGTAAAACTAATAAATGCCGAGTTTGGTCAAGATATCTTGACAAACAAAATGTTTTTTCATACAAAAACTTAATTTTCGACCGATCGTTCCTATGGCAGCTATATGATATAGTGGTCCGATCTTAATAGGATTTTGCATATATATGAGGAGCTTAGTAAAACTAATAAATGCCGAGTTTGGTCAAGATATCTTGACAAACAAAATGTTTTTTCATACAAAAACTTAATTTTCGACCGATCGTTCCTATGGCGGCTATATGATATAGTGGTCCGATCTTAATAGAATTTTGCATATATATGAGGAGCATAGTAAAACTAATAAATGTCGAGTTTGGTCAAGATATCTTGACAAACAAAATGTTTTTTCATACAAAAACTTAATTTTCGACCGATCGTTCCTATGGCAGCTATATGATATAGTGGTCCGATCCAGCTGGTTTTGACATATGTGCTGCGTGCAACAGAAATAGGGACTTCTGCAAAGTTTCATTAAGATAGCTTTAAAACTGAGGGACTAGTTCGCATAGAAACAGACAGACGGACAGACGGACAGACGGACATGGCTATATCGACTCGGCTGTTGATGCTGATCAAGAATATATATACTTTATGGGGTCGGAGATGTCTCCTTCTATGCGTTACACATTTCACGACAAAATTATAATACCCTCTGCAAGGGTATAAAAAATGAATAAATAAAGAATTTTATATGTAAATATAAATAGCACTTAAACTTGATGAGAATTCAAGCGTAAAAGATGTGTAGGCAAGATCTAATACAGAAAGAAGCAAACATTTCTGGAATTTTTGAGAGTAATACACCGTTTTATAGACATTTTATGCTTCAATATGATGAATATGTCTCAACAAAAAGGTGTACTTATAACAGTAGTTATGAACTTCGTCATCTGAAAATTATCTGTTGACGAAACTGCAAGGATAATGGTAAATGAGAAGAGGTTGAATCAGTTAAAATTTTTGAAGAATTCTGAAGATTTTAAAATTCGATTGATTAATTTAAAAAAGTTATTCGCAAAACTTCTTTAATGAAAATAGAATAAACAAGAAGGATATAGTATTGTAAAATATTTATTGTAATTTTATTAATCAAATAAATTTTGGTATTCAAATAGTTCTACCTCACTATCTGATAATATTATTGGTTGAGCTTCTTGATGCAAATAGTGATGTCTATTGTTAAATATATCGTCCTCCTCATCTTCAATGTCTGTTTCAGGGACTTCATCATTGAAAATTATCTGTTGATGATGATATTTCGTTGGATTGAATTTGCTGATTTTGAGTGTTCAGGATGAGGCTTCCGTATCCAGTGTTTTCTATCGAATGGTTGTTGCTAGCACAAAGTCAGAGCTATTTAAATCTTTAGTATTTTACATAGCTCTCTGAATAGCTGTATTATTTGTGTTTTTTTTCTCGTTATTTGTTTTAGCTGGATTTTGATATATTTTATATTTGGCTTCTTTCACCTTATCTTCACGTCCACTCTCACGGCCGGTTAAACGCTGGGAATCGCTCATTCTTAAGAAGTACAATAATTTTTTAAGGTAACTCCGTTTAACTCTCTATCTCTCTCTCTCAATTTATATACAATTTCAGAATGAAATTAAACGAGAAAGAAGGGCTATCTTCGGCATGCCGAAGATCAAATACCCTTGCAGACCCAACCTTTTAATGCCGAGAAAATGGTTAAGGCCGAGTTTGGTCAAGGTATATTGATAAACAAAAAAAAGGCTTTTGATCAAAAAACCGATGTAAATAAGATTCAGCAAAAATGAAGGAAGCATAGTGAAATCTTTAAATGCCGTGTTTAATCGCAAAATCATGAAAAACAAAAAATTATCCATACAAAAACTTAATAATATGATATAGTAGTCCGATCTTAATAGGATTTTGCATATATATGAGGAGCATAGTAAAACTAATAAATGCCGAGTTTGGTTAAGATATCTTGAAAAACAAAATGTTTTTTCATACAAAAACTTAATTTTCGATCGATCGTTCCTATGGCAGCTATATGATATAGTGGTCCGATCTTAATAGGATTTTGCATATATATGAGGAGCTTAGTAAAACTAATAAATGCCGAGTTTGGTCAAGATATCTTGACAAACAAAATGTTTTTTCATACAAAAACTTAATTTTCGACCGATCGTTCCTATGGCGGCTATATGACATAGTAGTCCGATCTTAATAGAATTTTGCATATATATGAGGAGCATAGTAAAACTAATAAATGTCGAGTTTGGTCAAGATATCTTGATAAACAAAAGGTTTTTTCATACAAAAACTTAATTTTCGACCGATCGTTCCTATGGCAGCTATATGATATAGTGGTCCGATCTTAATAGGATTTTGCATATATATGAGGAGCTTAGTAAAACTAATAAATGCCGAGTTTGGTCAAGATATCTTGACAAACAAAATGTTTTTTCATACAAAAACTTAATTTTCGACCGATCGTTCCTATGGCGGCTATATGATATAGTGGTCCGATCTTAATAGAATTTTGCATATATATGAGGAGCATAGTAAAACTAATAAATGTCGAGTTTGGTCAAGATATCTTGATAAACAAAAGGTTTTTTCATACAAAAACTTAATTTTCAACCGATCGTTCCTATGGCAGCTATATGATATAGTGGTCCGATCCAGCTGGTTTTGACATATGTGCTGCGTGCAACAGAAATAGGGACTTCTGCAAAGTTTCATTATATGGAGCTGTATTAAAAGACAGATATACTTTTGCTTGCAGATGTTTTCGAAAATTTTCGTTTAATTTGCAAGAATATTTATTCATTAGACCCAGCCCATTATTACACAGATCAGGGGTTATCTTGGGATGCTATGCTAAAAACAACTGGAATAGAATTAGAATTATTTACAGACATAGATATGCAAAGATTTATACAAAATGGTATTCGTGGGGGATAAGTACAATGTTGTCAGAGATATTCAATTGCTAATCATAAGTATATGAATGATTATGATAGCACAAAACCCTCTCAATATTTAATGTATTTGGATTCAAATAATCTATATGGGTGGGCGATGTCACAATATCTTCCATATGGTGATTTCCAGTGGTTAAGTGAGGATGAAATACGATCATTTCTTCTTGATGCAAATAGTGATGTCTATTGTTAAATATATCGTCCTCCTCATCTTCAATGTCTGTTTCAGGGACTTCATCATTGAAAATTATCTGTTGATGATGATATTTCGTTGGATTGAATTTGCTGATTTTGAGTGTTCAGGATGAGGCTTCCGTATCCAGTGTTTTCTATCGAATGGTTGTTGCTAGCACTAAGTCAGAGCTATTTAAATCTTTAGTATTTTACATAGCTCTCTGAATAGCTGTATTATTTGTGTTTTTTTTCTCGTTATTTGTTTTAGCTGGATTTTGATATATTTTATATTTGGCTTCTTTCACCTTATCTTCACGTCCACTCTCACGGCCGGTTAAACGCTGGGAATCGCTCATTCTTAAGAAGTAGAATACTTTTTTAAGGTAACTCCGTTTAACTCTCTATCTCTCTCTCTCAATTTATATACAATTTCAGAATGAAATTAAACGAGAAAGAAGGGCTATCTTCGGCATGCCGAAGATCAAATACCCTTTGCAGACCCAACCTTTTAATGCCGAGAAAATGGTTAAGGCCGAGTTTGGTCAAGGTATATTGATAAACAAAAAAAAGGCTTTTGATCAAAAACCGATGTAAATAAGATTTAGCAAAAATGAAGGAAGCATAGTGAAATCTTTAAATGCCGTGTTTAATCGCAAAATCATGAAAAACAAAAAATTCTCCATACAAAAACTTAATAATATGATATAGTGGTCCGATCTTAATAGGATTTTGCATATATATGAGGAGCATAGTAAAACTAATAAATGCCGAGTTTGGTTAAGATATCTTGAAAAACAAAATGTTTTTTCATACAAAAACTTAATTTTCGATCGATCGTTCCTATGGCAGCTATATGATATAGTGGTCCGATCTTAATAGGATTTTGCATATATATGAGGAGCTTAGTAAAACTAATAAATGCCGAGTTTGGTCAAGATATCTTGACAAACAAAATGTTTTTTCATAGAAAAACTTAATTTTCGACCGATCGTTCCTATACCGGCTATATGACATAGTAGTCCGATCTTAATAGAATTTTGCATATATATGAGGAGCATAGTAAAACTAATAAATGTCGAGTTTGGTCAAGATATCTTGATAAACAAAAGGTTTTTTCATACAAAAACTTAATTTTCGATCGATCGTTCCTATGGCAGCTATATGATATAGTGGTCCGATCTTAATAGGATTTTGCATATATATGAGGAGCTTAGTAAAACTAATAAATGCCGAGTTTGGTCAAGATATCTTGACAAACAAAATGTTTTTTCATACAAAAACTTAATTTTCGACCGATCGTTCCTATACCGGCTATATGACATAGTAGTCCGATCTTAATAGAATTTTGCATATATATGAGGAGCATAGTAAAAACTAATAAATGTCGAGTTTGGTCAAGATATCTTGATAAACAAAAGGTAAACAAAATTTTTCATACAAAAACTTAATTTTCGATCGATCGTTCCTATGGCAGCTATATGATATAGTGGTCCGATCTTAATAGGATTTTGCTATATATGAGGAGCTTAGTAAAACTAATAAATGCCGAGTTTGGTCAAGATATCTTGACAAACAAAATGTTTTTTCATACAAAAACTTAATTTTCGACCGATCGTTCCTATGGCAGCTATATGATATAGTGGTCCGATCTTAATAGGATTTTGCATATATATGAGGAGCTTAGTAAAACTAATAAATGCCGAGTTTGGTCAAGATATCTTGACAAACAAAATGTTTTTTCATACAAAAACTTAATTTTCGACCGATCGTTCCTATGGCGGCTATATGATAAAAAGTGGTCCGATCTTAATAGAATTTTGCATATATATGAGGAGCATAGTAAAACTAATAAGGTCGAGTTTGGTCAAGATATCTTGACAAACAAAATGTTTTTTCATACAAAAACTTAATTTTCGACCGATCGTTCCTATGGCAGCTATATGATATAGTGGTCCGATCTTAATAGGATTTTGCATATATATGAGGAGCATAGTAAAACTAATAAATGCCGAGTTTGGTCAAGATATCTTGACAAACAAAATGTTTTTTCATACAAAAACTTAATTTTCGACCGATCGTTCCTATGGCGGCTATATGATATAGTGGTCCGATCTTAATAGAATTTTGCATATATATGAGGAGCATAGTAAAACTAATAAATGTCGAGTTTGGTCAAGATATCTGGATAAACAAAAGGTTTTTTCATACAAAAACTTAATTTTCAGCCGATCGTTCCTATGGCAGCTATATGATATAGTGGTCCGATCCAGCTGGTTTTGACATATGTGCTGCGTGCAACAGAAATAGGGACTTCTGCAAAGTTTCATTAAGATAGCTTTAAAACTGAGGGACTAGTTCGCATAGAAACAGACAGACGGACAGACGGACATGGCTATATCGACTCGGCTGTTGATGCTGATCAAGAATATATATACTTTATAGCAATTGAATATCTCTGACAACATTGTACTTATCCCCCACGAATACCATTTTGTATAAATCTTTGCATATCTATGTCTGTAAATAATTCTAATTCTATTCCAGTTGTTTTTAGCATAGCATCCCAAGATAACCCCTGATCTGTGTAATAATGGGCTGGGCCTAATGAATAAATATTCTTGCAAATTAAACGAAAATTTTCGAAAACATCTGCAAGCAAAAGTATATCTGTCTTTTAATACAGCTCCATATAATGAAACTTTGCAGAAGTCCCTATTTCTGTTGCAAGCAGCACATATGTCAAAACCAGCTGGATCGGACCACTATATCATATAGCTGCCATAGGAACGATCGGTTGAAAATTAAGTTTTTGTATGAAAAAACCTTTTGTTTATCAAGATATCTTGACCAAACTCGACATTTATTAGTTTTACTATGCTCCTCATATATATGCAAAATTCTATTAAGATCGGACCACTATATCATATAGCCGCCATAGGAACGATCGGTCGAAAATTAAGTTTTTGTATGAAAAAACATTTTGTTTGTCAAGATATCTTGACCAAACTCGGCATTTATTAGTTTTACTAAGCTCCTCATATATATACAAAATCCTATTAAGATCGGACCACTATATCATATAGCTGCCATAGGAACGATCGGTCGAAAATTAAGTTTTTGTATGAAAAAACATTTTGTTTGTCAAGATATCTTGACCAAACTCAGCATTTATTAGTTTTACTAAGCTCCTCATATATATGCAAAATCCTATTAAGATCGGACCACTATATCATATAGCTGCCATAGGAACGATCGGTCGAAAATTAAGTTTTTGTATGAAAAAACCTTTTGTTTATCAAGATATCTTGACCAAACTCGACATTTATTAGTTTTACTATGCTCCTCATATATATGCAAAATTCTATTAAGATCGGACCACTATGTCATATAGCCGCCATAGGAACGATCGGTCGAAAATTAAGTTTTTGTATGAAAAAACATTTTGTTTGTCAAGATATCTTGACCAAACTCGGCATTTATTAGTTTTACTAAGCTCCTCATATATATGCAAAATCCTATTAAGATCGGACCACTATATCATATAGCTGCCATAGGAACGATCGATCGAAAATTAAGTTTTTGTATGAAAAAACATTTTGTTTTTCAAGATATCTTAACCAAACTCGGCATTTATTAGTTTTACTATGCTCCTCATATATATGCAAAATCCTATTAAGATCGGACCACTATATCATATTATTAAGTTTTTGTATGGAGAACTTTTTGTTTTTCATGATTTTGCGATTAAACACGGCATTTAAAGATTTCACTATGCTTCCTTCATTTTTGCTAAATCTTATTTACATCGGTTTTTGATCAAAAGCCTTTTTTTTTGTTTATCAATATACCTTGACCAAACTCGGCCTTAACCATTTTCTCGGCATTAAAAGGTTGGGTCTGCAAGGGTATTAGATCTTCGGCATGCCGAAGATAGCCCTTCTTTCTCGTTTTTAAATTCATTTAATGATACAAATTCAAAAATTTGTTCATTTGGTGACAACTGTAAGTAAGCAATTTTATATATTCCGGCTTCTGAATTAAGCCTTTGAAAAAATTTACCTAAGTTCAATTTTCCATTGCGCTTTTGCTGCATCCTTCGACGGAACAACACCTCACAGAAATCACCGGCAGAAAAACACAAGTGCTAGGAAATTGAAATAGTGAAAATAGTGGTTTAGATGAATTAGCTGTACCGGAGTCGCCACCAGCAACAACAGGACGGCGTCGCAATTCTTCGCACCAAAGGGACGCCTCGCCACCAACACCAATTTTGTCTGCTGGTGTTGAAGCTAACCTACCTGCTAACCTAACGCAGTCAAAGACACCATCCAGCCATGGCAACGGGAAACTAATCCAACCTAACCGAGCGGACTATTTGGTCATCTGAAGTAGCAAACTGACGACAGGGCGACGACAGACGGCTCCCACCTGGCCGACATTTCTTGGCGGCGCAACGCGCCAAAAGTAACGCCACGCCATCGCGGGCATTTTGCACGACGAAGGTGGAAAAAAACCAAAAGCAAAGGAAAAAGCGGCGAAAAGCAGATTTTGGACGACCGCCACTTGCGCGAAAATGACGCTACGTCGTTTGCGCCAATCGCTGAAAAATTAAAAAGGAAAAAAAAGAAAAAAGCGAATGAGTGGTAAATGGTAGTGTCGGTTGGAACAGGGCAGGAAACAATAAGAACAATTATTACCAGGAACACTCTCCACGCCATCGCGGTCATTTTTCACGACGAAGGTGGAGGAAAGCCAGAATCAAAGACAAAAGCAGCGTAAAGCAAAAAAGCGTACCGGCCGCCGTTTGCGCGCGAAAAGTGACGCCACGCCGCTTGTGCCTTTTGCTGATAATTATAAAATATAAAACAAACCTCTGGACGCGTGAATAAATAAAATAAAATAACTAAATAAAGAAACAACCAAATAGGAACAAACAATAAATAAACCAAACATCAACTGTAACCATTTAACAAAAAAAACAACTAATCAACAACAATAAGCTAGCAAACCGGTTAAACATGTGTGTGTGGCTATCTAAAGTGTCCAGCAGAGCCAAGGTGGGTAAAGTGGTGGACAGTCAAAGCGACAAGGAAATCAGCACAACCACAAGGTCGCTGAGGTCGAAGGCGACTACCGAGGATAAATCGAAGGGCGGCCACACGGGCAAGTCTAAAACGGAAGAAAAAGGTTTGAGTAAATTAACAACTAAAATCGGCTAAGGATAAGTTAAAGGAAATTGATAATGAAATTTATAATGAATACGATCAGGACCAAATAGGCCCATTTATTGTTTTTGTGGACGCCATAGGGGAAAACAATTCAAGAAAAGCCATCAACCAATTCGACCTCACTGAAGCCCTCCATAAGCTAAAGGTAGACGGTATAGAGAAGGTCCTAAGGGTGAGTTATGGGCAGATGCAAAATCAAGTGCAGCTCGGCTGATAAAGCAAACAAGTTAAGCAAGCTAGATAAATAGGCAGATCGCGGCTTCAAGCCAAACATTTTCAGGCACCACCTTTTCAAGGCAGGAATTAAATTCAACATCCCCTTCTTTCTCGTTTATATTAATAATAGCTTTCTTCAAGCTCAATATCCGTGGTAATGGAATTTAACTAGAGCCTCTTAGTGGCTTTTATTTATTGACGTTCATTTCCGAACGTATAATTTTTATGAGAGTCCAACCACTATCTCTCTCTTGGAATTCATCCACCTTTGAACTTATGATGGCTGAGTGGCTTGCGAATATTTCTTCTAAGTCAGAAGACTTCGTAGCCACACACATTTCAGTTTGATGGGATTTGATCATTATTTCAAAATCTTCACCATCAGTATTATTATTATTTATTTTCAAATAGCGAAAAGTTAAAAGTTGACTTTATATGAGGTGTGCACCTCTAAAACGTTTTCCATTATTGGAAGTAATGAACTTCCTGCTTCCAATAGGAACTCTTCAGGGAGCATAACGTTATCCGAAACATTGCTATATGAATAGGTGATTATGAGCCACCGTTACTCCACAAACCTCACAAAAGCGTTGTGCATTTTGATTATTGTTTGCTGATGTTGATGCCATTTTTTAATATTCTGATTTAGAGGACTTTTTCACTTTAAAACTTTCGGATAACTAAATAAATTTTATTTTAAAATAATATTTACTTCATTTCAGTTTGCCCCCAGCCACATTATAGCTCGCTGATAACATAGCGGCGCACTCCCCCTCCCTTTCGTTCCTTCCCATCCAATCACATCCATCGTAAACAAATGTGATCTTGCTCCCCACACACAAATGGAAACATAACACCCCCTTCCCCTTCCTCAACACACACAAATGTCAACCTAATCAAAAATATTCATGATCTTGCGAATGTTTTGCCAACGCACTCCCTCTCCCCTTCGCCCCTTCCATTCCAATCACATCCAGCGAAAGCAAATGTGATCTTGCTCCCCACACACACACACACACACACATACACACACACACACACATACACACACACACACACACACACACACACACACACACACACACACACACAAATGGAAACATAACACGCCGTCCCTTTCCTCATGTCCACCCAATTCCCCTTCCACCCCCTTCCCGTCTTGCGCACGCGACACCAACGTAATCCCCCTCCTCCTCTATGTGATCTTGCTTTCAACACATGAGCATCCACTTACGCGCGCGCGCACACAAATATAATCGTAGTACCCCCCGCTCCCCCTTTCCGAAGAGCGTCTGAGCGTCCACTTACGCGCGCGCACAAAAATATAAACATAGCACGCCCCGCTCCCCCTTTCCCTTGCATAAAACCACTTGATCCTTAACACCCCCCGCCCCCGCCACCCCTTTCCCTTGCGTAAAAACACTTGACCCTGACAATAAATGTAAACAAGCGTCACTTACTGTGCCAGAACATACATTCCCCACCACGGTGACGTCACTTCCTGTGCCAGAACATACATTCCCTATCTACTAATACACAATCAATTAAAAATAACTACATAATACTTTACTTTGAATAAAGACAATTTCTAAAACCGAAGTCAATCAGCACTGACGAGCTTATGTTGTTATTGAAATACATTTTATACATCCGATCCACCTGGATTTCACATCTGTGCTGCGTGCAGCAAAAAAGGGACTTCTGCAAAGAAACAGACAGACGGACTCGGAGTTCGGCCCCTTCATTGCGGACGGATTGGAGGCAAGATGTCCCTATTGAGCAGGTTTGGCGCTTACTAGTCAAATAGCTGGGGATACGTATGCCTGACTTCGGACCTGGAAAGGTTCTCAATGGCCATACAACTATAAATGGCAAACGATTTTTTGCGGGCGCTGCATTGCGGGTTAGTGGCCACTTGATCCTCCTTGCAATTGGCGCAGGCAGTGCTTGTGCACAGGATATCACTTCCGTGTGCCACTTCGCATTTGTAGCACGTAGGGCTCCCCTTGCAGTGCTGCGCCAAGTGTCCAAACTTAAAACATCTGAAGCATTGTTTAAGTGTATAAACGGACGGACCTCCACCCTCGAGTACAAAAACTTAACCTCTGTTGGCAATATAAAGCCTCTAAACCATTAGGCGTTCCTTTTCCCTTCCTCATAACCCTCGATATCTGTGCAATCCTTACTTCCGAGGATATCAGCTCCCCCAGAGATTCATCTGATATGTGCGTGGGGATGTTGAATTTAATTCCTGCCTTGAAAAGGTGGTGCCTGAAAATTTTTGGCTTGAAGCCGCGATCTGCCTATTTATCTAGCTTGCTTAACTTGTTTGCTTTATCAGCTGAGCTGCACCTGATTTTGCATCTGCCCATAACTCACCCTTAGGACCTTCTCTATACCGTCTACCTTTAGCTTATGGAGGGCTTCAGTGAGGTCGAATTGGTTGATGGCTTTTCTTGAATTGTTTTCCCCTATGGCGTCCACAAAAACAATAAATGGGCCTATTTGGTCCTGATCGTATTCATTATAAATTTCATTATCAATTTCCTTTAACTTATCCTTAGCCGATTTTAGTTGTTAATTTACTCAAACCTTTTTCTTCCGTTTTAGACTTGCCCGTGTGGCCGCCCTTCGATTTATCCTCGGTAGTCGCCTTCGACCTCAGCGACCTTGTGGTTGTGCTGATTTCCTTGTCGCTTTGACTGTCCACCACTTTACCCACCTTGGCTCTGCTGGACACTTTAGATAGCCACACACACCACATGTTTAACCGGTTTGCTAGCTTATTGTTGTTGATTAGTTGTTTTTATTGTTAAATGGTTACAGTTGATGTTTGGTTTATTTATTGTTTGTTCCTATTTGGTTGTTTCTTTATTTAGTTATTTTATTTTATTTATTCACGCGTCCAGAGGTTTGTTTTATATTTTATAATTATCAGCAAAAGGCGCAAGCGGCGTGGCGTCACTTTTCGCGCGCAAACGGCGGCCGTACGATTTTTGCTTTACGCTGCTTTTGTCTTTGATTCTGGCTTTCCTCCACCTTCGTCGTGAAAAATGACCGCGATGGCGTGGAGAGTGTTCCTGGTAATAATTGTTCTTATTGTTTCCTGCCCTGTTCCAACCGACACTACCATTTACCACTCATTCGCTTTTTTCTTTTTTTTTTTCCTTTTTTAATTTTTCAGCGATTGGCGCAAACGACGTAGCGTCATTTTCGCGCAAGTGGCGGTCGTCCAAAATCTGCTTTTCGCCGCTTTTTCCTTTGCTTTTGGTTTTTTTCCACCTTCGTCGTGCAAAATGCCCGCGATGGCGTGGCGTTACTTTTGGCGCGTTGCGCCGCCAAGAAATGTCGGCCAGGTGGGAGCCGTCTGTCGTCGCCCTGTCGTCAGTTTGCTACTTCAGATGACCAAATAGTCCGCTCGGTTAGGTTGGATTAGTTTCCCGTTGCCATGGCTGGATGGTGTCTTTGACTGCGTTAGGTTAGCAGGTAGGTTAGCTTCAACACCAGCAGACAAAATTGGTGTTGGTGGCGAGGCGTCCCTTGGTGCGAAGAATTGCGACGCCGTCCTGTTGTTGCTGGTGGCGACTCCGGTACAGCTAATTCATCTAAACCACTATTTTCACTATTTCAATTTCCTAGCACTTGTGTTTTTCTGCCGGTGATTTCTGTGAGGTGTTGTTCCGTCGAAGGATGCAGCAAAAGCGCAATGGAAAATTGAACTTAGGTAAATTTTTTCAAAGGCTTAATTCAGAAGCCGGAATATATAAAATTGCTTACTTACAGTTGTCACCAAATGAACAAATTTTTGAATTTGTATCATTAAATGAATTTAAAAACGAGAAAGAAGGGCTATCTTCGGCATGCCGAAGATCTAATACCCTTGCAGACCCAACCTTTAATGCCGAGAAAATGGTTAAGGCCGAGTTTGGTCAAGGTATATTGATAAACAAAAAAAAAGGCTTTTAATCAAAAACCGATGTAAATAAGATTTAGCAAAAATGAAGGAAACATAGTGAAATCTTTAAATGCCGTGTTTAATCGCAAAATCATGATAAACAAAAAATTCTCCATACAAAAACATAATAATATGATATAGTGGTCCGATCTTAATAGGATTTTGCATATATATGAGGAGCATAGTAAAACTAATAAATGCCGAGTTTGGTTAAAATATCTTGAAAAACAAAAATGTTTTTTCATACAAAAAATTAATTTTCGATCGATCGTTCCTATGGCAGCTATATGATATAGTGGTCCGATCTTAATAGGATTTTGCATATATGAGGAGCTTAGTAAAACTAATAAATGCCGAGTTTGGTCAAGATATCTTGACAAACAAAATGTTTTTTCATACAAAAACTTAATTTTCGACCGATCGTCCTATGGCGGCTATATGACATAGTGGTCCGATCTTAATAGAATTTTGCATATATATGAGGAGCATAGTAAAACTAATAAATGTCGAGTTTGGTCAAGATATCTTGATAAACAAAAGGTTATTTCATACAAAAACTTAATTTTCGATCGATCGTTCCTATGGCAGCTATATGATATAGTGGTCCGATCCTAATAGGATTTTGCATATATATGAGGAGCTTGGTAAAACTAATAAATGCCGAGTTTGGTCAAGATATCTTGACAAACAAAATGTTTTTTCATACAAAAACTTAATTTTCGACCGATCGTTCCTATGGCGGCTATATGACATAGTGGTCCGATCTTAATAGGATTTTGCATATATATGAGGAGCATAGTAAAACTAATAATTGTCGAGTTTGGTCAAGATATCTTGATAAACAAAAGGTTTTTTCATACAAAAACTTAATTTTCGACCGATCGTTCCTATGGCAGCTATATGATATAGTGGTCCGATCTTAATAGAATCTTGCATATATATGAGGAGCATAGTAAAACTAATAAATGTCGAGTTTGGTCAAGATATCTTGATAAACAAAAGGTTTTTTCATACAAAAACTTAATTTTCGACCGATCGTTCCTATGGCAGCTATATGATATAGTGGTCCGATCTTAATAGGATTTTGCATATATATGAGAAGCATAGTAAAACTAATAATTGTCGAGTTTGGTCAAGATATCTTGATAAACAAAAGGTTTTTCATACAAAAACTTATGTTTCGACCGATCGTTCCTATGGCAGCTATATGATATAGTGGTCCGATCTTAATAGGATTTGGCATATATATGAGGAGCTTAGTAAAACTAATAAATGCCGAGTTTGGTCAAGATATCTTGACAAACAAAATGTTTTTTCATACAAAAACTTAATTTTCGACCGATCGTTCCTATGGCGGCTATATGATATAGTGGTCCGATCTTAATAGGATTTTGCATATATATGAGGAGCTTAGTAAAACTAATAAATGCCGAGTTTGGTCAAGATATCTTGACAAACAAAAATGTTTTTTCATACAAAAACTTAATTTTCGACCGATCGTTCCTATGGCGGCTATATGATATAGTGGTCCGATCTTAATAGGATTTTGCATATATATGAGGAGCTTAGTAAAACTAATAAATGCCGAGTTTGGTCAAGATATCTTGACAAACAAAATGTTTTTTCATACAAAAACTTAATTTTCGACCGATCGTTCCTATGGCGGCTATATGATATAGTGGTCCGATCTTAATAGAATTTTGCATATATATGAGGAGCATAGTAAAACTAATAAATGTCGAGTTTGGTCAAGATATCTTGATAAACAAAAGGTTTTTTCATACAAAACTTAATTTTCGACCGATCGTTCCTATGGCAGCTATATGATATAGTGGTCCGATCTTAATAGGATTTTGCATATATATGAGGAGCTTAGTAAAACTAATAAATGCCGAGTTTGGTCAAGATATCTTGACAAACAAAAATGTTTTTTCATACAAAAACTTAATTTTCGACCGATCGTTCCTATGGCGGCTATATGATATAGTGGTCCGATCTTAATAGAATTTTGCATATAACAAACAAAAGGTTTTTTCATACAAAAACTTAATTTTCGACCGATCGTTCCTATGGCAGCTATATGATATAGTGGTCCGATCCAGCTGGTTTTGACATATGTGCTGCGTGCAACAGAAATAGGGACTTCTGCAAAGTTTCATTAAGATAGCTTTAAAACTGAGGGACTAGTTCGCATAGAAACAGACAGACGGACAGACGGACATGGCTATATCGACTCGGCTGTTGATGCTGATCAAGAATATATATACTTTATGGGGTCGGAGATGTCTCCTTCTATGCGTTACACATTTCACGACAAAATTATAATACCCTCTGCAAGGGTATAAAAATATGGGCGATAAATGTTTAAATACATTAAAAGTAGCGCTACTAACAAAAGTGACACAAATAGACAAAAATGACGAAAGTCAAATAAAAGCAATACCGTCGAAATATCATGATGATCCTATAAAAGGAGGACATACAGGGATTACGCTCACCTTGTTAAAAATTAAGAAATACTATTAGTGGCCCCTAATGACTAAGACCATTACAAAGTATGTTAAAACCTGTGTGAAATGCCAATTAGCAAAATCAACAACACATACTAAAGCCCCAATGATATTAACGAATACCCCAAATATTGCATTTGATACTGTTTTAATAGACACTGTTCGGTTCAGCAGCGTAAAATTGAATTAGTATTATGTTTGCATAACATTTCAGTTACATCTTGCCCTGCGAGGCAAGCAATGTCACTATTTTGTTTTGTTTGGCGCTTCTCGCATGTCATAAAATAACTCAATATTATTATTATTGTTAACTATCCAGCGCTTATCGCTTTGCGCTCATCGTAGTTTCTGTTATCGCGCTCTTTCACCTTTTGCAATTTGTCTTAAGCGGCTAGCGCATCAATGCTAGCGACGCCGCAACTGACTCTTGTCTCGTACGTTCGCTATATCGGAATTCTTATCTATCGCTTCGTTAAAAATGTGGCATAAAATTATTTAAATTAAAATTGAGCTAGTTGTTACTAGTTTCGGCAGCAATTAAAAACCGCTCTTATATACATACATATGTACGAGCAAGTGTCATGCGGTAAATTGTAGTAAAGAGGAGTCTGTGTACATAAGCATTTATACACCTACATACAGACGCGTTGGCTCTCGCTATCTGCATTTTGCTTATGCTTTGATTCGACTAGCTGTTGCGCGCTTAAGAGTACAGTGCTTACAATAAGTCAACGGTCAACGAACTTTCGTGTGCAGTCTTAATTCGGTTTTGTTTACCTTTTTTCGTTTGCTTCGGTTGCCATGGAAAGTTCTAGTGCTGAATCGCTGGCCCAGCCTACAAACAGGGTGTCATTTTTAAAGCGCAAGGTGGCGGTTGCACGCGCTTCAATCTAGCCTCAACCAAACGCCCCTGGCCAATAACGATGAAATTGCATTGTCGGTGCTGCTCAAGCGGATTGAAAAAATGTAATCTGCATTGGAAGGCGCTCAAAACAAATTAGAAGAACTAGACTTTGACGAAATCGGCAGTGAGTTACGCGAGACTTTTGCTGAGCTTTAAGTAACTTTGGAGACTTTGGTGCGGTTTGAAATCTCTAAGCGCAGTAGAGCATTGCCGTCCAGCTCCACATTTGTAAATGAGCCTATTGCTGCTCCGTCAATGACTAGATCCAGAGCGTTACCGACCTTACCGCCAATCAAATTGCCAACGTTTTCTGGAGGTTATACGGAGTGGTCAGATTTCTTTTTAATGTTCACAACTTTAATTGAAAATCATCCCGAACTCACAAACATTGAAAAAATGCAGCATTTGCGGCTCTGCTTGAAGGACTCTGCGCTGGATACCATTCGGTCATTGGAAATATCAGAGGCTAATTATTCCATAGCATTCAATTTATTACATTCAATTTATTCAATTTATTACACACGTCGTTGAACTGCTGGGGCTCCGCTGTCATGCTGCGTGAATTGTCGGATAAGTTTAATGCCCATACTCGTGCTCTTACCAGTTTGGGTAGCAAGGAGCAAATTGCTGGTTACATCCTTGTTCAGGTGCTACTGCAAAAACTGGAGGCAAAGTGGGAAGAGAAGCTGGAGGATCCCGCCTTTGCAAATTTAATTCCATCGTGGGCACAAATTGCCACATTTTTGGAGCAACGCTGCAGAACCCTAGAGAGTGTGGATTATGCTTAGCAACCTATACGCCGAGCTCTCAGGTGGGCAAGAACATAAAAACTAACCACAGCAGGACATCACTCTTTGCTACTAACTCAATGGCTGCTGTTTGCATATTTTATAATGGTGAAGAGCATAATATATGGCAATGCCCAAGATTTGGCAATTTGTCTCCAGAGATGCGTCTCAAGGAAGCAAAGCGATTATCTTTATGCCTCAACTGCCTTAAAAGAGGACATCTTTTACGAACATGCAATTCCGGAACTTGTCGCACATGTGGCTCCAAACACCAGACGCTTCTGCATTTAGACGTCTTGCCTTCGATTCCTCACTCCGTCACTCCTACTGCAGCTTCTTCAGCCCCCGCCTCTGTTGTCCACAAACTCAGCAGCGATGTTGTGTTCATGGCCACTGCTATTGTACTAGTTAACGAGAAAGAAGGGCTATCTTCGGCATGCCGAAGATCTAATACCCTTGCAGACCCAACCTTTTAATGCCGAGAAAATGGTTAAGGCCGAGTTTGGTCAAGGTATATTGATAAACAAAAAGAAAGGCTTTTAATCAAAAACCGATGTAAATAAGATTTAACAAAAATTAAGGAAGCATAGTGAAATCTTTAAATGCCGTGTTTAATCGCAAAATCATGAAAAACAAACAATTCTCCATACAAAAACTTAATAATATGATATAGCGGTCCGATCTTAATAGGATTTTGCATATATATGAGGAGCATAGTAAAACTAATAAATGCCGAGTTTGGTTAAGATATCTTGAAAAACAAAATGTTTTTTCATACAAAAACTTAATTTTCGATCGATCGTTCCTATGGCAGCTATATGACATTGTGGTCCGATCTTAATAGAATTTTGCATATATATGAGGAGCATAGTAAAACTAATAATTGTCGAGTTTGGTCAAGATATCTTGACCTCCGTCTCTTTTGCTCCTCCGTCTCTTTTGCTTTGGATAAATTCTTATTTAAAAGGTAGGACCCAAAGAGTAATGCTGAGGCAGACTACCTCTAAACAGGTTCACGTTACTTCTGGTGTTCCTCAAGGTAGTCATCTTGGACCTTTACTCTTTACTCTTTTTATAAATGATCTCCCCTCTGTTATATCACATGCCCGTGTACTCATGTATGCGGATGATGTGAAACTTATTCTATCATACACTAATCCCCTACATCATTTTCGTCTACAAGACGATTTGAACGCTATGCAACTTTGGTGTTCGGCCAATCAATTGCATCTGAATTGTTCAAAGTGTATGTTTATGACATTTTATCGTACTACACCTTATATTGTCAGTTATACAATCGACAATACCCCTTTGCAACGTATACTAACAGTTAAGGATCTAGGCGTTCTTTTTGATTCTAAACTCTGTTTCAATCTTCACATAGATACCATCGTTAATGAGGCAAAAGGTGTACTTGGATTCATTAAACGATGGTCTAAAGAGTTTAACGATCCTTTTATAACGAAACTTCTGTACATCTCTCTTGTTCGCCCTATCCTTGAATACTGCTCTTGCGTCTGGTCTCCGCAGTATATCAATAGTCAGGATCGTATTGAATGTGTTCAGAAGCAATTTCTGCTTTTTGCCTTACGAGGTTTAAATTGGGACCCTAATCTTCGTTTGCCATCCTACTCCAGCAGGCTGCTTCTTCTTAACCTTCCGTCATTAATCCAACCGTAGGACAATTCTAGGTGTTGTCCTTCTACATAAGTTGATTATTGGCGATATAGATTCTCCTTTTCTGCTAGGGCGTCTTCAATTCTCTGTTCCGTCTAGACCAACCAGAAATTACCGCCCCTTATTCCTGTCTACGTGCACAACAGACTACGCTATGCACAATCCTTTTCGCGTGCTATGTAAAAATTATAATAGTTTGCATCACGTTTTCTCTATAGAACTTTCTCTACCCCTAATAAAATCGTTGCTTTCAGGATACCTTCGGGAAGTCACTGACCACTCCCAGCTATGAGCAGGGGCATAGCTTGCCGGACAGGCTGTAAATTTTCCCCACCGGGTCGGTGATTTCCCATTACTTTTCTCTCTGTCCTATCTACTTAACACTCTATACATCTAGCTTAAATTTCTTTACTTTATTAACAATCTTCTTACTTTCCTTTTTCTTATTTATTGTATTTTATTAATTAATATAGCAAACTAAGATTATCTTTAATTTTACTTAAGAACACTTTTTCCTACTTACACCCTTCTGCTTAGATGTAGGCTCTAATAGCGTCACTGACAAATTTAGCTGTGAAAAGGGGCACAGCTGGCCGGACTGGCAACTAAAACACCTCCATCGGTCGGTGATGCTATTTAGTGAACTGTGTTATCTAACTAGGCTTTTAGCATATAATTCCATTATGTATTGTATGTTTAATGAGGAAGACACTCGTTTTGTCAACCATTAATAAATAAATAAATAAATAAATAAACAAAAGGTTTTTTCATACAAAAACTTAATTTTTGACCGATCGTTCCTATGGCGGCTATATGATATAGTGGTCCGATCTTAATAGAATTTTGCATATATATGAGGAGCATAGTAAAACTAATAAACCATTAGGTGTCTTGAGAACTGCAACGCGTGTGATGTCATCAGTTCCTTTGACCAATTCAACCACTCTAGATAGTGGCCATTTCAAAGGAGGTAAGTTCTAGTCTTTGACAAGAGCGATGTCGTTGAGAGCCACACCAGGCTTGGGCGTCCGCCATTTTAAATATTATTCTCGTCAGCGAGACCAAAAGACTTGGTGCATGTAGGACACTCGCTGCCAGCTGTCCAGACTATTAAAATTGAGCCGTGTCACATCTGGTTCTGTAAACGTGGATTGTGGGCCACCAACCAAAAAATGAGCTTGGGTAAGAACATCAAGGTCTTCTGGATCTTCTGAAATGGGAAGCAGTGGTCTAGAATTAATGACTGCCGTTATGTGGCACACAAGGGTACGAAGCTCTTCGAATCCCAGAAGAGTTGATCCCACAACCCGATAGAAGTGATGTTTTGCAGTTTTTACCGCCGCCTCCCAAAGGCCACCAAAGTGGGGGAGCGCGGTAGAATGAAGCGCCAGTCAATTGTGTCCGCCAAACAAACATAGCCTCTTGATAACAGCTACTGAGGAAGAGATTTTTTAGCTCCAACAGCTCGATTTTGGCGCCGACAAAGTTGGTGGCATTGTCAGACCAAATCTGAAGTGGCTTGCCACTTGCATATAAAGCGCTTTAGAGCATTGAGAAATGCACACGTAGATAGATCCTTGACCAACTCCAAATTAATGGCTTTCGTGGCGAAGCAAATAAATGCGCTGATGTAGCATTTCATAGGAACTTTGTTTCGAGTGTCAGGCTTGTAGAAGAATGGTCCGCAAAAGGTCACACCAGTTATATCAAACGCTCGAGTTTCAACATATCGCTCCTTTTGAAGATTAGCCATTACGTGCTCCATCAAGCAGGGCATGTTCCGGAAACATCTGATGCATTTGTTTACTATGCTGGAAACTGTTTTGCGGCCACCAATCGGCCAATATTGCAGACGAATTGCTCCCAACAAAGCTCGTGGTCCAGCATGGAGATTCCGCTCATGAATGTGAGTGACAATGGCGATGGTAACTGTATGTTGTCTAGGCAGTATAATAGCATGACGTGCCTCATAAGGAAGGGTTGACTTTTCGAGGCGCCCACCAACTCGAAGAATACCAAATTCATCCTGAAAGGGCAATAATGATGAGAGTTTGCTGGAACGAGCGACCACGCCCCCAAAGAGAAGCGTTTTGAACGTTACGTAAAAGTATGAACGATCCAAAACGTATGTCGGAGATCAAAAGTCCGGGGCGCCGAATACGATGGATAAACTTGTACACATAGGAAAATACTCGTTGAATAGCAGAAAAGGAATTCAGATATTTGCACCTTAATATGGCATCATCTGCAGGATCTGTGATGAGCAACTCTCTTTTGCGTAACTCCAGTATTGGTTTTTCAAGAAGACAAGTCGCAGGCCAGCAGCTTTGTGGACCAGTCAAAAATTCAGGACCACATGACCAATGTTTTGACTGTATAAGCTCGTCGGGAGTGGCCCCTCTGGAGAGAATGTCAGCTGGATTACTGGCTGTTGGAACATAATGCCACTGGAAGCCCGCTGTGAGCTCCTGAATGGTGGAGATCCGACTTGCAACGAATACGTTGAACTTCGACGATTCATCTCGGATCCATGATAAACATATTGATGAATCTGACCAGCAATGGAATGTACCGGTATATAATTTCATTTCAGCTACTTCCTGCATCAATTGGGCTAACAAAAGTGCGCCACAAAGCTCGAGTTTTAAGTGGAGCCACTCGTGATTTAGAGCAAAATAGGCGTGAACTCGAATGATGCCCCTTTGAAACCACATAAATGCAAGCTCCGCACGCGATAAGTCCTTATCCTTGTCAGGAACGCCTTTTAGCACTGCAGAGTGACTCGAGCATCATTTTCTGAGTTCAAAGCAACCTTTAGAGAGGATGCCCTTTGTTTGATTTAATACGTCGATCACCTCTAGGACCGAGGCACCGCCAGATATAAGGTCATCTACATAGAAATCCCGTCAAAGAGTTTTGGCACCAATTGGAAATGAACGCTGCTCGGCGACTGCCAATTGCTGCATTGCTCGAACAGCAAGAAAGGAAGCTGGTATTGTGCCATACGTAACTGTGTCCAACTTGCCACAAGATGCATTGTAGGTAGTTATCTGGGACCGTTACTCTGACACAGCGATACATCTTGCTAATGTCTCCAGTAAGGGCAACGGGGAACGTGCGAAATCGCATCACAATGTTAAACAGTTTCGGTTGTATGACGGGCCCAGCCATCAACACTTCATTCAGCGAACACCCAGTGCTGGTGGTAGCTGAACCATCAAACACGACACGAAGTTTGGTGCTCGTGCTTTGTTCCTTCAGCACACAATGATGAGGGAGAAAATATTTGCATAAACGTAACGACTCTGGAGGGACAAGAGTCATATGTCCGAGCTCCATATACTCTTGAATGAACGCGCAATACTGGGATTTAATGTTGGGATGACGATGCAACTTTCTCTCAAGCGATATAAATCTGCGAAATGCCTGTTGATAAGATTCACCCAATTGATCCAGCGTGAGTTTGAGAGGGAGTCGCACGGAATATGCTCCTGTTGGCAACCTTTGGAAATTCTTAACAAAATGCTCCTCGCAGTCAAGCTCTTCCTTTGTTGCTTTAGCAACAGGGTCTGGAAAACGTTCTACTTCCCAAAATCGTTGAATTAACTCATCGGTTCGGCCATCAGAATCAGTGCGGGCATCAGACGATACACGATTGGCCAAAAGAGAGGTACCGCCTTGCTGGGAACCGCCACCTGCAACTATCCATCCAAAGCGTGTCTTCTGCAGAAGAGGCAATCCCGGTAGCAGTTTTATTTGCCCGACACACATTAGCTCGTAGAAAAGACCAGCTCCGATTAATAAGTCAACTCGCTGCGGCTTGTAAAAGCAAGAATCAGCGAGGCGAATATTTCCAGGCACATTCCAATTAGTTGTATTAAGGGCGATGCTTGGCTGGCGATCTGCTATAGTGGAAGCTACGATGGCTGTGATGATTGCAGAGTACTCTGTCGTTTGAGATTGTAGATTGACGGTCACGGTGCATCCATTAGTAGCGAAAGGAGCGTTTCCTAGGCCAACAACTGCCGCTGAAGATGGACTTTTCTTCAACTGAAGCTGTTGAGCGAATCGGGATGTAATTAAATGCACTAAAGTCCCAGACCGATTTTTATACCCTTGCAGAGGGTATTATAATTTTGTCGTGAAATTTGTAACGCATAGAAGGAGACATCTCCGACCCCATAAAGTATATATATTCTTGATCAGCATCAACAGCCGAGTCGATATAGCCATGTCCGTCTGTCCGTCTGTCTGTTTCTATGCGAACTAGTCCCTCAGTTTTAAAGCTATCTTAATGAAACTTTGCAGAAGTCCCTATTTCTGTTGCACGCAGCACATATGTCAAAACCAGCTGGATCGGACCACTATATCATATAGCTGCCATAGGAACGATCGGTCGAAAATTAAGTTTTTGTATGAAAAAACATTTTGTTTTTCAAGATATCTTAACCAAACTCGGCATTTATTAGTTTTACTATGCTCCTCATATATATGCAAAATCCTATTAAGATCGGACCACTATATCATATTATTAAGTTTTTGTATGGAGAATTGTTTGTTTTTCATGATTTTGCGATTAAACACGGCATTTAAAGATTTCACTATGCTTCCTTAATTTTTGTTAAATCTTATTTACATCGGTTTTTGATTAAAAGCCTTTTTTTTTGTTTATCAATATACCTTGACCAAACTCGGCCTTAACCATTTTCTCGGCATTAAAAGGTTGGGTCTGCAAAGGGTATTAGATCTTCGGCATGCCTTGCAGACCCAACCTTTTATCTCCGATCTTAATAGGATTTTGCATATAAATGAGGAGCATAGAAAAACTAATAAATGCCGAGTTTGGTTAAGATATCTTGAAAAACAAAATGTTTTTTCATACAAAAACTTAATTTTCGATCGATCGTTCCTATGGCAGCTATATGACATTGTGGTCCGATCTTAATAGAATTTTGCATATATATGAGGAGCATAGTAAAACTAATAATTGTCGAGTTTGGTCAAGATATCTTGATAAACAAAAGGTTTTTTCATACAAAAACTTAATTTTTGACCGATCGTTCCTATGGCAGCTATATGATATAGTGGTCCGATATTAATAGAATTTTGCATATATATGAGGAGCATAGTAAAACTAATAAATGTGGAGTTTGGTCAAGATATCTTGATAAGCAAAAGGTTTTTTCATACAGAAACTTAATTTTCGACCGATCGTTCCTATGGCAGCTATATGATATAGTGGTCCGATCTTAATAGGATTTGGCATATATATGAGGAGCTTAGTAAAACTAATAAATGCCGAGTTTGGTTAAGATATCTTGACAAACAAAATGTTTTTTCATACAAAAACTTAATTTTCGACCGATCGTTCCTATGGCGGCTATATGATATAGTGGTCCGATCTTAATAGAATTTTGCATATATATGAGGAGCATAGTAAAACTAATAAATGTCGAGTTTGGTCAAGATATCTTGATAAACAAAAGGTTTTTTCATACAAAAACTTAATTTTCGACCGATCGTTCCTATGGCAGCTATATGATATAGTGGTCCGATCTTAATAGGATTTTGCATATATATGAGGAGCTTAGTAAAACTAATAAATGCCGAGTTTGGTCAAGATATCTTGACAAACAAAATGTTTTTTCATACAAAAACTTAATTTTCGACCGATCGTTCCTATGGCGGCTATATGATATAGTGGTCCGATCTTAATAGAATTTTGCATATATATGAGGAGCATAGTAAAACTAATAAATGTCGAGTTTGGTCAAGATATCTTGATAAACAAAAGGTTTTTTTATACAAAAACTTAATTTTCGACCGATCGTTCCTATGGCAGCTATATGATATAGTGGTCCGATCCAGCTGGTTTTGACATATGTGCTGCGTGCAACAGAACTAGGGACTTCTGCAAAGTTTCATTAAGATAGCTTTAAAACTGAGGGACTAGTTCGCATAGAAACATACAGACGGACAGACGGACATGGCTATATCGACTCGGCTGTTGATGCTGATCAAGAATATATATACTTTATGGGGTCGGAGATGTCTCCTTCTATGCGTTACAAATTTCACGACAAAATTATAATACCCTCTGCAAGGGTATAAAAATCGGTCTGGGACTTTAGTGCATTTAATTACATCCCGATTCGCTCAACAGCTTCAGTTGAAGAAAAGTCCATCTTCAGCGGCAGTTGTTGGCCTAGGAAACGCTCCTTTCGCTACTAATGGATGCACCGTGACCGTCAATCTACAATCTCAAACGACAGAGTACTCTGCAATCATCACAGCCATCGTAGCTTCCACTATAGCAGATCGCCAGCCAAGCATCGCCCTTAATACAACTAATTGGAATGTGCCTGAAATATTCGCCTCGCTGATTCTTGCTTTTACAAGCCGCAGCGAGTTGACTTATTAATCGGAGCTGGTCTTTTCTACGAGCTAATGTGTGTCGGGCAAATAAAACTGCTACCGGGATTGCCTCTTCTGCAGAAGACACGCTTTGGATGGATAGTTGCAGGTGGCGGTTCCCAGCAAGGCGGTACCTCTCTTTTGGCCAATCGTGTATCGTCTGATGCCCGCACTGATTCTGATGGCCGAACCGATGAGTTAATTCAACGATTTTGGGAAGTAGAACGTTTTCCAGACCCTGTTGCTAAAGCAACAAAGGAAGAGCTTGACTGCGAGGAGCATTTTGTTAAGAATTTCCAAAGGTTGCCAACAGGAGCATATTCCGTGCGACTCCCTCTCAAACTCACGCTGGATCAATTGGGTGAATCTTATCAACAGGCATTTCGCAGATTTATATCGCTTGAGAGAAAGTTGCATCGTCATCCCAACCTTAAATCCCAGTATTGCGCGTTCATTCAAGAGTATATGGAGCTCGGACATATGACTCTTGTCCCTCCAGAGTCGTTACGTTTATGCAAATATTTTCTCCCTCATCATTGTGTGCTGAAGGAACAAAGCACGAGCACCAAACTTCGTGTCGTGTTTGATGGTTCAGCTACCACCAGCACTGGGTGTTCGCTGAATGAAGTGTTGATGGCTGGGCCCGTCATACAACCGAAACTGTTTAACATTGTGATGCGATTTCGCACGTTCCCCGTTGCCCTTACTGGAGACATTAGCAAGATGTATCGCTGTGTCAGAGTAACGGTCCCAGATAACTACCTACAATGCATCTTGTGGCGAAATTCTACTAATTCTGAAATAAGTGTCTTCAAGTTGGACACAGTTACGTATGGCACAATACCAGCTTCCTTTCTTGCTGTTCGAGCAATGCAGCAATTGGCAGTCGCCGAGCAGCGTTCATTTCCAATTGGTGCCAAAACTCTTTGACGGGATTTCTATGTAGATGACCTTATATCTGGCGGTGCCTCGGTCATAGAGGTGATCGACGTATTAAATCAAACAAAGGGCATCCTCTCTAAAGGTTGCTTTGAACTCAGAAAATGATGCTCGAGTCACTCTGCAGTGCTAAAAGGCGTTACTGACAAGGATAAGGACTCGTTTTTAACATTTAGCGATGGAAGCGATATTACCAAAACTTTGCGCCTTGCATGGGATCCTTCAACAGATAAATTAATGTTTTCAGACACTTAAACCTTGGAAGATATCTATTCTGTCCACTATAGCTCGTTTTTACGATCCACTAGGATTAATTGGACCAGTCATCGTTAGGGCCAAAATCTTTATGCAGCTTCTTTGGAAGGAAAACTTGGATTGGGATGAGAGTCTTCCAACTTCTCTAAATACTGCCTGGCAGGAGCTTTGCCAAACTTTCAGTAATGTCCAATCATCAACCTTCCCCCGGTTGGTTTCCAATACAATGTGCGATGTAGAGGTTCACGGTTTCTGTGACGCCAGCATTATCGCGTGCGGAGCTTGCATTTATGTGGTTTCAAAGGGGCATCATTCGAGTTCACGCCTATTTTGCTCTAAATCACGAGTGGCTCCACTTAAAACTCGAGCTTTGTGGCGCACTTTTGTTAGCCCAATTGATGCAGGAAGTAGCTGAAATGAAATTATATACCGGTACATTCCATTGCTGGTCAGATTCATCAATATGTTTATCATGGATCCGAGATGAATCTTCGAAGTTCAACGTATTCGTTGCAAGTCGGATCTCCACCATTCAGGAGCTCACAGCGGGCTTCCAGTGGCATTATGTTCCAACAGCCAGTAATCCAGCTGACATTCTCTCCAGAGGGGCCACTCCCGACGAGCTTATACAGTCAAAACATTGGTCATGTGGTCCTGAATTTTTGACTGGTCCACAAAGCTGCTGGCCTGCGACTTGTCTTCTTGAAAAACCAATACTGGAGTTACGCAAAAGAGAGTTGCTCATCACAGATCCTGCAGATGATGCCATATTAAGGTGCAAATATCTGAATTCCTTTTCTGCTATTCAACGAGTATTTTCCTATGTGTACAAGTTTATCCATCGTATTCGGCGCCCCGGACTTTTGATCTCCGACATACGTTTTGGATCGTTCATACTTTTACGTAACGTTCAAAACGCTTCTCTTTGGGGGGCGTGGTCGCTCGTTCCAGCAAACTCTCATCATTATTGCCCTTTCAGGATGAATTTGGTATTCTTCGAGTTGGTGGGCGCCTCGAAAAGTCAACCCTTCCTTATGAGGCACGTCATGCTATTATACTGCCTAGACAACATACAGTTACCATCGCCATTGTCACTCACATTCATGAGCGGAATCTCCATGCTGGACCACGAGCTTTGTTGGGAGCAATTCGTCTGCAATATTGGCCGATTGGTGGCCGCAAAACAGTTTCCAGCATAGTAAACAAATGCATCAGATGTTTCCGGAACATGCCCTGCTTGATGGAGCACGTAATGGCTAATCTTCCAAAGGAGCGATATGTTGAGACTCGAGCGTTTGATATAACTGGTGTGACCTTTTGCGGACCATTCTTCTACAAGCCTGACACTCGAAACAAAGTTCCTATGAAATGCTACATCAGCGCATTTATTTGCTTCGCCACGAAAGCCATTAATTTGGAGTTGGTCAAGGATCTATCTACGTGTGCATTTCTCAATGCTCTAAAGCGCTTTATATGCAAGTGGCAAGCCACTTCAGATTTGGTCTGACAATGCCACCAACTTTGTCGGCGCCAAAATCGAGCTGTTGGAGCTAAAAAATCTCTTCCTCAGTAGCTGTTATCAAGAGGCTATGTTTGTTTGGCGGACACAATTGACTGGCGCTTCATTCTACCGCGCTCCCCCCACTTTGGTGGCCTTTGGGAGGCGGCGGTAAAAACTGCAAAACATCACTTCTATCGGGTTGTGGGATCAACTCTTCTGGGATTCGAAGAGCTTCGTACCCTTGTGTGCCACATAACGGCAGTCATTAATTCTAGACCACTGCTTCCCATTTCAGAAGATCCAGAAGACCTTGATGTTCTTACCCAAGCTCATTTTTTGGTTGGTGGCCCACAATCCACGTTTACAGAACCAGATGTGACACGGCTCAATTTTAATAGTCTGGACAGCTGGCAGCGAGTGTCCTACATGCACCAAGTCTTTTGGTCTCGCTGACGAGAATAATATTTAAAATGGCGGACGCCCAAGCCTGGTGTGGCTCTCAACGACATCGCTCTTGTCAAAGACTAGAACTTACCTCCTTTGAAATGGCCACTATCTAGAGTGGTTGAATTGGTCAAAGGAACTGATGACATCACACGCGTTGCAGTTCTCAAGACACCTAATGGAATCATAAAGCGAGCAACTAATAAGCTGTGTCTGCTTCCCCTTATCGATCCTGTTAAAGCTCAATCGTTCAACGGGGGGAGTATGTTCGGTTCAGAAGATTAAAATTGAATTAATATTATGTTTGCATAACATTTCAGTTACATCTTGCCCTGCGAGGCAAGCAATGTCACTGTTTTGTTTTGTTTGGCGCTTCTCGCATGTCATAAAATACTCAATATTATTAGCTGTTAACTATCCAGCGCGCATCGTAGTTTCTGTTATCGCGCTCTTTCACCTTAAGCGGCTAGCGCTTCAATGCTAGCGACGCCGCAACTCACTCTTGTCACGTACGTTCTCTATATCGGAATTCTTGTCTATCGCTTCGTTAAAAATAGCAATTTTTCGCATAATTCGTATAATCAATACGATCGCTATAAGAATATAAATAAACCAATTGTTTCATGAATTTATAAGAAAAAGCGGCGTTTTCATAACAGTCTAAATTTCTCGCTATTAAATGCTAATAAAAAAGCTTGTTAGCCCGACAGACACAATCGGCCCATTACCTCGTACAGAGAATGGCAACGAGTATGTAATTACCATAATATACGACCTTACAAAATATCTAGTTACAATACCAGTAGCAAATAAAAGCAGAAAAACAGTAGTAAGAGCAATATTTGAATATTTTGTAATTAAGTTCTGTTCTGAATACTGTCCCTATGAACTTGTTTATGGTAGACTAGCCGGCCTTACCCGTGGCACGTATGTTAGAAAATCAATGTTCTCAAAAAGCTTTGAAAACGATTTTGAAACTTAGCGGACGGTAAACAAACTACTTTCATATAAAAGTTTTCCACCCTTTTACCACGGTTGCAAGTGGAATTTCCCAAATCTCTGAAACACGTATTCATCATATTGTTAGGTAGAGCTTTGAAAATAAGTCTGATGCAAATCAGACTATACTTAAAATTCACCATCAAAATCACCATCTTATATAGATAATTGAAAATGAATTTGAGGGCGAAACGACAACCACCAAATCTTTGACCCGCATTTCCACCAAGTTGGAATACATTTTTGAAAAATTGTGAAACACGCCTCAAATTAATTTGAACAAAAAGTTTTGAAATTGAGTTTAAGGCCATGCATACGTTTTTCACGAATTACCCACTGTTTTGGGTGGATTTTCCCAAATCACTAAAACACGTATTTATTAAATTCTTTTGTAGAGCTCTGGAAATAAGTTTGAAGCAAATCGGACAAAACTTAAAAGTGCACCAAAAATATCTTTGAATTGCACTTTCCACCGAGGATTCTTTGATTCTGCGAAAATGTGAAACACGTCTCAAATGATTTTCATATAGATCCTTGGAAATGAATTTGAGGGCGAAACGTCATCCACCAAATCTTTGACCCCCATTAATACCAAGGAGGTATGGATTTTCCAAAAAGTGGAAACACCCCTCAAATGAATTTGAACAAAGGACTTTGAAATTGAGTTTGAGGCCGATAGGATGGTAAACAAAAAAGTTACATACAAACGTTTTTCGCGATTTTTCCATACTTGCGGGTGGAATTTCCCAAATCGCTGAAACACGTATTTTTTAGACCTTATGTAGAGCGCTGAAAATAAGTTTGAAGCAAATCGGACTAAACTTAAAACTGCATTAAAAAAATCTTACAATCGCAAATTTTCCCGAGGATTCTTTGATTTTGCGAAAAATGTGAAACACGTCTCAAATAATTTTTCATATAGATCCTTGGAAATGAATTTGAGTGCGAAACGTCATCCACCAAATCTTAGACCCCTTTTATTCCAAGGAGGGATGGATTTTCCAAAAAGTGCGAAACACCCCTCAAATGAATTTGAACAAAGGACTTTGACACATAATGTAACTACAGTGAAAATTTCAGCTTCCTAGCTCTTACGGTTTGGACTGTGCGTTGATCACCAATCAGTCGGTCAATCAGTCTGTCAGTCAGTCAGTCAGGACAAACAAACCCGTGGCACGTATGTTATAAAATCAATGTTCTCAAAAAGCTTTGAAAATGATTTTGAAACTGAGCGGTCGTTAAACAAACTACTTTCATATAAATGATTTCCGCCCTTTTACCATTGTTGCATGTCGAATTTCCCAAATCGCTGAAACACGTATTCATCATATTGTTATGTAGAGCTTTGAAAATAAGTCTGATGCAAATCAGACTATACATAAAATTCACCATCAAAAATTTTTGAAATGCACTTTCCCCAAATGATTTCTTATGTAGATCCTTGAAAATGAATTTGAGGGCGAAACGACAACCACCAAATCTTTGACCCCCATTTCCACCAAGTTGGAATACATTTTTGAAAAATTGTGAAACACGCCTCAAATTAATTTGCACAAAAAGTTTTGAAATTGAGTTTAAGGCCATGCATACGTTTTTCGCGAATTACCCACTGTTGTGGGTGGATTTTCCCAAATCACTAAAACACGTATTTATTAAATTCTTTTGTAGAGCTCTGGAAATAAGTTTGAAGCAAATCGGACAAAACTTAAAAGTGCACCAAAAATATCTTTGAATTGCACTTTCCACCGAGGATTCTTTGATTCTGCGAAAAATGTGAAACACGTCTCAAATGATTTTTCATCTAGATCCTTGGAAATGAATTTGAGGGCGAAACGCCATCCACCAAATCTTTGAACCCCATTTCCACCAAGTTGGAATACATTTTTGGAAAATTGTGAAACACGCCTCAAATTAATTTGATCAAAAATTTTTGAAATTGAGTTTAAGGCCGATCGGATGGTATACAAAAAAGTTACATGCATACGTTTTTCGCGAATTACCCAATGTTGTGGGTGGAATTTCCCAAATCACTAAAACACGTATTTATTAAATTATTTTGTAGAGCTCTGAAAATAAGTTTGAAGCAAATCGAACTAAACTTAAAACTGCACCAAAAAAATCTTACAATCGCAACTTTCCCCGAGGATTCTTTGATCTGCGAATTTTTCATATAGATCCTTGGAAATTCATTTGAGCGCGAAACGTCATCCACCAAATCTTTGACCCCCTTTTATTCCAAGGGGGGATGGATTTTCCAAAAAGTGCGAAACACCCCTCAAATGAATTTGAACAAAGGACTTTTAAATTGAGTTTGAGGCCGATAGGATGGAAAACAAAAAAATTACATACAAACATTTTTCGCGATTTTTTCATACTTGCGGGAGGAATTTTCCGAAACCCTGTCTTAACGTGCACCTTCATCACATAATGTAACTACAGTGAAAATTTCAGCTTCCTAGCTCTTACGGTTTGGACTGTGCGTTGATCACCAATCAGTCAGTCAGTCAGTCTGTCAGTCAGTCAGTCAGGACAAACAGTTTTATATATAGAGACTAGCGGGTAGAGTCCGGCCTTGCCCGTGGCACGTATGTTATAAAATCCATGTTCTCAAAAAGCTTTGAAAATGATTTTGAAACTGAGCGGTCGGTAAACAAACTACTTTCATATAAATGATTTCCGCCCTTTTACCACTGTTGCATGTCGAATTTCCCAAAACGCTGAAACACGTATTCATCATATTGTTATGTAGAGCTTTGAAAATAAGATTGATGCAAATCAGACTATACTTAAAATTCACCAAAAAAAGTTATTGAAATGCACTTTACCCGAAGGAGTTTAGATTTTACGAAATATGTGAAACACGTCTCAAATGATTTCTTATGTAGATCCTTGAAAATGAATTTGAGGGCGAAACGACAACCACCAAATCTTTGACCCCCATTTCCACCAAGTTGGAATACATTTTTGGAAAAGTGTGAAACACGCCTCAAATTAATTTGAACAAAAATTTTTGAAATTGGGTTTAAGGCCGATCGGATGGTATACAAAAAAGTTACATGCATACGTTTTTCGCGAATTACCCACTGTTGTGGGTGGATTTTCCCAAATCACTAAAAAACGTATTTATAAAATTCTTTTGTAGAGCTCTGAAAATAAGTTTGTAGCAAATCGGACAAAACTTGAAAGTGCACCAAAAATATCTTTGAATTGCGCTTTCCCCCGAGGATTCTTTGATTCTGCGAAAAATGTAAAACACGTCTCAAATAATTTTTCATATAGATTGTAGTGCGTATATGCCCTTACAGAATACCCTGTACTTAAATATAAAGTATGCAGCACTTTGTTGCATACAATAACAATAATATAGTAAACGAGCCCAGAGCCACATTATGTATTGGCTCGGTCTCATATTACGCAGCGCGGGTCACTAGCCTCACTAGCTGACCGTTTATGCTTATGCTGCATATCCCACGCTCCGTCTGAGCGCATTCCGTGAGCAATATATATGCTCACTAATACAGGCATATGCGAGCTACTCACTCTCCCTCTCTTTGTAGCTGTTAACGAATAACAGCATAAGTATATATGTATATCCATAGGCTAAGCGAACATTATAAAAACTGAATAAATTCATTCTGAACCAATATACTAAACAGCACTGACGTGCTGGCTTTTTCATTTAAGGAGTGCTCTTTTTACATGGCGACCGTGACAGGTGTCACGAACATGTTAAAAAGTAATAGTGCAAATAGATATAAAATATAAAATTTGAAACCGGAGGTGCAGCAGCGGCAGCAGCAACAGCCTAATTCTTCACACAGACCAAGACCGTTACCCAGCTCTGGCGTGAAACCGATGTCACCCACACTCAGGCGGCCGTGGCCATGCCCACCATAAAGTAGACATACACACACACAGCAAATAATAACTACAGCCTGCTTGGAGCTGGACTGGAGCTGGACAAAAAAAAAAAAAAATATATATATACCGAGTGAGTACAGGGCATGAGCTCTAAGGCAAAAAATAAGCCAAGACGCAGTGGCATTAAGGAGCGAATCAGACGAAGAAATTCTGAAATCGTAAGACTCCTTTATAAATGCAAAAATCCCCTCCCATGGGACACTGCAGTGAAACTAAATGACGAACTCGAACATCTCGAGTCGTTATTAAAATCAAAGAGCGAGCCCTGTCCCTCAGATATAAATATAAAAAAACTAACAAAGAATCATCGTCCACCGCCAAGACAGATACCAGCACGCCCACGCAGATGCCCACCAGATTGTGAGGGCCCCCCTCTACAGCCCCCCATTGCGAGGGCCCCCTCTACAGCCCCCATTGCGAGGGCACCTGCCGCACTAAGGAAGCAACGCATGAGAGGCAAACCGCCGCTTATGCCTACGAGGGAATACTAAGCAACTAAGACGAGTAGCATGAGAGGCAAACCGCCCCTTATGCCTACGTGGGAAGAAGAAGAAGAAGACCCTATAACAACAGTACCGGCAGCGCCCAACATATTAAACTAAATAGTAATAAATAAAACTTAAAAATTGTAATGCCCGACGACAATTGAGTCGACCGGCAAGACGTTTGGCTCGTACAGCCATTCGAAACAATAGGTAGGAAAAATACAGATTGTAAAAAAAAATTTTAAGATGCGTTTTAAGCAGAAAACAAACAAGCAAAACAAAACCCGACTTGTAAACAATAAAAGCATCAAATTCAATAATTATATGTAATAAAACCTCAAAATGAACGATACAAACAACAACTTGTCTTGTAAAAGTAAACGAAAACAAATTTAACATTCCTTTTTAATTTTATGAATGATCCCATATTATATATGAATATTAATATTAAAAGAGAAAAAATAAAGGCTTAACAAAAAAAAATGGTCTTCTGCCTAAATTAAACCGAAAAAAAAAAATATATAGTGACATATTCACAACAACAGCATTTTGAACCACTGTTATTCATAAGCTAATTGCATGGCATAACCCATTGTGTGTTTACAAATTGAATAATCATAACAATAACATGCTGTTGTGAACGATATATTATTTTTATTAATTTATTGGGAGCAGCGAAGGTGCCGCTTCCAACGTTCAGTTGAATCTGATTTTTACATTTTTCCTTAGGTTCTAAGTAAGCCTAAGTCTCATTGCTGCGCTGCCCACAGTTGGACAGCAGAGAGACGGTTATGTATATTCTATATGTTATATGTATGTAATTATGCTCTCTTAAGCTGGAGCGCTAGGGTATATGCATGCCCTTGAGTTCGGTCAAGTGGTCGGCGCGTCTAACAGAATGCTGACACTTGCACATTCTGTGAGCGCGCCGATCGACTCATATTTCGGCCACTTGGTTTATGACCGGGGATTTGTATATATATAAACACTGCAACAAAGTGTTACAGTGTGTTCACTTTAAGTACTCTTGGTACAGTAGATATTCAATATCTATGCATACTACATCTCCCTCCTTTTGAAAAATAACGTAATATTATGAAGTTATTTTATAAGTATACTTTGCTTAAAAGAATAATTTTTAATTAACAAAGGAAAATTTTTATTTATTTTTTTTTTTTTTTTTTTTTTTTTTTTTTTATATATATATATTCCAAGAAAATGAAATTACAAATATTATTTGTATGTAAAGAAGAAAAATTTTTTTTCTTAGCATGGCCATTCTAAATACAATTATGAAATAAACATTTTTAACCTATCCTTATGAACTGTTTGTTTTTTGTTATTATTATTCGTTATTATAATGTTATTTCTATCTCCTATTTCCGTTACTTTATACGGACCAGTATATTTATAATCTAGCTTATGACCTGTTTCATTTCTTAATAAGACTTTATCACCTATTGATATATCTATGTTGTTTGTTTTCTGATCATATAGTATCTTATTTTTTTTCTTATTTTCTTCTATCATTATTCTGGCTCTTTTGTATGCTACTTCTAGTCTATATTTACTTTCCTTAGCATAGTCATCTATATTATATATGGGTTCAATCTTATCTATACTATTAAATTGTTTTGGTAAATTATTTGTTTTACCAAATACTAACTCATATGGACAGTAATTATGTGCCATTGAGGGGGTCGTGTTGAAACAGAAAACGAAATATTGAAGCCATACGTCCCAATCAGCTTTATCAACCGATATATATGAGCGTATGTATTCATTAAAAGTTCTATGACTACGTTCTATTGTTCCAACTGTCTGGTGGTGGTGTGCCGTAGATGTTATATTTTCAATTTTTAGGTATTTGCATAAATCATTTATAATTGAATTCTTATATTCTGTTCCCATGTCCGTAATGAACGTCTTCATTGGACCGTACTTCAGAATAAATGATTCAAAATTGCTTTAGCGACAGTGTTCGCGTTCTTATTTGGAACTGGTATGGCAACTAAATATTTAGTTAGATCACATATTAAAGTGACTGCATACTCATTGTCATTTTCTGATTTTGGTAGTGGACCAATAGTGTCTACTATCACTCTGTCGAAAGCATTTATTGGCGTATCTGTTATTATTAATGGGGTCTTATTGTGCTTGGTTATTTTATTTTTTTGGCATTTTTGACATTTTCGTATGTACTCAGTAATATCTCGAGTCATACCTTTCCAAAAATAATGTCTTTTGACCTTGGCCAAGGTTTTTGTAATGCCGCTATGACCTCCTTGTATTGGATCGTCATGGAATTTAGACAGTATAGCTTCTTTCTCTTTTGTTTTTCTATAAGGGTCACCGGGTTGAGTAGCGCTACTCTTAATGTATTCAATATCTTATTGCCCATTTGCTTGAAATTATCTATTGAAACATGTTCAAAGATATTTTCCCACGGTGCCATTTTGAGTTGGCTGATTTTGTTTATACCGGCTTGCATTTCAAGCCTTTGGAAAAATTGACCTAAGTCTAGGATTCCATTGGTATATAAATCGCTAACATCGTATCTTGCAGTAATTTTTCTACCATATTTAAATAAACATAGCGTATCTTTTACATGCAAGGTCACTACTTTACGTACTTCGTCATTGTTTATGACTTCATATACGTTGGGCTTAGAAGCTTTCTCTATAGATTGCGTAGGCAATTCTATTTCTTTGTTATCCGCGCGGATTTTCTGTCTATTTTGATATCTAGTAGTGACTTTCATTATATTTCCAGTAATGTTTTGTAGATCTTTAATGGTTATTCTTGATAACGCATCAGCTACATAATTGTCTTTTCCCTTTAGATATTCAACTGTGAAATCATACTCTTCTAATTCTAGCCTCATACGTGTCAGTTTAGAACTCGGATTGATCATTGAAAATAAATATATTAATGGTCTGTGATCTGTTTTGATTGTAAAGTGTCTTCCATAAATATATGGTCGGAAATGTAATATTGCCCAGTGAATTGCAGCTAATTCCTGCTCAGTTGTACACTTATTACTTTCTCCCTTAGTGAAAGCTCTTGATGCGTATGCAATGGGAAGTTGGAGTCCGTTATGGTTTTGAGTTAAAACCGCTCCACACGCTTGCTTACTTGCGTCAGTAATTATGCAAAATTCTTTGCTGAAATCAGGATATTGTAGCAAAGTGGGTTCCATCAGTTTTGTTTTTAAGTATTCGAATGCGTTTTGGCATTCATCTGTCCATTCAAAATGAACATTCTTTTTACATAATCTTGTTATGTGCCGTGAATATTCGGCGAAATTTTTTATGAAACGTCTATAATAATTGCAAAATGCTATGAAACGTCTAGCGCTGTCCGCATTGTGCGGCTTAGGGTAATTCATAATGACATCATATTTCTTGTCGTCCGGAAGTATTCCTTTATCTGTGCATTTATGACCGAGAAAAGTCACCTCATGCATAAAAAATGAACATTTTTCTGGATGTAACTTTAGATTGTATTTCCTACATTTCTCAAAAACGTCTGTTAAGTTTTTAAGCATATGTTTTTCGGAACAACCTATAACTATTAAGTCATCCATATAAAGGAATGCTTGTGAAGGTTCTAATCCAGAGAATGCTATGGTCATCATTCTCTGAAATGAATTCGGCGCTATTTTTAGTCCGAAAGGTAATCGCGTGAAGCGATACGAGCCATTGCTCGTTGAAAATGACGTTATATCTCTTGAACTTTTTTTGAGTTCAATTTGGTGAAATCCTGACATTAAGTCAAGACATGAAAAATATTTTGCTCGTCCAAGTTGATCCAAAATATCATCAATTCTTGGGAGTGGAAATTTGTCGGACAGTAATTTTTTATTAATTTGACGATAGTCAATCACTAATCGCCATTTCTTTTGCTCTGAACCTGGAGATGGTTTTTTAGGGACAAGTAATAATGGGCTATTATATTCAGATACAGATGGTTCAACAATCCCGTCGGTGATCAATTTTCCGACTTGTTTCTGTATTTCGTTCACCTGACTGTGTGGGCTTCTGTAATTTTTTATATACACTGGTTCATCATCTTTTAATCTCAGTTTTTGTTTATAAAAGTTATTTGTGCTTATTGGTTCAGTGTCCAATCCGAATATATCATTATATTGGGTGCATAGGCTTGAAAGCTGTGATTTGAATTGTGGAGGAAAGTTTTTTGAAAGTTGAGATAATACAGAATTTTCTCTATTTTCAAGATTAGTTTTGACTATTTCGTAGCTCGAAAGTGATTCATACGCTAAATTATTTGTACTGACTACTTGATCTTTATTTGTTGTATTGAGTAGTCTTATAAAAGCGTTTTTAGATGTTGCTATGGTACTTGCTATGTAAATACCATGCTTAATTTCTTGATTTGGAATCAATACACTGTCTTCTTTTGAATTTAGTTGGATTTTTCTAATAACTTGGGATCTTGCTGGCAGAAGTATTGAGTTGTTGCCAGAACTGTATGTTATTGGAACATAAATTGGAAATTTTAAGTTATTAGGTCTAATTATAAGCCAATCTTCAGATGGCTTGAAGTCTAATTGACAGTTGTATTTTTTAATAAAATCGATTCCTAATATGCCATCACAAGGAATAGCGAATTGTAAATCCACGATATGAAAATCGTGTTGGATTATGTACTTAGTGGTCTGTATCTCAATAGAAGTTAACCCCTTGGATTTGGTTACCTCTTGACTAATTCCTTTTATTTCTATAATATAATTATCTTGTATGTCATGAAAGACATCAGAATTTTCTTTAACTATTGAAATGTCTGCACCTGTGTCTACTAAAAAGACAAGTTCTTTTCCTGTAGCCACATGGTTGAATGATACAAACATATTCTGACTGAGATTAATGGTATGAACCTTTGCATTTTCTATTGTTGAGTATCTAAAGGGTTTTGCGAGTTTTCCGATGTAGTATGGGTTACTCTGACATTACGTGGGTTATTATAGTTTTGGCCTCGACTCGTGTTGCCACGGCCTCTTGAGTTTCCTCTATATTGGCCTCGTCCATTATTGTATTGGGTACTATTGTTATAATTATCGTTGTGACTGCGAAAGTTACCTCTATGATTTCCACGTCCGCGGTTTCCGCCGCGCTGTGGGTAATTTTTGTAATATAGGACAGTGTTTGGCTGTCCGGTTGCTTCTGTGCAACTATTTACAAATTTTGATACGGCATCATTCATAGTATTGAAGGTACCAGCTTGCATGATAAGTTTTACCTTATCGATTGTGCAATTTTTAGTTATTGCTTTGACTGCATGCTGAGTGGAATAACTTCTGGCTAACTCTAGGTGTAAGCCGTCTGTTATATATGCACCTTCTAACGTTTTTGTCAACTGCTCGACCTCTAGTATGTACTGGTTAGCAGTTTTATTGCGTTGCTGTAGGTTCATCAGTTTTGCTGACAATACTTCTACAGTTTCACCTTTGACGTTGCTTTTTAATCTGGAAATGACTTCAGTTATTGTTGTTTCATTTCCGACTAGATTTCTGGCGACACCTTTTAGCCTTGATTTTATTATAGAAACCGCTAATTGTTCGTGTTCGCCTTTTATCAATTCTAATATTTGTAAAGCATCAATAAAACTTGTTAAGTTTTCAGCTTAACCATCAAAAATTGGTATAAGCTTGGATGCTGTATTAATAAAATCAATATTAGTTTGTGCCATTGTGATATTGCTGCTTAATTTATTCTCTATTATGCCTGTTCCAGTATCAGAATCTGTAGAATTATCCAGATCTGACATCAAAACAGCTGGAATGGTAAGATTAATTAAATCTTGCTCTTCTATTTTTAGGGTTTGTCTTCGCGAGCTCTTCTGACTCTATTTGGTCAGTGTCAGTTTGTTCTGTTGATTCCGGTTCATCACCAGTTTCAACTGTTTCAACTGTTAGAGAAGTGTTAAGTATGGTCGGTACTGATATATCTAAATTGAACTTTAGTTTAATTGATATTAAATTAGATCGTAGTCTAATTAAAAATTTTGATACTTGGGACCAATGATCTTGATTTAATTTTTCTCTGTGGCCATGTATTAGTATACGTGCTTCATTAAAGCATTCTACTAGTATTTCTACATGTTTCTTAATAGTATTTTTTTGAATTTGCCTGTTTTGTGTAAGTGACTTATATGATTTATCAAAGTCAATTTTTATGTTATTTATTTCTTTACATAATTCATTCCATTCCATTATATTATGGATATGAAGTCTTTCTTTAAAATAAGGGTAAACTGAACTCTATCATATGTTGCTCTAATTGTCTTTAGTGTAGCCATATTTTTATTAATATATTTTTTTGTAATTCATTATATTTGTTTTATTGCATTTTCTTAAAGTTACTAAATTAACTATAGGGTTATTTTTTTTCAATGTTGTTTGTGCTCTTTTTTTTTTTTAAATTTTGTCTAGGTCATTTGCCTTGCTCATATATTTTTTTTAAACATTTGTTATGTAATTTATATAGTTTATAAAAACAATTTGCGCACATTATAACAACAATTATTATTAACAGTGTGTGTATTAGTTCTAAGTCATTATTATTTGACTCTACTTTATTAATGACATTAGCAGTGGAGTCCACTGACTTAACGTCTACTATTGCCATTTTGGGCGTATATATTTTTAGAGTGTATTTATAACTATTTTGTTGTATCTTCAGTAAATTTTACTATTGCATTGCTTTGCATTTACGTTAACAAGTTTTTCTACCTATTGGTTTGTATAGCTTTACGGGCTATACTTCTAATTGAGCGGAGATGGTTCCGCACAATTTTACAAATTTTATTATAATAATGTTAACTGTTGCTCCAGATGTCCAGTTGTCCTCCGCGTCAGCTGGTCGTCGCCGGTTTGGCTACGCTGACGCTCCTTCGTAGGCGAAAGTGGCGGAGTGCCCCTCGCGCTGTTGTCTTCACTGCTGCTGATGTCCGTGGCCTATTGGCTCAGGCGGGGCCGGTGCCGGTCTTCGCACTGGTCTTTGGTCCCAAGCATGTGAATTTGCATGCTGGAGCGTAGAGTGGTCCAGGGCAGTCGTTCGGGCAGACGTCAGGTTTTTTCGGCAACGGCTTTGGAGATGGTGGTTTTTTAATTAGTTTTTCATTTATAACTTTGATATTTGCTGAGTGAGTTGCGGTATTTGGCTTTCTTTGCTGGAGGCTTTCTTTCAGAAAATCAAGTTCGGTAGTTAATTTTTGTGCAGTTGCCCATGTGGGCGGCGTATTCGTGTATAATAGCCACTTAATGTGTGCTATTCTTTTATTTATTTTGTTTTTCTGGCCTCCGCGTTTGCCCATTACTCGCACTCTACTCACTCAGGCTTTCAGTTTTTTTTTTTCAATCTGTAGGTCTCCCGCGCTGGCGTAAGGGACGGATTGCCTCTCACACTTGTTGCTTGTTGTTGTTGTCATCCAGCCCTCTCACTCTCGTGTTTTATTCCATCGTTGACGGACTGCCACTCGTACTTGTAGACACTTTTTATAGTTGTTGTTGATTTTTTTTTAATATTTAGGACCATGTCACGGTCGCCATGTTGTGAACGATATATTATTTTTATTAATTTATTGGGAGCAGCGAAGGTGCCGCTTCCAACGTTCAGTTGAATCTGATTTTTACATTTTTCCTTAGGTTCTAAGTAAGCCTAAGTCTCATTGCTGCGCTGCCCACAGTTGGACAGCAGAGAGACGGTTATGTATATTCTATATGTTATATGTATGTAATTATGCTCTCTTAAGCTGGAGCGCTAGGGTATATGCATGCCCTTGAGTTCGGTCAAGTGGTCGGCGCGTCTAACAGAATGCTGACACTTGCACATTCTGTGAGCGCGCCGATCGACTCATATTTCGGCCACTTGGTTTATGACCGGGGATTTATATATATATAAACACTGCAACAAAGTGTTACAGTGTGTTCACTTTAAGTACTCTTGGTACAGTAGATATTCAATATCTATGCATACTACAATGCCTTCTGCATCCGAATTCAAATAACGCTAACAGCAGCAAAAATCCTTAGAGCAGAATGCCTTCTGCAGCCAAGCTCACATATTGTCAACAATCATTTATAAACAAAAACTGATCAACAGAAAGGCGCTAGCATAAACAAGCTGCAGCCGCTGTCCCTTTGCAAAAAGTCACGTACTCCAATTATTATTTAGCTTTAAATATAGCGTAAGCCAATTTTTGTACTTCAGTCTTAATCCAGATATTCAACATAATAAACCGATTCAGATTCACTCTCGTGAAATAAAGTTTTTTATTTCCAAACTTATAACTACGTTATTGGCGCAGCCGGTAGGATAGCATTTTGTGAAAAGAAATAAATTAAAGAGAGGCTTATCCATACAACTGGTGTCTTCTCTGATCAACAAGTGTAATTGTGCACAGTATTACAACTAAATCGAATATATTTCAACTCCAAAATTCGCTATCCGCAAAAGAACTTAACGTGTGAAAACAATTCAAGCAACGTATAAATCCAATTCGGTCGTTGCAACAAAGTGAATTTCGTGACACAAAAAAAAAAAAAAAAATGGAGCAACCAGAAGGCTCTCATGTGGCTGCACTTGCAGCAATGAATAAATTAAACGACCAAAATTTAAACCAATTGCTTCAACAAATACGGAACGTGCCAGCCTTTGAGGGAGACCCTATAACCCTGGGTCCATTTATCAGAAGGATGGATTACCTGCTTCAACTGTACTCTACTCACAATGAACGACAGCAATGCATCATATTCGGGGCGATTGAGCTCCAGATATCCGGAGATGCCCAGAAGGTTCCTAGAATTCTGCAAATCAACAACTGGTCCCAACTGAGGGAAGCCTTAATCTCCGAATACAAGACGCAAACACCCGTGGAAGAACTACTGCGAAGACTATATAATACCAATTATCAAGGTAACTTACGTAAATTTTGTAGTGAGGTAGAGGCTAAGATAATAATTATAACTGACAAGTTAGAATTAGAAGGGAATTTAGATAATTCCAGATTGTATACAAACGCTATGCATAACACTGTAAAAAACTTGATAAATAAAAAATTACCAGATAGACTCTTTATGTCACTCGCAAGACATGATATATCCACTATTTCCAAATTAAAACAAGTAGCTCAAATGGAGGGCTACTATGAGGAAAATTATTATAGCAATAATAAAAAACAAATTACTAACAATGCTATAAATTATACAGGCAATACTAAACCTCAATTTACCCCAAGTTACATAACTAACAATAATCAAAGCCACAATTTTTCACATCACCCTCCGAACAACGAAACTTATTTTAACCAAAATAAGCAACTAGCTCAAGAATTCAAACAGAATTTACAGCAAGCACAAATAAATAACCCCATAAATCAAAATATTTCTCAAGGTAGATATATACCAAATCAACCGTACAAGCGTATACGAGAAAATACTAGTGGTTCCCAAAAAATGCAGGTTGATGAAAATTATCAACAATCCGAAAACTATCAGGGTAACTATGTACAAGAAGAGTATGGTTGTCAGAACAACCAATATGAGGTGCTTCAGAATAATGAAATAAAAGTCGAAAATTTTCCAATTGGAGCCTCGGGACAAGCCAGTACATAGAAATTAAAATTAATAACAGACGCTACAGATGTCTCATTGACACTGGGTCGTCAATAAATATGATGAGGGAAAACTTCCTTAATATACCAGTTTATACAAGACCTACTTCGATTAGAACCATGACAGGGATATCAAAACTAAACCATTATGTATCCACTGCACCTAATAAACTCTTTAGGCAAGATCAGATATTTTACATACACGATTTTTCACCTCATTATGATATACTTTTAGGCAGAAATTTATTAAAGGCAAACAACGCCATAATTGACTACGCTCATGACAGAATAATAATTAGCGAGAGATCGTTCAATCAGAAGAAATTAGTTTGGGATCCAAATTCAGAAAAAAACTTCGAAGCATATTTAAAGCCAGAAAGTTATACACTAGAAATTAATTACGCAATAAGTAATGAAATAACATCGGGAGAAGATTACCGAGTTGATCATCTAAACGTTGAAGAAAAATCAAAACTATTAAAATTACTGAAAAATTTCAGTGACATTCAATATCGAGAAGGTGACAATTTGACCTTCACGAGCATTGTTAAGCACGAAATTAATACACATCATGAAAATCCAATTTGCAAGAAACCATACGGTTACCCTTTCGCTTTCGAACAAGAAGTCGAAAAGCAAATTAAAGATATGTTAACCCAAGGTATTATTCGGCATAGCCAGTCGCCTTATTGTAGTCCCTTATGGATCGTACCACAAAAGGCAGACGCCTCAGGAAAGGCAAAATTTAGATTAGTGGTCGATTACAGAGGATTAAACGACATTACAATCAATGATAAATTCCCCATTCCAAACATGGACGAGATTTTGGGAAAATTAGGAAGATGTTCATACTTTACAACAATAGATTTAGCAAAAGGTTTCCATCAGATTGAGATGGACAAGAACTCAATTAATAAAACAGCGTTTTCTACCAAATACGGACATTACGAGTATACTCGAATGCCATTTGGACTTAAAAATGCACCAGCAACATTCCAAAGGTGCATGAATCACGTTCTTCGTGATTTAATTAACAAGCATTGTCTTGTTTATTTGGACGACATTATTGTCTTCTCCACATCACTTGAAGAACATTTAAATTCAATAAATAAAGTTTTTGAAAAATTAAGACAGGCAAATTTGAAACTTCAATTAGATAAGTGCGAGTTTTTAAAAAGGAAACAGAATTCTTAGGCCATATTATAAGTCCAGAAGGCATACGGCCAAACAAATTGAAAGTAAAAGCAATACAAGAATTTCCTTTGCCAAAAACATCAAAGGAAATTAAATCATTTCTAGGTTTATGTGGTTATTATCGAAAGTTCATTCCAGATTTTGCAAAAATTGCAAAACCCATGACTCTTTACCTAAATAAAGCGGCAAAAATTGATATTACAAATGTTGAATACAATAAAGCCTTTGAAAAATTAAAAATATTATTTATAAACGACCCAATATTAGTATGTCCAGACTTTAATAAAAAGTTTCAGGTAACAACCGACGCAAGTAATTTTGCAATAGGAGCTGTGATGTCACAAGATAACAAGCCAATTAGTTTCTCAAGTAGAACGTTAAACGATCATGAACAAAATTACAGTACAATAGAAAAAGAGCTTTTAGCAATAGTGTGGGCAGTAAAATATTTTCGCCCATATTTATATGGCAGACCATTTGACATTTTAAGCGATCATAAGCCACTCGTTTGGCTAAACAACATTAAAGAACCCAACATGAATTTACAACGTTGGCGTATTAAACTTAGTGAATATAATTTCTCAATCAAATACTTAGAAGGAAAATTAAACCACGTAGCAGATGCTTTATCACGCATCAAAATTGAAGAAAATATGCTAGGCGAACAAGATATTAACACACAAGCTACAGCACATAGCGCTGAAGAAGATAATGAAAATTTAATACATTTAACAGAAAAACCATTAAACTATTTTAGAAGACAAATAGAAATGATTAGAAGTGATACCGAGCAAATAGAAGTTGCACCATATTTTAAAAAATTAAGAATAAAAATCGAATATTTAAACTTAAACATTGAAAAAGCTAAACAGATATTGATAAAACATTTTTGCAACAATTCAAGCGTATTATACATTGAATACGATTCCGATTTTGAGATAATACAACAAGCCTTTAAAGAAATAATGAACCCCAAAACAACTCGAGTATTACGAACAAATATTAAACTGAAAGACATTAGGAGCTATGCAGATTTTAAAGAAATAATAGTTAGCAACCACAAGAAACTTTTACATCCAGGCATCGAAAAGATGGTCAGACTTTTTAAAGAAACATATTATTACCCAGACTATCAAAATTTAATCCAAAACATAATTAACGAATGTGAAGTTTGTAATCTAGCTAAAATTGATCACAGGAACACATCTTGTAAATTTAAAATTACACCAGAAGTAGAAAACTGTAGAGAAACTTACGTAGTAGACATTTATTCAATAAAAAACCACAGCTATTTAACATGTATTGATTTATATTCAAAATTTGCAAATGTAATTGAACTTAACGGCAAGGATTGGATGGAAGTTAAAAGAGGACTCATCCAAATATTTAACAACATGGGAAAACCTATAACTCTGAAGGCAGATAGGGACAGTGCTTTTATGAGTCTTGCCCTGAAAGAATGGTTGAATAAGGAAAAAGTTGAAATTCAAATAACAACAAGTAAAAATGGTGTAGCGGATATAAAAAGACTACATAAGACAATTAATGAAAAAATACGCATTATAAATACTGACGATGACGAAGAAAATAGACTCATGAAAATTGAGGTAATTTTATACACTTATAACCATAAGCTAAAACATAACTCTACTGGAAGAACTCCAGCTTTCATTTACGCAGGTACACCTAATTATAATACCCAAATTATAAAAGAGACCAGAATAAATAATCTTAATAAAAACCGAAATGATTTCGCAGTAAATACAAAGTTTAGGAAAGCACCCATAATTCACGGTAAATTACATAACCCTTACAAACCCACTGGGAAAATAGAACAAATTGACGAAGATCATTTTGAGGAGACTAACAGAGGTCGAAAAATTAAGCATTATAAAACAAATTATTAAAAACAAAAGAAATTAAATAAGAGCAAATATTTACAGGAGGACGAAGTTCCAAAACAGGACATATAACATTCATTTTTCTGGCACTAATGTTGTCAACACTATTACCAGGAAGTAATAACCAGTTTATAGATATTAACCCTATTAAATCAAATAATGGATACTTACTCTTTAAAATAGGCATGATAGACATACCCGATAATTACGAGCACCATTGCCTCACAATAAATTTAACAAAGACAGAAGACACATATGACAAATTAATGTTACAAACAAACAAATTTAAGGACAGAATACAAATTCAATATTTGACAGAAAAGTTGCAAAGAGAAATAAACGGTATCCGAATAGTAAAAAGAAGTAAGAGAGGATTACTTAATTTCGTAGGAACAACATACAAATACTTGTTTGGAACTTTAGATAACAACGATAAGGAGGAACTTGAAGAAAAAATTAATTCAATAGCTCAAAATAGTATTCAAATAAACGAACTCAACCATGTAATTGAAGCGGTCAACCAAGGAATAGAAATAGTAAAGAAAGAAAGAGAAGAAAGAGAAGAATTTAAAGTACTGGAACTACTTGCATTCAACTTACAACAATTCACAGAATATATTGAAGATTTAGAAATGGGAATGCAACTAACTAGATTGGGAATTTTTAATCCAAAATTATTAAAACACGACTATCTCACAAACGTTAATTCCGAAAAGCTACTTAACATAAAAACATCTACTTGGCTTAGATCAGATACGAATGAAATTTTTTTTATACAACAAGGACAAAAAAAATTAACTATTAACCAATGCATGTTAGGTATAATAAAACAAACTAACACTAGTTGCAGATTTTCAAAAACACATCTAATAACACAAACTAACTATATCGAACCAAATATACTCATAACATGGAACTTACCCAAAATCACATTCAATCAAAACTGTATTAAAAATGATATCTTAATTGAGGGAAATAACATAATAAAAATGCATAATTGCTCAGCAATACTTAATGAGATATCTATAAGCAATTTGAACTCAGACTACACACAGAGTATATACGTAAGAAATAATATTACTAAATTAAAGCCACTTTCGTACATTCAAACAAAAGAAATAATTTTCGAAAATATTAAAGAAATGAAAATATTCCAAATTATAATAATTACAATATTTGTAATCATCATATTAATCATAATAATGTATCTAGCATATAAGTTTAAAAATATACCCAAACAAATATTTATTAAGAAAGTAAATGTTATTGATCAACCAACCACCTGCACAACTCCCAGTTGAACTTGAAATTGAAAATGAACAAGAAAATTTAAATATGTTACCAAAATTGTATCCTAGCATTTAAAGAATATTTTTTATTATACTTACCTTTTTCATATACCCTACACGCGTGAGGACACGCTTTATTTTTAGTGGGGAGGAGTGACATATTCACAACAACAGCATTTTGAACCACTGTTATTCATAAGCTAATTGCATGGCATAACCCATTGTGTGTTTACAAATTGAATAATCATAACAATAACATGCCTTCTGCATCCGAATTCAAATAACGCTAACAACAGCAAAAATCCTAAGAGCAGAATGCCTTCTGCAGCCAAGCTCACATATTGTCAACAATCATTTATAAAAAAAAACTGATCAACAGAAAGGCGCTAGCATAAACAAGCTGCAGCCGCTGACCCTTTGCAAAAAGTCACGTACTCCAATTATTATTTAGCTTTAAATATAGCGTAAGCCAATTTTTGTACTTCAGTCTTAATCCAGATATTCAACATAATAAACCGATTCAGATTCACTCTCGTGAAATAAAGTTTTTTATTTCCAAACTTATAACTACGTTATTATATATATCTAATTTTTGTACATAAGTACAAAAACATTACTAAACTTTGAGAATATACAAGAATTTTAAATTGAAAAGAGGAAATTAAAAAGTAATAATTCGTTCAGTTGGAATATAAAGAAATAAGTGCTCCGTTTGTCTCATTAGGTAATTCAAAATTATGATCAAGAATTAGCATGATCGAGGACACGATTAACAAAGTATATAACGACTATACAGACTTTCGTATGCGAGCCATACAAATTTTGCAAAGGCATAGAGAATTCATATCAGTATATGAGTTCGAATCCGAATATATAGAAACATTCGGCACAGTGACAAGTCCACTCTATTCATGATCTAAAATAGAGAGCGGAATAATCTTGTCTACACTACCCTACGTCAAAATAAAAACAATTATTGACGAGCATCCGATTCTAGGGCAGACAACAATTGTCTTAGTACGTCTGGTCTTAGTAGTTAAATCAAAAAGCAAGAGTATTTATATAGGAATATGGGGGGAAAACAATCAAAGGCAGATAATAACACTGCCAATGTAGTTAACGTAGGAGAAGTCGTAGACACCAGTCCCCATGTGCAGTTAACAAACATACTGCTAATAATACTCATTGTAATAGCCTCAGTAAACATCCTTCTGAAGATTTATATTCTTCATAAAAAATCAATGAGGAAGCGTTACATGAGTCGAGCCAACGATTTAGACAAGGTCTAAGCCACTGCTTAAATAAAATATTTAAGTAGCGGAAGTTTACATGGACTGGTCCCAAATAGTAGAAAAGATAAAGCGGCATAGGGAAAATTTCGATAAATCATACAAGTGCCTTAATAAAAGAGCACCAGTTTTAATATGAGTACAATGAAATCAGGAGTCTAGTTACCGAGTGTCAAAATAAACTGACAAGTTTACACAGAGTTCAAACTTCAGACGTTTTACAGCGTCTAAGGGATAATCTGGTAAACTTAAATAAAAAGTATGATCTCCAGCTTTATCTACCATCGGTGTTAAATACACCGGTAACATTTGATAAGTCACTACTGACAAACGACCAAATAGAAGACACAAAATTAGTGAATATGGCACAAACAGTTGTAGAATTTATCAAGCTAGCCACATCTCTGATACCAGAGTTTGACGGTAAGCCGGAAAATCTACAAAGTTTTCTAGATTCTTTGAATCTACTAGAAACCTTAAAAGGCAGACATGAGCTAACGGCCATAAGCCTTATAAAAACAAAGCTAAAAGGCCATGCGAGAAATTTAATAAGTAATGAGCAGACAATCGCTGCAATCATTACGCAACTATCAAATGCAGTAAAAGGAGAATCGGTAGAAGTTGTATCTGCTAAGCTTCTTAATTTGCAACAGAAAAATAAAACGACTAACCAATACACCCAAGAGGTGGAAAAACTGGCAAATACAGCACTAAAACAGCTGTAAAAGCTATGACCCAAAATTGTTCAATTGATAAGGTAAAACTTATCATGCAGGCAGGCACATTCATAAATACGAATGATGCAGTCTCCAAATTTGTTAATAGCTGCACGGAGATAACAGGTCAAAGTAACACTGTCCTGTATTATCGACGAGGTACAAACAATAATAATAGAGGAGGCCGAGGTTATAATCGTGGCAGAAATTACAACCACAGCAATTATAACCGAGGCGGTAACAACAATAATAATAATTACAATAACCGTGGAGGAAGACGAGGCCAAAATAGAGGAAGACTCCGAGGTAACTCCAACCAAGGTTATAATAGTAACAATGTGAGAATGGCGCAAAATACGCCGGAAAACTCTCAGAACCCTTTAGGAAACAACCAGTAAATGTAAAAGTTCATTCCATCAATTACAGTCTTAATATATTTGTCACTTTTTATAATCATTCAACTGAAAATAAACTCACATTCCTAATAGATACTGATGCAGATATCTCACTTTTAAAAATAAATTCAGACAATTTCAAAATTCAAGAAGAAAAAATTATAAACATCCAAGGCATAGGCCAAGGTGTAATAAAATCTCAAGGAACAACTTCAATAGAACTTCAATCAACAAAATATATTATTCCACACGAATTTCATTTAGTAGATTCCGATTTTTCAATACCGTGTGATGGAATAATAGGCATTGATTTTATTAAAAATTCAATTGTCAATTAGATTTCAAGCCAAGTGAAGACTGGTTTATAATTAGACCTCAAAATTTAAATTATCCAATTTATGTTCCGATAACATATAGTGCTGGCAACAATACAGTTCTCTTGCCAGCCAGATCCCAAGTAATTCGAAAAATAGACATTAATACAGTATATGATTATATATTTGTTCCTAATCAAGAAATACATAATGGAATTTATGTTGCAAATACAATAGCAGCATCCAAACATGTATACATTCGCCTTCTAAACACAACTAATTTCGACCAATTGGTCAAAGTAAACAAAATCCAATATGAAAATTTAACAGATTACGACATTCATAGCACTAATCCAGAAAATAGAAGCGAACAAGTACTTTCAAAATTAAAGAAAAATTGTCCAGAACAATTCAAAAGTCAACTAACAGAATTATGCACCAAGTATAGTGATGTGTTCGGACTGAACACCGAACCAATAGCGACAAATAATTTTTATAAACAAACATTAAAACTTAAAGATGATGAACCCATTTATATTAAAAACTACAGAAGACCGCATAGCCACGTTGAAGAAATTCAAAAACAAGTAGGGAAATTAATAAATGACAAAATCGTAGAACCGTCTGTATCCGAGTATAACAGCCCACTCTTGTTAGTTCCGAAAAAATCATTACCAAATTCGGAAGAGAAGAAATGGCGATTAGTAATTGACTATCGACAAAAAACTACTTTCTGATAAATTCCCGCTCCCCAGAATTGATGATATTCTGGACCAACTGGGCAGAGCTAAATACTTTTCATGCCTTGACTTAATGTTAGGTTTCCACCAAATTGAACTTGAAGAAATTCAAGAAATATAACATCTTTTTCAACGAGCAATGGCTCATATCGCTTCACGCGATTACCATTTGGTCTTAAAATAGCACCAAATTCATTTGACTATAGCATTCTCGGGTTTAGAACCCTCTCAGGCATTCCTTTATATGGATGACTTAATGGTGATAGGATGTTCCGAAAAACACATCATTAAAAACTTAACTGATGTTTTTAATGTATGTAGGAAATATAACCTAAAGTTGCATCCAGAAAAATGTTCATTTTTATACCCTTGCAGAGGGTATTATATTTTTGTCGTGAAATGTGTAACGCATAGAAGGAGACATCTCCGACCCCATAAAGTATATATATTCTTGATCAGCATCAACAGCCGAGTCGATATAGCCATGTCCGTCTGTCCGTCTGTCTGTTTCTATGCGAACTAGTCCCTCAGTTTTAAAGCTATCTTAATGAAACTTTGCAGAAGTTCCTATTTCTGTTGCACGCAGCACATATGTCAAAACCAGCTGGACGGTCGAAAATTAAGTTTTTGTATGAAAAAACCTTTTGTTTATCAAGATATCTTGACCAAACTCGACATTTATTAGTTTTACTATGCTCCTCATATATATGCAAAATTCTATTAAGATCGGACCACTATATCATATAGCCGCCATAGGAACGATCGGTCGAAAATTAAGTTTTTGTATGAAAAAACATTTTGTTTGTCAAGATATCTTGACCAAACTCGGCATTTATTAGTTTTACTAAGCTCCTCATATATATGCAAAATCCTATTAAGATCGGACCACTATATCATATAGCTGCCATAGGAACGATCGGTCGAAAATTAAGTTTTTGTATGAAAAAACCTTTTGTTTATCAAGATATCTTGACCAAACTCGGCATTTATTAGTTTTACTATGCTCCTCATATATATGCACAATCCTATTAAGATCGGACCACTATATCATATTATTAAGTTTTTGTATGGAGAATTTTTTGTTTTTCATGATTTTGCGATTAAACACGGCATTTAAAGATTTCACTATGCTTCCTTCATTTTTGCTAAATCTTATTTACATCGGTTTTTGATTAAAAGCCTTTTTTTTTGTTTATCAATATACCTTGACCAAACTCGGCCTTAACCATTTTCTCGGCATTAAAAGGTTGGGTCTGCAAGGGTATTAGATCTTCGGCATGCCGAAGATAGCCCTTCTTTCTCGTTCATGCATGAAGTGACATTTTTAGGTCACAAATGCACTGACAAAGGAGTATTGCCAGATGACATGCTATTTGACGTCATCAAAAATTATCCTGTCCCTCATGATGCGGACAGCGCGAGACGATTTGTAGCATTCTGCAATTATTATCGTCGATTTATAAAAAACTTCGCCGATTGTTCACGGCACATAACAAGATTATTTAAAAAGAATGTTCCTTTTGAATGGTCAAGTGAATGCCAAAACGCATTCCAATACCTTAAAGAAAAGCTTATGCACCCCACATTATTACAATATCCTGATTTTCGCAAAGAATTTTGCATTATAACAGATGCCAGTAAACAAGCTTGCGGAGCAGTTCTAACTCAGAACCGTGACGGAATTCAGCTCCCAATAGCTTATGCATCTCGTTCATTTACAAAAGGGGAAAGCAATAAGAGCACAACAGAACAAGAGTTAGCGGCAATTCATTGGACAATTACCCATTTTAGACCATATATTTATGGCAAAAACTTTACTATTAAAACGGATCACAGACCATTGACATATCTTTTTTCTATGACTAATCCCAGTTCTAAATTAACTCGCATGCGGCTAGAGCTTGAAGAATACGACTTCACAGTAGAATACCTGAAGGGGAAAGATAATTTCGTAGCAGACGCACTTTCGCGTATTAATATAAAAGAACTCAAAGATATGCAACATAAAGTCCTGAAAGTCACTACCAGGCGACAAAGTAGACAAAATAAAAACTGTACAGTAGAAAATTATGAACTTCTGACAAGGCAAAGTCAAAAAAATGAGGCCGGTATATTAAAAATCAGCCAACTCAAGGTTGCACCGAGCGAAAAGATCTTTGAATCAGTTTCAATAGATTCTTTTAAAAATATGGGCAATAAAATATTAAAATCTTTAAGAGTAGCGCTACTCCAGCCGGTGACCCAAATAAAAGATGAAAAAGAGATACAACAAATATTGTCTACATACCATGACGACCCAATTCAAGGAGGTCATAGCGGCATAACAAGAACGTTAGCGAAAATAAAAAGACACTACTACTGGAAAAATATGACACGTCATATAAAAGAGTACGTACGTAGATGTCAAAAATGCCAAATGTCTAAAACAAAGACGCACACAAAAACTCCTTTGACTCTCACAGAAACACCTGTGAATGCTTTCGATATAGTGATAGTGGATACAGTTGGTCCGCTACCCAAATCGGAAAATGGTAATGAATACATAGTCACATTAATATGTGACCTTACAAAATGTTAAGTAGCCATTCCAATAAAAAGCAAAAGCGCAAATAATGTCGCAAAGGCTATTTTCGAAAATTTCATACTCAAGTTTGGTCCAATGAAGACGTTCATCTCGGACATGGGAACAGAGTATAAAAACCAGATTTTAACTGATTTATGCAAGTATTTGAAGATCAAGAATCTCACCTCTACTGCATATCATCATCAAACATTAGGGACAATAGAACGAAGTCATCGAACTTTTAATGAATACATTCGTTCATACATCTCTGCAGACAAATCTGATTGGGATGTCTGGATTCAATATTTCACTTATTGCTTCAACACGACACCATCAGCAACGCATGAGTATTGTCCATACGAACTAGTATTTGGCAGACTACCGAAACAGTTCATAGATTTAAACAAAACTAATTACATAGATCCTATTTATAATTTAGATGACTATTCTTAGGAAATAAAGTTTAGATTAGAAATAGCATAAAAAAGAGCTAGAATTATGTTAGAAAAAGCCAAGGCTTATAGGAAATTAGCATATGACGAAAAAACAAAAAACTTTGAATTAAAAGTAGGAAATAAAGTACTTATAAGAAACGAAACAGGGCACAAATTAGACCCAGTATATTTAGGACCATATATAGTAGAGAAAATAGAACATAATGACAACATTCTTATTAAAGATAGTAAAGATAAAAAACAAAAAGTTCATAAGAATAGATTAAAAATTTTTAATTCTTAATAATCCAAAATTCTCTTCATACAAAAACTTAATTTTCGACCGATCGTTCCTATGGCGGCTATATGATATAGTGGTCCGATCTTAATAGAATTTTGCATATATATGAGGAGCATAGTAAAACTAATAAATGTCGAGTTTGGTCAAGATATCTTGATAAACAAAAGGTTTTTTCATACAAAAACTTAATTTTCGACCGATCGTTCCTATGGCAGCTATATGATATAGTGGTCCGATCCAGCTGGTTTTGACATATGTGCTGCGTGCAACAGAAATAGGGACTTCTGCAAAGTTTCATTAAGATAGCTTTAAAACTGAGGGACTAGTTCGCATAGAAACAGACAGACGGACAGACGGACATGGCTATATCGACTCGGCTGTTGATGCTGATCAAGAATATAGATACTTTATGGGGTCGGAGATGTCTCCTTCTATGCGTTACACATTTCACGACAAAATTATAATACCCTCTGCAAGGGTATAATAAATGACGGCCTGATCAACCGAAAGGAAAAAAAATTTTTTTTACAAATAAACGAATTATAAATTTGTATACCTTTAATAATTTTGTATTTTTATACTCCAACATTTTTAATTTCTTATTATATAAAAAAAAATTTTTTTTCAATTTTTTAAAAAAAAAAATAAAACCTCAATAATTAAGTTCATTTAATAACTACACATTCATAATGTTACGTTATTTCTCTAAAGGGAGGTGTAGTGCGTATATGCACTTACAGAATACCCTGTACTTAAATATAAAGTATGCAGCACTTTGTTGCATACAATAACAATAATATAGTAAACGAGCCCAGCGCCACATTATGCTCGGTCTCATATTACGCAGCGCGGTTCACTAGCCTCACTAGCTGACCGTTTATGCTTATGCTGCATATCCCACGCTCCGTCTGAGCGCATTCCGTGAGCAATATATATGCTCACTAATACAGGCATATGCGAGCTACTCACTATGTATATGTATATCCATAGGCTAAGCGAACATTATAAAAACTGAATAAATTCATTCTGAACCAATATACTAAACAGCACTGACGTGCTGGCTTTTTCATTTAAAGAGTGCTCTTTTTACAAGATCCTTGGAAATGAATTTGAGGGCGAAACGTCATCCACCAAATCTTTGACCCTCATTAATACCAAGGAGGGATGGATTTTCCAAAAAGTGCGAAACACCCCTCAAATGAATTTGAACAAAGGACTTTGAAATTGAGTTTGAGGCCGATAGGATGGTAAACAAAAAAGTTACATACAAACGTTTTTCGCGATTTTTCAATACTTGCGGGTGGAATTTCCCAAATCGCTGAATCACGTATTTTTTTATACCCTTGCAGAGGGTATTATAATTTTGTCGTGAAATGTGTAACGCATAGAAGGAGACATCTCCGACCCCATAAAGTATATATATTCTTGATCAGCATCAACAGCCGAGTCGATATAGCCATGTCCGTCTGTCCGTCTGTCTGTTTCCATGCGAACTAGTCTCTCAGTTTTAAAGCTATCTTAATGAAACTTTGCAGAAGTCCCTATTTCTGTTGCACGCAGCACATATGTCAAAACCAGCTGGATCGGACCACTATATCATATAGCTGCCATAGGAACGATCGGTCGAAAATTAAGTTTTTGTATGAAAAAACATTTTGTTTGTCAAGATATCTTGACCAAACTCGGCATTTATTAGTTTTACTAAGCTCCTCATATATATGTAAAATCCTATTAAGTTCGGACCACTATATCATATAGCTGCCATAGGAACGATCGGTCGAAAATTAAGTTTTTGTATGAAAAAACCTTTTGTTTATCAAGATATCTTGACCAAACTCGACATTTATTAGTTTTACTATGCAAAATCCTATTAAGATCGGACCACTATATCATATAGCCGCCATAGGAACGATCGGTCGAAAATTAAGTTTTTGTATGAAAAAACCTTTTGTTTATCAAGATATCTTGACCAAACTCGACATTTATTAGTTTTACTATGCTCCTCATATATATGCAAAATTCTATTAAGATCGGACCACTATATCATATAGCGGCCATAGGAACGATCGGTCGAAAATTAAGTTTTTGTATGAAAAAACATTTTGTTTGTCAAGATATCTTGACCAAACTCGGCATTTATTAGTTTTACTAAGCTCCTCGTATATATGCAAAATCCTATTAAGATCGGACCACTATATCATATAGCTGCCATAGGAACGATCGGTCGAAAATTAAGTTTTTGTATGAAAAAACTTTTGTTTATCAAGATATCTTGACCAAACTCGACATTTATTAGTTTTACTATGCTCCTCATATATATGCAAATTTCTATTAAGATCGGACCACTATGTCATATAGCCGCCATAGGAACGATCGGTCGAAAATTAAGTTTTTGTATGAAAAAACATTTTGTTTGTCAAGATATCTTGACCAAACTCGGCATTTATTAGTTTTACTAAGCTTCTCATATATATGCAAAATCCCATTAAGATCGGACCACTATATCATATAGCTGCCATAGGAACGATCGATCGAAAATTAAGTTTTTGTATGAAAAAACATTTTGTTTTTCAAGATATCTTAACCAAACTCGGCATTTATTAGTTTTACTATGCTCCTCATATATATGCAATATCCTATTAAGATCGGACCACTATATCATACTATTAAGTTTTTGTATGGAGAATTTTTTGTTTTTCATGAATTTGCGATTAAACACGGCATTTAAAGATTTCACTATGCTTCCTTCATTTTTGCTAAATCTTATTTACATCGGTTTTTGATTAAAAGCCTTTTTTTTTGTTTATCAATATACCTTGACCAAACTCGGCCTTAACCATTTTCTCGGCATTAAAAGGTTGGGTCTGCAAGGGTATTAGATCTTCGGCATGCCGAAGATAGCCCTTCTTTCTCGTTAGATCTTATGTAGATGTAGTGCACTTTTAATTATAGTCTGATTTGCAACAAACTTATTTTCAAAGCTCTACATAACAATATGATAAATACGTGTTTCAGCGATTTGGAAAATTCGACATGCAACAGTGGTAAAAGGGCGGAAATCATTTATATGAAAGTAGTTTGTTTACCGACCGCTCAGTTTCAAAATCATTTTCAAAGCTTTTTGAGAACATTGATTTTATAACATACGTGCCACGGGCAAGGCCGGGCTATACCCGCTAGTCGCTATATATTAAACTATTTGTCCTGACTGACTGACTGACAGACTGACTGACTGACTGATTGGTGATCAACGCACAGTCCAAACCGTAAGAGCTACGAAGCTGAAATTTTCACTTTAGTTACATTATGTGATGAAGGTGCTCGTTAAGACGGGGTTTCGGGAAATTCCACCCGCAAGTATGGAAAAATCGCGAAAAACGTTTGTATGTAACTTTTTTGTTTACCATCCTATCGGCCTCAAACTCAATTTCAAAGTCCTTTGCTCAAATTCATTTGAGGGGTGTTTCGCACGTCTCAAATGATTTATTATGTAGATCATTGAAAATGAATTTGAGGGCGAAACGGCAACCACCAAATCTTTGACCCCCATTTCCACCAAGTTAAAATACATTTTTGGAAAAGTGTGAAACACGCCTTAAATTAATTTGAACAAAAGTTTTTGAAGTTGAGTTTAAGGCCGATCGGATGGTATACAAAAAAGTTACGTGCATACGTTTTTCGCGAATTACCCACTGTTGTGGGTGGATTTTCCCAAATCACTAAAACAGGATTCAGCCTCCTTTTCACCGGCTCGCTCCTCCTTTTCCAAGAATTAAGGAGAAGACGAGATTCAAGGCAAATACAACAAGTCATCGATAAGTTTAGTACGACCGTGGACGGTCTTGAAATCGAGGGGAGTGTAGTTAACAAGTAAACCCCGCACTTAGTTACTAAGTAGCCCGCGTAAGCGCTGACACACCAATATTGGAGTTCAGCGATCTATCTGCAACAGTCAGCGGCGGTAACCGGATACTTTTGTTATTGTCGCAAGAGTTTCCGTTATCGCCTACAATTATGCTGAGTCGGCTTGCCGACCATGACGTTGTAGCGTGTTGTCTTTAGCTTAAGCTGCACCAATTTGTATTTTCTGAGTTCAGTTTTGTATTTCACGTTTAAGAATAAACTTGCACTACTCCGGCACGCTGCCGTAAATATCATTTGTTATATATTACAATTACATTGCTGAGCCACAAGGCCAGTAATTAGCAAAGAGAGTGAAGTCAAACTCTCCACCACAATCGTCCTAAATACCGTATCACTGGACTAGGCATCGCTGGACGAGAGACGGATCAACTATCGCATCGCTGGACCAGCAGATCGATATAATTTGCATGTAACTTTTTGTATACCATCCGATCGGGCTTAAACTCGATTTCAAAAATTTTTGTTTAAATTAATTTGAGGCGTGTTTCACAATTTTCCAAAAATGTATTCCAACTTGGTGGAAATGGGGTCAAAGATTTGGTGGTTGTCGCTTCGCAATCTTTGAATTGCATTTTCCACCGAGGATTCTTTGATTCTGCGAAAAAATGTGAAACACGTCTCAAATGATTTTTCATATAGATCCTTGGAAATGAATTTGAGGGCGAAACGTCATCCTCCAAATCTTTGACCCCCATTAATACCAAGGAGGGATGGATTTTCCAAAAACACCCCAAAAACACCTCAACAAACACCCTTCAAATGAATTTGAACAAAGGACTTTGAAATTGAGTTTGAGGCCAATAGGATGGTAAACAAAAAGTTACATACAAACGTTTTTCGCGATTTTTCCATACTTGCGGGTGGAATTTCCCAAATCGCTGAAACACGTATTTTTTAGATCTTATGTAGAGCACTGAAAATAAGTTTGAAGCAAATCGGACTAAACTTAAAACTGCACCAAAAAAATCTTACAGTCGCAAATTTCCCCGAGGATTCTTTGTTTCTGCGAAAAATGTGAAACATGTCTCAAATAATTTTTCATATAGATCCTTGGAAATGAATTTGAGCGCGAAACGTCATCCACCAAATCTTAGACCCCCTTTTATTCCAAGGAGGGATGGATTTTCCAAAAAGTGCGAAACACCCCTCAAATGAATTTGAACAAAGGACTTTGAAATTGAGTTTGAGGCCGTTAGGATGGTAAACAAAAAAGTTACATACAAACGTTTTTCGCGATTTTTCCATACTTGCGGGTGGAATTTCCCAAATCGCTGAAACACGTATTTTTTTTAGATCTTATGTAGAGCGCTGAAAATATGTTTGAAGCAAATCGGACTAAACTTAAAACTGCACCAAAAAAATCTTACAGTTGGAAATTTCCCCGAGGATTCTTTGATTTTGCGAAAAATGTGAAACACGTCTCAAATAATTTTTCATATAGAACCTTGGAAATGAATTTGAGCGCGAAACGTCATCCACCAAATCTTAGACCCCCTTTTATTCCAAGGAGGGATGGATTTTCCAAAAAGTGCGAAACACCCCTCAAATGAATTTGAACAAAGGACTTTGAAATTGAGTTTGAGGCCGTTAGGATGGTAAACAAAAAAGTTACATACAAACGTTTTTCGCGATTTTTCCATACTTGCGGGTGGAATTTCCCAAATCGCTGAAACACGTATTTTTTTAGATCTTATGTAGAGCACTGAAAATAAGTTTGAAGCAAATCGGACTAAACTTAAAACTGCACCAAAAAAATCTTACAGTCGCAAATTTCCCCGAGGATTCTTTGTTTCTGCGAAAAATGTGAAACATGTCTCAAATAATTTTTCATATAGATCCTTGGAAATGAATTTGATCGCGAAACGTCATCCACCAAATCTTAGACCCCCTTTTATTCCAAGGAGGGATGGATTTTCCAAAAGTGCGAAACACCCCTCAAATGAATTTGAACAAAGGACTTTGAAATTGAGTTTGAGGCCGTTAGGATGGTAAACAAAAAAGTTACATACAAACGTTTTTCGCGATTTTTCCATACTTGCGGGTGGAATTTCCCAAATCGCTGAAACACGTATTTTTTTAGATCTTATGTAGAGCGCTGAAAATATGTTTGAAGCAAATCGGACTAAACTTAAAACTGCACCAAAAAAATCTTACAGTTGCGAATTTCCACGAGGATTCTTTGATTCTGCGAAAAATGTGAAACACGTCTCAAATAATTTTTCATATAGATCCTTGGAAATGAATTTGAGGGCGAAACGTCATCCACCAAATCTTTGACCCCCATTAATACCAAGGAGGGATGGATTTTCCAAAAGTGCGAAACACCCCTCAAATGAATTTGAACAAAGGACTTTGAAATTGAGTTTGAGGCCGATCGGATGGTAAACAAAAAAGTTTCATACAAACGGTTTTCGCGATTTTTTCATACCTGCGGGTGGAATTTCCCGAAACCCCGTCTTAACGTGCACCTTCATCACATAATGTAACTAAGGTGAAAATTTCAGATTCCTAGCTCTTACGGTTTGGACTGTGCGTTGATCACCAATCAGTCAGTCAGTCAGTCTGTCAGTTAGTCAGCCAGGGCAAATAGTTTAATATATAGCGACTAGCGGGTATAGCCCGGCCTTGCCCGTGGCACATGTGTTATAAAATCAATGTTCTCAAAAAGCTTTGAAAATGATTTTGAAACTGAGCGGTCGGTAAACAAACTACTTTCATATAAATGATTTCCGCCCTTTTACCACTGTTGCATGTCGAATTTCCCGAAAGTTACATGCATACGTTTTTCGCGAATTACCCACTGTTGTGGGTTGATTTTCCCAAATCACTAAAACACGTATTTATAGAATTCTTTTGTAGAGCTCTGAAAATAAGTTTGAAGCAAATCGGACAAAGCTTAAAAGTGCACCAAAAATATCTTTGAATTGCACTTTCCACCGAGGATTCTTTGATTCTGCGAAAAATGTGAAACACGTCTCAAATGATTTTTCATATAGATCCTTGGAAATGAATTTGAGGGCGAAACGTCATCCACCAAATCTTTGACCCCCATTAATACCAAGGAGGGATGGATTTTCCAAAAAGTGCGAAACACCCCTCAAATGAATTTGAACAAAGGACTTTGAAATTGAGTTTGAGGCCGATGGTAAACAAAAAAGTTACATACAAACGTTTTTCGCGATTTTTCCATACTTGCGGGTGGAATTTCCCAAATCGCTGAAACACGTATTTTTTTAGATCTTATGTAGAGCGCTGAAAATAAGTTTGAAGCAAATCGGACTAAACTTAAAACTGCACCAAAAAAATCTGACAGTCGCAAATTTCCCCGAGGATTCTTTGTTTCTGCGAAAAATGTGAAACATGTCTCAAATAATTTTTCATATAGATCCTTGGAAATGAATTTGAGCGCGAAACGTCATCCACCAAATCTTAGACCCCCTTTTATTCCAAGGAGGGATGGATTTTCCAAAAAGTGCGAAACACCCCTCAAATGAATTTGAACAAAGGACTTTGAAATTGAGTTTGAGGCCGTTAGGATGGTAAACAAAAAAGTTACATTCAAACGTTTTTCGCGATTTTTCCATACTTGCGGGTGGAATTTCCCAAATCGCTGAAACACGTATTTTTTTAGATCTTATGTAGAGCGCTGAAAATATGTTTGAAGCAAATCGGACTAAACTTAAAACTGCACCAAAAAAATCTTACAGTTGCAAATTTCCCCGAGGATTCTTTGATTCTGCGAAAAATGTGAAACACGTCTCAAATAATTTTTCATATAGATCCTTGGAAATGAATTTGAGGGCGTAACGTCATCCACCAAATCTTTGACCCCCATTAATACCAAGGAGGGATGGATTTTCCAAAAAGTGCGAAACACCCCTCAAATGAATTTGAACAAAGGACTTTGAAATTGAGTTTGAGGCCGATCGGATGGTAAACAAAAAAGTTTCATACAAACGGTTTTCGCGATTTTTTCATACCTGCGGGTGGAATTTCCCGAAACCCCGTCTTAACGTGCACCTTCATCACATAATGTAACTAAGGTGAAAATTTCAGATTCCTAGCTCTTACGGTTTGGACTGTGCGTTGATCACCAATCAGTCAGTCAGTCAGTCTGTCAGTCAGTCAGTCAGGACAAATAGTTTAATATATAGCGACTAGCGGGTATAGCCCGGCCTTGCCCGTGGCACATGTGTTATAAAATCAATGTTCTCAAAAAGCTTTGAAAATGATTTTGAAACTGAGCGGTCGGTAAACAAACTACTTTCATATAAATGATTTCCGCCCTTTTACCACTGTTGCATGTCGAATTTCCCGAAAGTTACATGCATACGTTTTTCGCGAATTACCCACTGTTGTGGGTTGATTTTCCCAACTCACTAAAACACGTACTTATTAAATTCTTTTGTAGAGCTCTGAAAATAAGTTTGAAGCAAATCGGACAAAACTTAAAAGTGCACCAAAAATATCTTTGAATTGCGCTTTCCACCTTCACTCTCGCCAAGTCTAACATAGTAAACCCCACCGTTTTCGGCCATAATGATTTGAAGTCTCTAGTTGAACACACCACAGATGTCCCCATAGTTAGTTTAATGGAAGCATCCAATATTAAGATCTTTCAGTCGGAAAATATCATACATATACTAATCGCATACCCCAGAATTAAGTTTATCTGTAAGAATATCATCGTATTTCCTGTATCACACCAAAACACCGTACTGCAACTACAAGATGACACTGTGGCCGAATGCAAAGACGATACCCTAGCAGTCTCGGAATGCACCACAACAACCTACGATACATTCTGCAAGGCGGCAAGCCATGACACTTGTGCTCGGGCACTACATGCTGGAGGCACAGCCCATTGACATTCGCAACCGAGCCATCTAAAACCAATCGTACTCGTGGACGACGGCGTCATAATCATCAACGAAAGCCCGGCCCAAATCAGCACTGACGACGGCCCCGAAATATCAACAAATGGCACGCATCTCGTAACCTTTGAACGCTCAGCTATAATCAACGGCACTAAGTATGTGAACCAACGCGAAGCCCTAAGCAAAATTCCAGGCATTGCGGGATCGCCACTTTTAAACATCATCAGCCACGATCCAGTGTTGAGCATGCCGCTCCTCCATAGGATGAATAACCAAAACTTGCACACCATCCAAGAGTTCAAGGAGGAAATAGCGTCGGCCGGGTCACCCAAGGTCTGGTTTGCAACTGGTGTAGGATTCAGACTCCTTTTCACCGGCTCGCTCCTCCTTTTCCAAGAATTAAGGAGAAGACGAGATTCAAGGCAAATACAACAAGTCATCGATAAGTTTAGTACGACCGTGGACGGTCTTGAAATCGAGGGGAGTGTAGTTAACAAGTAAGCCCCGCACTTAGTTACTAAGTAGCCCGCGTAAGCGCTGACACACCAATATTGGAGTTCAGCGATCTATCTGCAACAGTCAGCGGCGGTAACCGGATACTTTTGTTATTGTCGCAAGAGTTTCCGTTATCGCCTACAATTATGCTGAGTCGGCTTGCCGACCATGACGTTGTAGCGTTTTGTCTTTAGCTTAAGCTGCACCAATTTGTATTTTCTGAGTTCAGTTTTGTATTTGACGTTTAAGAATAAACTTGCACTACTCCGGCACGCTGCCGTAAATATCATTTGTTATATATTACAATTACATTGCTGAGCCACAAGGCCAGTAATTAGCAAAGAGAGTGAAGTCAAACTCTCCACCACAATCGTCCTAAATACCGTATCACTGGACTAGGCATCGCTGGACGAGAGACGGATCAACTATCGCATCGCTGGACCAGCAGATCGATATAATTTGCATGTAACTTTTTTGTATACCATCCGATCGGGCTTAAACTCGATTTCAAAAATTTTTGTTTAAATTAATTTGAGGCGTGTTTCACAATTTTCCAAAAATGTATTCCAACTTGGTGGAAATGGGGTCAAAGATTTGGTGGTTGTCGCTTCGCAATCTTTGAATTGCATTTTCCACCGAGGATTCTTTGATTCTGCGAAAAATGTGAAACACGTCTCAAATGATTTTTCATATAGATCCTTGGAAATGAATTTGAGGGCGAAACGTCATCCACCAAATCTTTGACCACCATTAATACCAAGGAGGGATGGATTTTCCAAAAACACCCCAAAAACACCTCAACAAACACCCCTCAAATGAATTTGAACAAAGGACTTTGAAATTGAGTTTGAGGCCAATAGGATGGTAAACAAAAAAGTTACATACAAACGTTTTTCACGATTTTTCCATACTTGCGGGTGGAATTTCCCAAATCGCTGAAACACGTATTTTTTTAGATCTTATGTAGAGCGCTGAAAATAAGTTTGAAGCAAATCGGACTAAACTTAAAACTTAAAAATCTTACAATCGCAAATTTTCCCGAGGATTCTTTGATTCTGCGAAAAATGTGAAACACGTCTCAAATAATTTTTCATATAGAACCTTGGAAATGAATTTGAGCGCGAAACGTCATCCACCAAATCTTAGACCCCCTTTTATTCCAAGGAGGGATGGATTTTCCAAAAAGTGCGAAACACCCCTCAAATGAATTTGAACAAAGGACTTTGAAATTGAGTTTGAGGCCGTTAGGATGGTAAACAAAAAAGTTACATACAAACGTTTTTCGCGATTTTTCCATACTTGCGGGTGGAATTTCCCAAATCGCTGAAGCACGTATTTTTTAGATCTTATGTAGAGCACTGAAAATAAGTTTGAAGCAAATCGGATTGAACTTAAAACTTAAAAATCTTACAATCGCAAATTTTCCCGAGGATTCTTTGATTCTGCGAAAAATGTGAAACACGTCTCAAATGATTTTTCATATAGATCCTTGGAAATGAATTTGAGGGCGAAACGTCATCCTCCAAATCTTTGACCCCCATTAATACCAAGGAGGGATGGATTTTCCAAAAACACCCCAAAAACACCTCAACAAACACCCTTCAAATGAATTTGAACAAAGGACTTTGAAATTGAGTTTGAGGCCAATAGGATGGTAAACAAAAAAGTTACATACAAACGTTTTTCGCGATTTTTCCATACTTGCGGGTGGAATTTCCCAAATCGCTGAAACACGTATTTTTTTAGATCTTATGTAGAGCACTGAAAATAAGTTTGAAGCAAATCGGACTAAACTTAAAACTGCACCAAAAAATCTTACAGTCGCAAATTTCCCCGAGGATTCTTTGTTTCTGCGAAAAATGTGAAACATGTCTCAAATAATTTTTCATATAGATCCTTGGAAATGAATTTGAGCGCGAAACGTCATCCACCAAATCTTAGACCCCCTTTTATTCCAAGGAGGGATGGATTTTCCAAAAGTGCGAAACACCCCTCAAATGAATTTGAACAAAGGACTTTGAAATTGAGTTTGAGGCCGTTAGGATGGTAAACAAAAAAGTTACATACAAACGTTTTTCGCGATTTTTCCATACTTGCGGGTGGAATTTCCCAAATCGCTGAAACACGTATTTTTTTAGATCTTATGTAGAGCGCTGAAAATATGTTTGAAGCAAATCGGACTAAACTTAAAACTGCACCAAAAAATCTTACAGTTGGAAATTTCCCCGAGGATTCTTTGATTTTGCGAAAATGTGAAACACGTCTCAAATAATTTTTCATATAGAACCTTGGAAATGAATTTGAGCGCGAAACGTCATCCACCAAATCTTAGACCCCCTTTTATTCCAAGGAGGGATGGATTTTCCAAAAAGTGCGAAACACCCCTCAAATGAATTTGAACAAAGGACTTTGAAATTGAGTTTGAGGCCGTTAGGATGGTAAACAAAAAAGTTACATACAAACGTTTTTCGCGATTTTTCCATACTTGCGGGTGGAATTTCCCAAATCGCTGAAACACGTATTTTTTTAGATCTTATGTAGAGCGCTGAAAATATGTTTGAAGCAAATCGGACTAAACTTAAAACTGCACCAAAAAAATCTTACAGTTGCGAATTTCCACGAGGATTCTTTGATTCTGCGAAAAATGTGAAACACGTCTCAAATAATTTTTCATATAGATCCTTGGAAATGAATTTGAGGGCGAAACGTCATCCACCAAATCTTTGACCCCCATTAATACCAAGGAGGGATGGATTTTCCAAAAAGTGCGAAACACCCCTCAAATGAATTTGAACAAAGGACTTTGAAATTGAGTTTGAGGCCGATCGGATGGTAAACAAAAAAGTTTCATACAAACGGTTTTCGCGATTTTTTCATACCTGCGGGTGGAATTTCCCGAAACCCCGTCTTAACGTGCACCTTCATCACATAATGTAACTAAGGTGAAAATTTCAGATTCCTAGCTCTTACGGTTTGGACTGTGCGTTGATCACCAATCAGTCAGTCAGTCAGTCTGTCAGTCAGTCAGTCAGGACAAATAGTTTAATATATAGCGACTAGCGGGTATAGCCCGGCCTTGCCCGTGGCACATGTGTTATAAAATCAATGTTCTCAAAAAGCTTTGAAAATGATTTTGAAACTGAGCGGTCGGTAAACAAACTACTTTCATATAAATGATTTCCGCCCTTTTACCACTGTTGCATGTCGAATTTCCCGAAAGTTACATGCATACGTTTTTTCGCGAATTACCCACTGTTGTGGGTTGATTTTCCCAACTCACTAAAACACGTACTTATTAAATTCTTTTGTAGAGCTCTGAAAATAAGTTTGAAGCAAATCGGACAAAACTTAAAAGTGCACCAAAAATATCTTTGAATTGCGCTTTCCACCTTCACTCTCGCCAAGTCTAACATAGTAAACCCCACCGTTTTCGGCCATAATGATTTGAAGTCTCTAGTTGAACACACCACAGATGTCCCCATAGTTAGTTTAATGGAAGCATCCAATATTAAGATCTTTCAGTCGGAAAATATCATACATATACTAATCGCATGCCCCAGAATTAAGTTTATCTGTAAGAATATCATCGTATTTCCTGTATCACACCAAAACACCGTACTGCAACTACAAGATGACACTGTGGCCGAATGCAAAGACGATACCCTAGCAGTCTCGGAATGCACCACAACAACCTACGATACATTCTGCAAGGCGGCAAGCCATGACACTTGTGCTCGGGCACTACATGCTGGAGGCACAGCCCATTGACATTCGCAACCGAGCCATCTAAAACCAATCGTACTCGTGGACGACGGCGTCATAATCATCAACGAAAGCCCGGCCCAAATCAGCACTGACGACGGCCCCGAAATATCAACAAATGGCACGCATCTCGTAACCTTTGAACGCTCAGCTATAATCAACGGCACTAAGTATGTGAACCAACGCGAAGCCCTAAGCAAAATTCCAGGCATTGCGGGATCGCCACTTTTAAACATCATCAGCCACGATCCAGTGTTGAGCATGCCGCTCCTCCATAGGATGAATAACCAAAACTTGCACACCATCCAAGAGTTCAAGGAGGAAATAGCGTCGGCCGGGTCACCCAAGGTCTGGTTTGCAACTGGTGTAGGATTCAGACTCCTTTTCACCGGCTCGCTCCTCCTTTTCCAAGAATTAAGGAGAAGACGAGATTCAAGGCAAATACAACAAGTCATCGATAAGTTTAGTACGACCGTGGACGGTCTTGAAATCGAGGGGAGTGTAGTTAACAAGTAAGCCCCGCACTTAGTTACTAAGTAGCCCGCGTAAGCGCTGACACACCAATATTGGAGTTCAGCGATCTATCTGCAACAGTCAGCGGCGGTAACCGGATACTTTTGTTATTGTCGCAAGAGTTTCCGTTATCGCCTACAATTATGCTGAGTCGGCTTGCCGACCATGACGTTGTAGCGTTTTGTCTTTAGCTTAAGCTGCACCAATTTGTATTTTCTGAGTTCAGTTTTGTATTTGACGTTTAAGAATAAACTTGCACTACTCCGGCACGCTGCCGTAAATATCATTTGTTATATATTACAATTACATTGCTGAGCCACAAGGCCAGTAATTAGCAAAGAGAGTGAAGTCAAACTCTCCACCACAATCGTCCTAAATACCGTATCACTGGACTAGGCATCGCTGGACGAGAGACGGATCAACTATCGCATCGCTGGACCAGCAGATCGATATAATTTGCATGTAACTTTTTTGTATACCATCCGATCGGGCTTAAACTCGATTTCAAAAATTTTTGTTTAAATTAATTTGAGGCGTGTTTCACAATTTTCCAAAAATGTATTCCAACTTGGTGGAAATGGGGTCAAAGATTTGGTGGTTGTCGCTTCGCAATCTTTGAATTGCATTTTCCACCGAGGATTCTTTGATTCTGCGAAAAATGTGAAACACGTCTCAAATGATTTTTCATATAGATCCTTGGAAATGAATTTGAGGGCGAAACGTCATCCACCAAATCTTTGACCACCATTAATACCAAGGAGGGATGGATTTTCCAAAAACACCCCAAAAACACCTCAACAAACACCCCTCAAATGAATTTGAACAAAGGACTTTGAAATTGAGTTTGAGGCCAATAGGATGGTAAACAAAAAAGTTACATACAAACGTTTTTCACGATTTTTCCATACTTGCGGGTGGAATTTCCCAAATCGCTGAAACACGTATTTTTTTAGATCTTATGTAGAGCGCTGAAAATAAGTTTGAAGCAAATCGGACTAAACTTAAAACTTAAAAATCTTACAATCGCAAATTTTCCCGAGGATTCTTTGATTCTGCGAAAAATGTGAAACACGTCTCAAATAATTTTTCATATAGAACCTTGGAAATGAATTTGAGCGCGAAACGTCATCCACCAAATCTTAGACCCCCTTTTATTCCAAGGAGGGATGGATTTTCCAAAAGTGCGAAACACCCCTCAAATGAATTTGAACAAAGGACTTTGAAATTGAGTTTGAGGCCGTTAGGATGGTAAACAAAAAAGTTACATACAAACGTTTTTCGCGATTTTTCCATACTTGCGGGTGGAATTTCCCAAATCGCTGAAGCACGTATTTTTTTAGATCTTATGTAGAGCACTGAAAATAAGTTTGAAGCAAATCGGATTGAACTTAAAACTTAAAAAATCTTACAATCGCAAATTTTCCCGAGGATTCTTTGATTCTGCGAAAAATGTGAAACACGTCTCAAATAATTTTTCATATAGATCCTTGGAAATGAATTTGAGCGCGAAACGTCATCCACCAAATCTTAGACCCCCTTTTATTCCAAGGAGGGATGGATTTTCCAAAAGTGCGAAACACCCCTCAAATGAATTTGAACAAAGGACTTTGAAATTGAGTTTGAGGCCAATAGGATGGTAAACAAAAAAGTTACATACAAACGTTTTTCGCGATTTTTCCATACTTGCGGGTGGAATTTCCCAAATCGCTGAAACACGTATTTTTTTAGATCTTATGTAGAGCGTTGAAAATATGTTTGAAGCAAATCGGACTAAACTTAAAACTTCACCAAAAAAATCTTACAGTTGCAAATTTCCCCGAGGATTCTTTGATTCTGCGAAAAATGTGAAACACGTCTCAAATAATTTTTCATATAGATCCTTGGAAATGAATTTGAGGGCGAAACGTCATCCACCAAATCTTTGACCCCCATTAATACCAAGGAGGGATGGATTTTCCAAAAACACCCCAAAAACACCTCAACAAACACCCCTCAAATGAATTTGAACAAAGGACTTTGAAATTGAGTTTGAGGCCAATAGGATGGTAAACAAAATAGTTACATACAAACGTTTTTCACGATTTTTCCATACTTGCGGGTGGAATTTCCCAAATCGCTGAAACACGTATTTTTTAGATCTTATGTAGAGCGCTGAAAATAAGTTTGAAGCAAATCGGACTAAACTTAAAACTTAAAAATCTTACAATCGCAAATTTTCCCGAGGATTCTTTGATTCTGCGAAAAATGTGAAACACGTCTCAAATAATTTTTCATATAGAACCTTGGAAATGAATTTGAGCGCGAAACGTCATCCACCAAATCTTAGACCCCCTTTTATTCCAAGGAGGGATGGATTTTCCAAAAGTGCGAAACACCCCTCAAATGAATTTGAACAAAGGACTTTGAAATTGAGTTTGAGGCCGTTAGGATGGTAAACAAAAAAGTTACATACAAACGTTTTTCGCGATTTTTCCATACTTGCGGGTGAAATTTCCCAAATCGCTGAAGCACGTATTTTTTTAGATCTTATGTAGAGCACTGAAAATAAGTTTGAAGCAAATCGGATTGAACTTAAAACTTAAAAATCTTACAATCGCAAATTTTCCCGAGGATTCTTTGATTCTGCGAAAAATGTGAAACACGTCTCAAATAATTTTTCATATAGATCCTTGGAAATGAATTTGAGCGCGAAACGTCATCCACCAAATCTTAGACCCCCTTTTATTCCAAGGAGGGATGGATTTTCCAAAAAGTGCGAAACACCCCTCAAATGAATTTGAACAAAGGACTTTGAAATTGAGTTTGAGGCCGTTAGGATGGTAAACAAAAAAGTTACATACAAACGTTTTTCGCGATTTTTCCATACTTGCGGGTGGAATTTCCCAAATCGCTGAAACACGTATTTTTTTAGATCTTATGTAGAGCGCTGAAAATATGTTTGAAGCAAATCGGACTAAACTTAAAACTGCACCAAAAAAATCTTACAGTTGCAAATTTCCCCGAGGATTCTTTGATTCTGCGAAAAATGTGAAACACGTCTCAAATAATTTTTCATATAGATCCTTGGAAATGAATTTGAGGGCGAAACGTCATCCACCAAATCTTTGACCCCCATTAATACCAAGGAGGGATGGATTTTCCAAAAAGTGCGAAACACCCCTCAAATGAATTTGAACAAAGGACTTTGAAATTGAGTTTGAGGCCGATCGGATGGTAAACAAAAAAGTTTCATACAAACCTGCGGGTGGAATTTCCCGAAACCCCGCCTTAACGTGCACCTTTATCACATAATGTAACTACAGTGAAAATTTCAGATTCCTAGCTCTTACGGTTTGGATTGTGCGTTGATCACCAATCAGTCAGTCAGTCAGTCTGTCAGTCAGTCAGTCAGGACAAATAGTTTAATATATAGCGACTAGCGGGTATAGCCCGGCCTTGCCCGTGGCACATGTGTTATAAAATCAATGTTCTTAAAAAGCTTTGAAAATGATTTTGAAACTGAGCGGTCGGTAAACAAACTACTTTCATATAAATGATTTCCGCCCTTTTACCACTGTTGCATGTCGAATTTCCCGAAAGTTACATGCATACGTTTTTCGCGAATTACCCACTGTTGTGGGTTGATTTTCCCAAATCACTAAAACACGTATTTATAAAATTCTTTTGTAGAGCTCTGAAAATAAGTTTGAAGCAAATCGGACAAAGCTTAAAAGTGCACCAAAAATATCTTTGAATTGCACTTTCCACCGAGGATTCTTTGATTCTGCAAAAAATGTGAAACACGTCTCAAATGATTTTTCATATAGATCATTTTTCATAGATCACAAGAGAGAGTTCTCAGATGAGAGTGATTGACGTGTTTTACTTGTGCTCCAAGATTTTTATATATTTTTTTTTTTGCGCTTGAATCCTGTTTTTTATACCCTTGCAGAGGTATTATAATTTTGTCGTGAAATGTGTAACGCATAGAAGGAGACATCTCCGACCCCATAAAGTATATATATTCTTGATCAGCATCAACAGCCGAGTCGATATAGCCATGTCCGTCTGTCCGTCTGTCCGTCTGTCTGTTTCTATGCGAACTAGTCCCTCAGTTTTAAAGCTATCTTAATGAAACTTTGCAGAAGTCCCTATTTCTGTTGCACGCAGCACATATGTCAAAACCAGCTGGATCGGACCACTATATCATATAGCTGCCATAGGAACGATCGGTCGAAAATTAAGTTTTTGTATGAAAAAACATTTTGTTTGTCAAGATATCTTGACCAAGCTCGGCATTTATTAGTTTTACTAAGCTCCTCATATATATGCAAAATTCTATTAAGATCGGACCACTATATCATATAGCCGCCATAGGAACGATCGGTCGAAAATTAAGTTTTTGTATGAAAAAACATTTTGTTTGTCAAGATATCTTGACCAAACTCGGCATTTATTAGTTTTACTAAGCTCCTCATATATATGCAAAATCCTATTAAGATCGGACCACTATATCATATAGCTGCCATAGGAACGATCGATCGAAAATTAAGTTTTTGTATAAAAAAACATTTTGTTTTTCAAGATATCTTAACCAAACTCGGCATTTATTAGTTTTACTATGCTCCTCATATATATGCAAAATCCTATTAAGATCGGACCACTATATCATATAGCTGCCATAGGAACGATCGATCGAAAATTAAGTTTTTGTATAAAAAAACATTTTGTTTTTCAAGATATCTTAACCAAACTCGGCATTTATTAGTTTTACTATGCTCCTCATATATATGCAAAATCCTATTAAGATCGGACCACTATATCATATTATTAAGTTTTTGTATGGAGAATTTTTTGGTTTTCATGATTTTGCGATTAAACACGGCATTTAAAGATTTCACTATGCTTCCTTCATTTTTGCTAAATCTTATTTACATCGGTTTTTGATTAATATATTTTTTGTTTATCAATATACCTTGACCAAACTCGGCCTTAACCATTTTCTCGGCATTAAAAGGTTGGGTCTGCAAGGGTATTAGATCTTCGGCATGCCGAAGATAGCCCTTCTTTCTCATTATTTCTAAATTTGGCCTTTTTTGTGCTTTATTTAAAAAGCTGTATAATTGTGCAAAGTGTTATTCTGTTGTCGCAGCGTAAGTCTGTTAATAATTGCATTTATTGTTCTGTATTGTTGTTATTGCCTGTTTGATTCTTTTGCTTTGGTGCTCCCCTGTGCATACACTTGTTTGTGCGTGTTTTCGCTGCCGCATATTTCTGCTTGTGCATCGCGCTCTCGCAAATTTTTGCTATTGCCTTTCGCTCCAAACAATTTGTTTGTGTACGATAATTGTTTTTGAGTGTTTACTTGCTCTATTCTTGTGCACCGTTTTCGTTTTGCTCAGCGCTCTCGCAACTTGCTTACTTGTAATAATTATGTCGTGCTGTAAGAAATCTTGCACGTTCAAGCAGGCTGATGATTCTGCACAGCCGCAATTTGTTAATTGCTGGCTGTGTGAGAATATGATGCATGCTAAATGTGCAGGTCTCACTGGGCGTGATTGCGACAAGATCGCTGCAGTTGCCAAGAAGGGCTGCGGTGGCTTGCGTTGGTCGTGCCCAGATTGCATCGACAAGCAAATTGATTTCTCCAGAATGTATAATTCTGTGAGAAATCAATTCTTAAAATTGAATAATGTGGCTAAGCAGCTGTCGAGTAAATTTGACTCGAGATTTGAGTTGATTGCCAATTATAAATTTGAGTCTCCAACCAATCGCCGGTTGGAGCCTCAACTTTTGCAATTGCCGTCTACGTCTGTTCAGACACCTACGCCTGTCTTGTCCCTACCTAGCAACATGGATTTATCTCCAATGTTGTCTTTATCGCCTTCCCCAAGCGACTGCCCAATTACCCCCGTTTCATCTCCTATAGTAGTTCCAGTAGAGCCCGTACCTGATACCGTCCCAGTTATCCAAACTCCTCAGCCCCGTCAGCTCCTGGCCGCAAAGGTAGACCTGCGCGTAATCTTGCCCAGATTGTTAAACACAATCATGGTGCCTCTTTAGCTCCTCCATCTCCTGTACTACCTGCAGCCCCATCAGCACCTACTTTAACGGTTGTTGCCCCTCGTAGGCAAGTTTTTGTGTCTCGACTTTCATCGGACACCACTTCTGAGTCATTGGCAGCCTATATTGCTAGCAAATCTTCTGCTAGCGTGTCAATAACCAAATTTAATTTCTCCACCTCTCGTGAAATATCATCATTCAAAATAAATGTTTCACATGATATGTTCCCAATCATATAGATATCTTGATAAACAAAAGGTTTTCATACAAAAACTTAATTTTCGACCGATCGTTCCTATGGCAGCTATATGATATAGTGGTCCGATCTTAATAGGATTTTGCATATATATGAGGAGCTTAGTAAAACTAATAAATGCCGAGTTTGGTCAAGATATCTTGACAAACAAAATGTTTTTTCATACAAAAACTTAATTTTCGACCGATCGTTCCTATGGCAGCTATATGATATAGTGGTCCGCTCTTAAGAGGATTTTGCATATATATGAGGAGCTTAGTAAAACTAATAAATGCCGAGTTTGGTCAAGATATCTTGACAAACAAAATGTTTTTTCATACAAAAACTTAATTTTCGACCGATCGTTCCTATGGCAGCTATATGATATAGTGGTCCGATCTTAATAGGATTTTGCATATATATGAGGAGCTTAGTAAAACTAATAAATGCCGAGTTTGGTCAAGATATCTTGACAAACAAAATGTTTTTTCATACAAAAACTTAATTTTCGACCGATCGTTCCTATGGCAGCTATATGATATAGTGGTCCGATCTTAATAGGATTTTGCATATATATGAGGAGCTTAGTAAAACTAATAAATGCCGAGTTTGGTCAAGATATCTTGACAAACAAAATGTTTTTTCATACAAAAACTTAATTTTCGACCGATCGTTCCTATGGCGGCTATATGATATAGTGGTCCGATCTTAATAGAATTTTGCATATATATGAGGAGCATAGTAAAACTAATAAATGTCGAGTTTGGTCAAGATATTTTGACAAACAAAATGTTTTTTCATACAAAAACTTAATTTTCGACCGATCGTTCCTATGGCAGCTATATGATATAGTGGTCCGATCTTAATAGGATTTTTGCATATATATGAGGAGCTTAGTAAAACTAATAAATGCCGAGTTTGGTCAAGATATCTTGACAAACAAAATGTTTTTTCATACAAAAACTTAATTTTCGACCGATCGTTCCTATGGCGGCTATATGATATAGTGGTCCGATCTTAATAGAATTTTGCATATATATGAGGAGCATAGTAAAACTAATAAATGTCGAGTTTGGTCAAGATATCTTGATAAACAAAAGGTTTTTTCATACAAAAACTTAATTTTCGACCGATCGTTCCTATGGCAGCTATATGATATAGTGGTCCGATCCAGCTGATTTTGACATATGTGCTGCGTGCAACAGAAATAGGGACTTCTGCAAAGTTTCATTAAGATAGCTTTAAAACTGAGGGACTAGTTCGCATAGAAACAGACAGACGGACAGACGGACAGACGGACATGGCTATATCGACTCGGCTGTTGATGCTGATCAAGAATATATATACTTTATGGGGTCGGAGATGTCTCCTTCTATGCGTTACACATTTCACGACAAAATTATAATACCCTCTGCAAGGGTATAAAAATCTTTTCATGGCCAGTACTTCCTTCGACTCGGATATAATAGCATTTTCCGAAACATGGTTAAATTCAACCATATCCGATTTTGAGGTATTTTCGAATAGTTTTATTTTGCATAGAAATGATCGGCCGACTCGAGGTGGTGGGGTGTTAATTGCCGTTAAAGCCACTCTCCAGTCAGAACTTTTCTGTTTTAGTACGCCTACTGACGCTGAAATTATCTCAGTCAAGGTGTCTTTTCCTACACGGAATATCTATATTACATGCTCTTGTGTCCCTCCTTCTTCTGATATTCAAGTTTATATGAAACATATTACTTGTGTTAATGAAGTTTCTTCACACGTGCGTGATAATGACCTATTTATGGTGTTGGGTGATTTTCATTTGCCGAACATCTCTTGGTCATTATTCACTGCCGAAAATTATCTAGTGCCCTTAGCACAGCATGATTTTATAGACTGCATGCTTGATCTTTCGTTGTTTCAAATCAATTCAATTTCTAATCATTTGAATAGAACACTTGACCTTGTATTTGTTAACGACTACCTTATCTCTAATGTGTCTAGGTACCCTCCTTTATCTCTTCCTGAGGATGTATATCATCCTACTTTAGAGATTACAATGTTCAATTGTAATCGACTCATTTCGTGCTCATCAGCCAATAAGCCCCGCCTCTGCTTTCGCAAAGGAAATTATTCATTGCTGAATCAGCTTATTTATGCAACCGATTGGTCTTTCTTATATGACTCGGTTGATATGAATACTGCTATTACCTTTTTTATAGCACCCTAAACTCCCTCTTAGATATGAGTATTCCCAAGTCAATTCCTTCGACTACTTCTTCAAAACCACCCTGGTTTACTCCCAGATTGTCACATCTTAAAAACAAAACATTTTTAAAATTTTAAAAAGTCAGGTTCGTGTACAGACATGGCTAAATATTCCATAGCCAAGTCGAACTTCTTTCTTCTGAATTCTCAATGCTATGCGAATTATCTAACTCGTTGTAAAAGGCAATTTGCCCAAAATCCGAGACAGTTTTACAATTTTGTAAACTTGAAGCGTAAATCTTCAAGTTTGCCAACTTCTTTTCTTTCGGGATGGATAAAGCTAGTAATGACTCTGATTCTGCTAACCTCTTTGCTAATTTTTCCAATCGACTTACTCCTCAGTCTGTCCTAATAATAATTCTTATCCTTATACTATTTCTTCCTCTAGTTCTATACCTCCTCCTATTATTTCACATTCCTCTCTCCTTTTAGCTATAAACTCTTTAAAATCTTCTTACTCTCCTGGGCCTGACAATATTCCTAGTTGTCTACTCAAGGAGTATAGCTTTTTAATCTATCTCTTGAATCTTCTGTCTTTCCATCTCTTTGGAAAGAATCTTATATCATTCCTCTCCACAAGAAAGGTGGAAAGTCTGATATACAAAATTACAGGGGCATTGCAAAACTGTCCGCTATTCCTAAATTATTTGAAGAAATAATCACTTCGAATTTGCAGCATTTCTGCAAATCAGTTGTTTCCCCTGTTCAACATGGATTCGTAAAGAATCGGTCAACTACGACCAATCTGCTTGAATTTACTTCCTTGGTAAATGATGCTTTTCTTTCGAAAATGCAAACTGATGTCATTTATACTGACTTCAGTAAGGCGTTTGACTCTGTGCACCATGACATTTTACTTTTTAAACTTGACCGAATAGGTTTCCCTCCGTCTCTTTTGCTTTGGATAAATTTTTATTTAAAAGGTAGGACCCATTGCAGACTACCTCTAAACAGGTTCACGTTACTTCTGGTGTTCCTCAAGGTAGTCATCTTGGACCTTTACTCTTTACTCTTTTTATAAATGATCTCCCCTCTGTTATATCGCATGCCCGTGTACTCATGTATGCGGATGATGTGAAACTTATTCTATCATACACTAATCCCCTACATCATTCTCGTCTACAAGACGATTTGAACGCTATGCAACTTTGGTGTTCGGCCAATCAATTGCATCTGAATTGTTCAAAGTGTATGTTTATGACATTTTATTGTACTACACCTTATCTTGTCAGTTATACAATCGACCATACCCCTTTGCAACGTATACTAACAGTTAAGGATCTAGGCGTTCTTTTTGATTCTAAACTCTGTTTCAATCTTCACCCACTCGACCTGCCTTTTAGGCCGCCTAAAGAGTGGTGAGACTCTATAATATACCAGTACCAATACACACAAAAACCTCATGTGAATTTCAACATCACATAATTTACTTATTATCGATAAGATAGATTGTAAATAAAAATAGAGAAAAAAAAAAAAAAAAAATACACTAATCCTGTTCGGCTCAGCATCTAAAAATTAAACTTGTATTATGTTAGCATAACATTTCAGTTATATATTGCCCTGCGAGGCAAGCAATGTCACTATTTTGTTTTGTTTGGCGCTTCTCGCATGTCATAAAATAACTCAATATCATTTGCTGTTAACTATCTAGCGCTTATCGCTTTGCGCTCATCGTAGTTTCCTTTATCGCGCTCTTTTACCTTTTGCACTTTGTCTTAAGCGGTTAGCGCATCAATGCTAGCGACGCCGCAATCCATTCATGTTTCGTATATTCGTTTTATCGGATCTCTTATCGATCGCTTCGCTAAAAATTGTACATTTTTGCATATTGTCAATACGTTTGCTATAAGCATAAATAAATCAACCCGTTGCATGAACTTATAAGAAAGGGTGTAGTTTTTATAACATCCTTAATTTCTCGCTACTAAGTGCTAATAAAAAAGCTTGTTAGCCCAACATTTTGGTGACCCCGACGTGATCTTTTTATTTAACATTATAGTGTTGCATAAAATTATTTAAATTAAAATTGAGCTAGTTGTTACTAGTTTCGGCAGCAATTAAAAACCGCAGTAAAGAGGAGTCTGTGTACATAAGCATTTATACACCTACATACAGACGCGTTGGCTCTCGCTATCTGCATTTTTCTTGTGGTTTTATTCGACAAACTGTTGCGCGCGCTTAAGAGTACAGTGGTAACAATAAGTCAACGGTCAACGACTTTTTCTTTGACTTTTTTCGTTTGCTTCGGTTGCCATGGAAAGTTCTAGTGCTGAATCGTTGGCCCAGCCTACAAACAGGGTGTCATTTTTAAAGCGCAAGGTGGCGTCCTCGTATGAGCGGTTGCAGGCGCTTCAATCTAGCCTCAACCAAACGCCCCTTGCCAATAATGATGAAATTGCATTGTCGGTGCTGCTCAAGCGGATTGAAAAAATTGAATCTGCATTTGAAGACGCTCAAAACAAATTGGAAGAACTAGACTTTGACGAAATCGGCAGTGAGTTAAGCGAGGCTTTTGATGAGCTTTCAGTAACTTTGGAGACTTCGGTGCGGTTTGAAATTGCTAAGCGCAGTAGAGCATTGCCGTCCAGCTCCACATTTGTAAATGAGCCTATTGCTGCTGCGTCAATGACTAGATCCAGAGCGTTACCGACCTTACCGCCAATCAAATTGCCAACGTTTTCTGGAAGTTATACAGAGTGGTCAGATTTCTTTTCAATGTTCACAACTTTAATCGAAAATCATCCCGAACTCACAAACATTGAAAAAATGCAGCATTTGCGGCTCTGCTTGAAGGACTCTGCGCTGGATACCATTCGGTCATTGGAAATATCAGAGGCTAATTATTCCATAGCATTAAATTTATTACAAAAACGATTTGATAACCGTCGATTAGTATTTCAGGCACACATCGTTGAACTGCTGGGGCTCAAGAAGGTAGAGAATGGCTCCGCTGGCATGCTGCGTGAATTGTCGGATAAGTTTAATGCCCATATTCGTGCTCTCACCAGTTTGGGTAGCAAGGAGCAAATTGCTGGTTGCATCCTGGTTCAGGTGCTACTGCAAAAACTGGATCCTGCTACGCAGGCGAAGTGGGAAGAGAAGCTGGAGGATCCCGCCTTTGCAAATTTAATTCCATCATGGGCACTGTCTGGTTACGCAGCCAAAACAACTGGAGCAACCTCGCAACTGATAAGAGCAGCATCTTAATTTTATCTTATAATACTCGCTCTGCAAAGCAATTGCCTAAATTTCGCTCTTAAGAATTCAGTTACATAGAGCTGCCGCTCTTCGCTGTAACGATCGTTTTATTGCCCTAGCTTTACTTATGCGAAGGCCTCGATGCTGCGCATCGAGTTAGTTAAGTTCGTTCGCTTCATGCATTTGGTACGCATCGGCCACTTGCATTACTCAAAATTATAACTAATAATTGTCGCTTCGCTAAAATTGGCACGTACTAATTCGGGTTCGCTTGCCTATATATAAACTATTGTTCTTAAATAATAAGCACAGACCAATTCGGGTCTGCCTGCTTCTCGTAACTTTAAGAAATACAAAACAATTTTGAACACAAGAAATAAATAGTTAATTATTTCTATTTGTGAAAGCTATTGAAAAAGCTCAATAGCGCAACATTTTGGTGACCCCGACGTGATTTTTTATTTTTGTTGTTGTAAGATTACTTGCTTTACATTAAAGCAATAATCTTAAAAGACACCACCTGGCATTTCGTTTTGTGCACTTTATATACATACATACTTATCGCCGTCGCCTTGCCTACTCTTTCGGTCGCTTAAAGTCTTTGCTCATTCGTGCGGTACTTATGTAAAAGCTATTGCCGTTGCTTCGTTACATAGCTTGACACTTGCGTTCGCCGAAGTTCTTATTGTACAACTATTGTTCTTTGAACGGTTTGCATGTACTAGCGATCACCGTTGTCAGTTACTCAGCTAGTTTCGCACGCGCTTTCTATCACGCTTCTAATGGCAACCGAAAATAATGCCTCTAATGCAGTGACCTCTGCAAACAGGGTGACCTTTCTGAAGCGCAAAGCCATTTCAATTTATGACAGTTTGCAAACACTTCGAAATGCTCTAACTAATTCGCCACTCAGTGCAATTGATGAGTGCGGTCTTAGTGTTAGGCTGAAGCAAATCGAGCGGCTTCAGACCTCATTTGATATTACTCACACTAGCCTCGAAGAACTAGACTTTGATGAAATCGGTAACCAATTGCGTGAGGACTTCGACGAGTTAGCAGTTTCTATGGAAATTTCGGTTCGGAGTGAAATTGCGAAACGTGTCTCAATATTGCCCTGCTCAACATTTCGCGACCAATCTGTGCTGCCCTCGCAGACAGTTAGAGCTAAGGCACCGCCGACACTACCCTCAATAAAGTTGCCTACGTTCAGTGGTGGTTACACAGAATGGGCCGACTTTTATTCTATGTTCACAACCGTCATAGAAAATCATCCTGATCTAGCAGATATCGAAAAGCTGCAGCATCTTCGATCGTGCCTGAAGGATACAGCGCTGGACGCGATTCGATCATTGGAAATAACAAACAATAATTATGCCATAGCACTTAATTTATTGGAGAAAAGGTTTAATAATAGACGTTTGGTTTTTCAGGCACACATACTTGAGATATTGGGGCTCAAGAGGGTGGCAGGTGGATCGGCCGTGTCGCTAAGGGAGTTATCCGACCAACTCAACGCACATATTCGCGCGTTAAAGAGCATGGGCAACTCCGAACAAATCGCTGGATGCATCATTGTGCAGATTATTTTACAAAAGCTGGACCCAATATCACAAGCCAAATGGGAAGAAAGGCTAGAGGATTCGTCGTTCGTCAACTTAATACCATCGTGGGAGCATATGGCTACGTTTCTGGAGCAGAGATGCCGAACAATGGAAACCGTAAATTTTGCTATGGCAAGCTATGCCCCTAGCCATCAGGTGGGAAAAACTAGAGCAATTAACACCAGTAGATCGTCATTTATCGCCACTAACCACGACGCCCCTGTCTGCGTCTTTTGTGACAGCCCTGGTCATAATATATATAATTGTTCTCGATTTGGAAATTTGACCCCTGCATTACGGCTTAGGGAGGCAAAACGAGTTGCATTGTGCTTGAATTGCCTAAAGAAAGGTCATCAATTGCGATCATGCTGCTCTGGATGCTGTCGGACCTGCGGGGCGAAACATCATTCTCTGCTGCATTTAAATAATTCCGTATTTCCGCATGGTCAGCTGACTGAGCCTGCAAATTCATCGCCGATAGCCCATGCCTCTTTCGCTAAGTCATCGCCATCTACCTCCACATCTCTTGTTGCCCAGTATTTCAGCAGTGATGTTGTCGTCTTGGCTACGGCTTTGATCTTTGTTAAAAATCGCTCCGGCACTTTGATACCTTGTCGTGCCCTTTTGGATTCTGGTTCTCAGCTTCACCTTATAACGTCGCGCCTTGCTCAACAGCTTCAGCTAAAGAAGCACAAGTCCTCAGCCATTGTCTCTGGTCTAGGAGATTCTCGTTTTGAAACAGAAGGAAACACGGTCACTATCACAATACAGTCTCAAGTCTCTGAATACTCAACATGCCTTACAGCTCTGGTAGCGCCTAACATAACTGATAGTCAACCGAGTTTTACTATCAACACGACGAATTGGAACATTCCCGATAACATAAAACTTGCAGATCCGTCTTTCTTTAAACCTCAACGCGTGGACTTGCTACTTGGAGCTAGCCTGTTTTACGACCTTCTCAGCGTCGGCCAGATAAGGCTTCTCCCAAGACTACCGTGTCTTCAAAAAACACGGCTTGGTTGGGTAGTTTCTGGAGGCGGACCACGCTTGAGTGGTTCTATGTTAATGGCAAAGCATACTGCGGGCAAACTTGAGTCAAGTTCTGAAGAACGTGCTGATGAATTGGTTCGAAGATTTTGGGAGATAGAATCCTGCTTGGAAAGTAAACCTACCACTTCAAAGGAAGAAAACATCTGTGAAGAACATTTCGTAAATACTCATATCAGATTGCCTAGTGGCCAATATTCAGTTCGTTTACCCTTCAAGCGAAGTTTGGAATGTCTGGGGACGTCATACCAACAAGCCTTTCGTCAGTTCCTGACCCTGGAACGCAAACTACAAAATCGTCCAGATCTGAAGATTCAATATTCAAACTTTCTAAAGGAATATTTGGATCTTGGTCATATGTCGCCTGTTGCTCCAGAGTCTATAGAACTTTGTCAATACTTTCTTCCTCATCACTGTGTCTTTAAAGAAGACAGTTCAACGACAAAATTGCGAGTCGTTTTCGACGGCTCAGCAGCTACCTCGTCAGGTTATTCATTAAATGAACTATTGATGGCTGGACCTGTTATTCAAAGCTCGCTGTTTCATATCCTTCTTCGCTTTCGTAATTTCCCGATCGCCCTAACAGGAGATATTGGAAAAATGTATCGCTGCGTACGCGTTTCAGCACCGGATGATTTTCTCCAATGCATTCTGTGGCGAGACTCGCCAGAACAGGATATAAAGATTTTTAAGCTGGATACAGTTACATACGGAACAAAGCCAGCTTCATTCCTCTCCATCCGTGCTATGCATCAGCTGTCTATGGATGAGGAAACTAATTTTCCAATTGGATCTCGGATTTTGCGGCGTGACTTCTACGTTGATGACCTCATTTCAGGGGTGATTCAATTCAAGAAGCAAAGGAAATTCTTAATCAGACGGCTGGAATCTTGGCAAGTGGGGGCTTCAAGTTGCGAAAGTGGTGCTCAAACAATGCTGCTGTACTGAAAGGGACACCCGTAGAGGACAGAGAATCTTCTCTAAAGTTTGATGATGGTAGCGACATCACCAAAACTCTTGGACTCGCTTGGGACTCAGCGTCGGATCGGTTGTTGTTTTCTTTTTCGTCCATTCAGCAGAGATCTAAACCATCCAAAAGATCAATACTATCGACCATAGCTCGCTTGTATGACCCGCTTGGACTCATAGGGCCGGTAATTGCCAAGGCTAAAATCTTTTTGCAGCAGATCTGGAAGGAGAAGCTTGAGTGGGACGAGAGCTTGCCATCATCACTAGCAACAGCTTGGCATGATCTTTGCTGCAGTTTTGAGAAGGCACAGTTTCTTAAATTTCCTCGACTCGTGTCAATACCTGCAGCAGAGTTAGAAGTTCACGGTTTCTGCGACGTGTAGCTCCTCTGAAAACAATCACAGTTCCAAAGCTAGAGCATATAATGGCTGATCTGCCCAAAGAACGTTTGACTGCTTGTCGAGCCTTTGAAGTCTCTGGCGTTGACTATTGTGGACCATTTTTCTATAAGCCAGACGTACGAAATAAAGCTCCAGTCAAATGTTACATGGCTGTCTTCGTCTGCTTCGCGACTAAAGCGGTTCACCTGGAACTGGTCAAGGATCTGTCGCCAGCTTCATTCTTGAATGCGCTTAAGGGGTTTATATCGACTCGAGGCAGGCCATCTCAGATATGGTCGGATAACGCTACCAACTTTGTCGGCGCCAAAAACGAGCTTCTGGATCTCAAGCGTCTATTCATAAGTCGCAATCATATTGAGTCAGTGCATAAATTTTGCATGGCTGATTCCATTGATTGGAAATTTATACCTCCTCGTTCACCGCATTTTGGCGGCCTTTGGGAAGCAGCAGTGAAGACAGCGAAACATCATTTTTATCGTGCTGTTGGATCTTGTGTTCTCAACTTCGAAGAGTTTCGCACCCTAGTCTGCCACATAGCATCGATAATTAATTCCAGGCCATTGTTTCCTCTTTCAGAAGATCCAGCAGATCTAGATGTGCTCACTCCAGCTCATTTCTTGATTGGTGGACCCAGCTCATCGTTCGTTGAACCTGATGCGACGCACCTTCAATTCAATCGTCTGGATGGTTGGCAACGCGTAACATACCTCCAACAACTGTTTTGGTCTCGCTGGCGTGAAGAATACTTAACACTGCTTCAGCAGCGCTCCAAATGGCGAACTCCGAAACCAGGCCTATGCGTCAACGACATAGTCCTCGTAAAGGATGAAAATCTGCCGCCTCTAAGGTGGCCACTGGCGAGAATCACAGAGTTAATCGTGGGAAAGGATGGAGTCGCTCGAGTAGCCATTTTGCGCACCGCAACAGGAGAAACGAGAAGAGCTGCAAACACGCTATGCCTATTGCCCATCAGGGAATCTGTTGAAAGCCCATGCCTTCCAACGGGGGAGAATGTCTGGTTACGCAGCCAAAACAACTGGAGCGACCTCGCAACTGATAAGAGCAGCATCTTAATTTTATCTTATAATACTCGCTCTGCAAAGCAATTGCCTAAATTTCGCTCTTAAGAATTCAGTTACATAGAGCTGCCGCTCTTCGCTGTAACGATCGTTTTATTGCCCTAGCTTTACTTATGCGAAGGCCTCGATGCTGTGCATCGAGTTAGTTAAGTTCGTTCGCTTCATGCATTTGGTACGCATCGGCCACTTGCATTACTCAAAATTATAACTAATAATTGTCGCTTCGCTAAAATTGGCACGTACTAATTCGGGTTCGCTTGCCTATATATAAACTATTGTTCTTAAATAATAAGCACAGACCAATTCGGGTCTGCCTGCTTCTCGTAACTTTAAGAAATACAAAACAATTTTGAACACAAGAAATAAATAGTTAATTATTTCTATTTGTGAAAGCTATTGAAAAAGCTCAATAGCGCAACAGGCACAAATAGCCACATTTTTGGAGCAACGCTGTAGAACCCTAGAGAGTGTGGATTATGCTATGGCAACCTATACGCCGAGCTCTCAGGTGGGCAAAAACAAACAGACTAACTCCAGTAGGACATCACTCGTTGCTACTAACTCAATGGCTGCTGTTTGCGTATTTTGCAATGGTGAAGAGCATAATATATGGCAATGCCTAAGATTTGGCAATTTGTCTCCAGATATGCATCTCAAGGAAGCAAAACGATTATCTTTATGCCTCAACTGCCTTAAAAGGGGACATCTTTTACGAACATGCAATTCCGGAGCTTGTCGCACATGTGGCTCCAAACACCACACACTTCTGCATTTAGACGTTTTGCATTCGATTCATCACTCTGCGACTCCTACTGCAGCTTCTTCAGCCCCCGCCTCTACCTCTCTTGTTGCCCACAACCTCAGCAGCGATGTTGTGTTCCTAGCCACTGCTATTGTACTAGTTAAAAATCGGTCTGGAACTCTAGTTCCGTGTCGTGCTGTATTGGATGGTGGGTCACAGCTACATTTGATTACATCCCGATTCGCTCAACAGCTTCAGTTGAAGAAAAGTCCGTCTTCAGCCGCAGTTGCTGGCCTGGGAAACGCTCCTTTCGCTACTGATGGATGCACTGTGACAGTCAATCTACAATCTCAAACGTCAGAGTACTCTGCAATCATCACAGCCATCGTAGCTTCCACTATAGCAGATCGCCAGCCAAGCATCGCCCTTAATACAACTAATTGGAATGTGCCTGGAAATATTCGCCTCGCTGATCCTTGCTTTTACAAGCCGCAGCGAGTTGACTTATTAATCGGAGCTGGTCTTTTCTACGAGCTAATGTGTGTCGGGCAAATAAAACTGCTACCAATAAAACTGCTTCCAACTTCTCTAAATACTGCCGGGCAGGAACTTTGCCAAACTTTCAGGAATGTCCAATTATCCACCTTTCCCCGGTTGGTTTGCAATACAACGTGCGATGTAGAGGTTCACGGTTTCTGTGACGCTAGCATTGCCGCGTACGGAGCTTGCATTTATGTGGTTTCAAAGGGACATCATTCGAGTTCACGCCTATTCTGTTCTAAATCACGAGTGGCTCCACTTAAAACTCATCACAGATCCTACAGATGATGCCATATTAAGGTGCAAATATGTGAATTCCTTCTCTGCTATTCAACGAGTGTTTGCCTATGTGTACAAGTTCATCCATCGTATTCGGCGCCCCGGACTTTTGATCTCCGACATACGTTTTGGATCCTTCATACTTTTACGTAACGTTCAAAAGGGCTCTCTTTGGGATGATATAAAGAACGTGCAATCAAAGGGCGTGGTCGTTCGTTCCAGTATACTCTCATCATTATTGCCCTTTCAGGATGAATTTGGTATTCTTCGAGTTGGTGGGCGCCTCAAAAAAGTCAACCCTTCCTTATGCGGCCCGTCATCCTATTATACTGCCTAGACAACATCCAGTCACCATCGCCATTGTCACTCACTTTCATGAGCGGAATCTCCATGCTGGACCACGAGCCTTGTTGGGAGCAATTCGCCTGCAATATTGGCCGATTGGTGGCCGCAAAACAGTTTCCAGCATTGTAAACAAATGCATCAGATGTTTCCGGAACAAGCCCCGCTTGGTGGAGCACGTAATGGCTAATCTTCCAAAGGAGCGATTTGTCGAAACTCGAGCGTTTGATATAACTGGTGTAGACTTTTGCGGACCATTCTTCTACAAGCCTGACACTCGAAACAAAGCTCCTATAAATGCTACATCAGCGTATTTATTTGCTTCGCCACGAAAGCCATTCATTTGGAGTTGGTCTAGGATCTATCTACGTGTGCTCAATGCTCTAAAGCGCTTTATATGCACTCGTGGCAAGCCACGTCAGATTTGGTCTGACAATGCCACCAACTTTGTCGGCGCCAAAAACGAGCTGTTGGAGCTAAAAAATCTCTTCATCAGTAGCTGTCATCAAGAGGCTGTGCTCCAGTTTTGTTTGGCGGACATAATTGACTGGCGCTTCATCCCACCGCGCTCCCCTCACTTTGGTGGCCTTTGGGAGGCGGCGGTAAAAACTGCAAAACATCACTTCTATCGGGTTGTGGGGTCAACTGTTCTGGGATTCGAAGAGCTTCGTACCCTTGTGTGCCACATAACGGCAGTCATTAATTCTAGACCACTGCTTCCCATTTCAGAAGATCCAGAAGACCTTGATGTTCTTACCCCAGCTCATTTTTTGGCCCACAAGCCTCGTTTACAGAACCAGATGTGACACGGCTCAATTTTAATCGTCTAGATAGCTGGCAGCGAGTGTCCTACATGCACCAAGTCTTTTGGTCTCGCTGGCGAGAAGAATATTTAAATCTTCTGCAACAGCGTTCAAAATGGCGGACTCCCAAGCCAGGTGTGGCTCTCAATGACATCATTCTTGTCAAAGACGAGAACTTACCTCCTTTGAAATGGCCACTAGCTAGAGTGGTTGAATTGGTCAAAGGAACTGATGACATCGCACGCGTTGCAGTTCTCAAGACAGCTAATGGAATCATAAAGCGAGCAACTTATAAGCTGTGTCTGCTTCCCCTTAACGATCCTGTTGAAGCTCAATCGTTCAACGGGGGGAGTATGTTCGGCTCAGCATCTAAAAATTAAACTTGTATTATGTTAGCATAACATTTCAGTTATATATTGCCCTGCGAGGCAAGCAATGTCACTATTTTGTTTTGTTTGGCGCTTCTCGCATGTCATAAAATAACTCAATATCATTTGCTGTTAACTATCTAGCGCTTATCGCTTTGCGCTCATCGTAGTTTCCTTTATCGCGCTCTTTTACCTTTTGCACTTTGTCTTAAGCGGCTAGCGCATCAATGCTAGCGACGCCGCAATCCATTCTTGTTTCGTATATTCGTTATATCGGATCTATTATCGATCGCTTCGCTAAAAATTGTACATTTTTGCATATTGTCAATACGTTTGCTATAAGCATAAATAAATCAACCCGTTGCATGAACTTATAAGAAAGGGTGTAGTTTTTATAACATCCTTAATTTCTCGCTACTAAGTGCTAATAAAAAAGCTTGTTAGCCCAACAAATCCCCTACATCATTCTCGTCTACAAGACGATTTCAACGCTATGCAACTTTGGTGTTCGGCCAATCAATTGCATCTGAATTGTTCAAAGTGTATGTTTATGACATTTTATCGTACTACACCTTATCTTGTCAGTTATACAATCGACAATACCCCTTTGCAACGTATACTAACAGTTAAGGATCTAGGCGTTCTTTTTGATTCTAAGCTCTGTTTCAATCTTCACATAGATACCATCGTTAATGAGTTTAACGATCCTTTTATAACGAAACTTCTGTACATCTCTCTTGTTCGCCCTATCCTTGAATACAGCTCTTACATCTGGTCTCCGCAGTATAACAATAGTTAGGATCGTATTGAATCTGTTCAGAAGCAATTTCTGCTTTTTGCCTTACGTTTTCCTACTTCGTTTTCCTACTCCAGCAGGCTGCTTCTTCTTAACCTTCCGTCATTAACCAACCGTAGGACAATTCTTGGTGTTGTCCTTCTACATAAGTTGATTATTGGTGATATAGATTCTCCTTTTCTGCTAGGGCGTCTTCAATTCTCTGTTCCGTCTAGACCAACCAGAAATAACCGCCCCTTATTACTGTCTACGTGCACAACAGACTACGCTATGCACAATCCTTTTCGCGTGCTATGTAAGAATTATAATAGTTTGCATCACGTTTTCTCTATAGAACTTTCTCTACCCCTAATAAAATCGTTGCTTTCAGGATACCTTCGGGAAGTCACTGACCATTCCCAGCTATGAGCAGGGGCACAGCTTGACGGACAGGCTGTAAATTTTCCCCCACCGGGTCGGTGATTTCCCATTACTTTTCTCTCTGTCCTATCTACTTAACACTTTATACATCTAGCTTAAATTCCTTTACTTTATTAACAATCTTCTTACTTTCTTTTTTCTTATTTATTGTATTTTATTAATTAATATAACAAACTAAGATTATCTTTAATTTTACTTAAGAACACATTTTTCCTACTTACACCCTTCTGCTTAGATGTAGGCTCTAATAGCGTCACTGGCAAATTTAGCTGTGAAAAGGGGCTCAGCTGGCCGGACTGGCAACTAAAACACCTCCATCGGTCGGTGATGCTATTTAGAGAATTGTGTTATCTAACTAGGCTTTTAGCATATAATTCCATTAATAAATAAATAAATACTTGAAAGAGGCTATACGTCTTTAATGCTCACTTATTCCATCAAAAATAAAAATAATAAAAAAAAAAAAAAAAATGAATTTGAGGGCGAAACGTCATCCACCAAATCTTTGACCCCCATTAATACCAAGGAGGGATGGATTTTCCAAAAAGTGCGAAACACCCCTCAAATGAATTTGAACAAAGGACTTTGAAATTGAGTTTGAGGCCGATAGGATGGTAAACAAAAAGTTACATACAAACGTTTTTCGCGATTTTTCCATACTTGCGGGTGGAATTTCCTAAATCGCTGAAACACGTATTTTTTAGATCTTATGTAGAGCGCTGAAAATATGTTTGAAGCAAATCGGACTAAACTTAAAACTGCACCAAAAAATCTTACAGTTGCAAATTTCCCCGAGGATTCTTTGATTCTGCGAAAAATGTGAAACACGTCTCAAATAATTTGTCATATAGATCCTTGGAAATGAATTTGAGCGCGAAACGTCATCAACCAAATCTTAGACCCCCTTTTATTCCAAGGAGGGATGGATTTTCCAAAAAGTGCGAAACACCCCTCAAATGAATTTGAACAAAGAACTTTGAAATTGAGTTTGAGGCCGATCGGATGGTAAACAAAAAGTTTCATACAAACGGTTTTCGCGATTTTTTCATACCTGCGGGTGGAATTTCCCGAAACCCCGTCTTAACGTGCACCTTCATCACATAATGTAACTAAAGTGAAAATTTCAGCTTCCTAGCTCTTACGGTTTGGACTGTGCGTTGATCACCAATCAGTCAGTCAGTCAGTCTGTCAGTCAGTCAGTCAGGACAAACAGTTTTATATATAGAGACTAGCGGGTATAGCCCGGCCTTGCCCGTGGCACGTATGTTATAAAATCCATGTTCTCAAAAAGCTTTGAAAATGATTTTGAAACTGAGCGGTCGGTAAACAAACTACTTTCATATAAATAATTTCCGCCCTTTTACCACTGTTGCATGTCGAATTTCCCAAAACGCTGAAACACGTATTCATCATATTGTTATGTAGAGCTTTGAAAATAAGTTTGATGCAAAAGACTATACTTAAAATTCACCAAAAAAAAATTATTGAAATGCACTTTCCCCGAAGGAGTTTAGATTTTACGAAATATGTGAAACACGTCTCAAATGATTTCTTATGTAGATCCTTGAAAATAAATTTGAGGGCGAAACGACAACCGCCAAATCTTTGACCCCCATTTCCACCAAGTTGGAATACATTTTTGGAAAAGTGTGAAACACGCCTCAAATTAATTTGAACAAAAATTTTGAAATTGGGTTTAAGGCCGATCGGATGGTATACAAAAAAGTTACATGCATACGTTTTTCGCGAATTACCCACTGTTGTGGGTGGATTTTCCCAAATCACTAAAACACGTATTTATAAAATTCTTTTGTAGAGCTCTGAAAATAAGCTTGAAGCAAATCGGACAAAGCTTAAAAGTGCACCAAAAATATCTTTGAATTGCACTTTCCACCGAGGATTCTTTGATTCTGCGAAAAATGTGAAACACGTCTCAAATGATTTTTCATATAGATCCTTGGAAATGAATTTGAGGGCGAAACGTCATCCACCAAATCTTTGACCCCCATTAATACCAAGGAGGGATGGATTTTCCAAAAAGTGCGAAACACCCCTCAAATGAATTTGAACAAAGGACTTTGAAATTGAGTTTGAGGCCGATAGGATGGTAAACAAAAAAGTTACATACAAACGTTTTTCTCGATTTTTCCATAATTGCGGGTGGAATTTCCCGAAACCCCGTCTTAACGTGCACCTTCATCACATAATGTAACTACAGTGGAAATTTCAGCTTCCTAGCTCTTACGGTTTGGGCTGTGCGTTGATTACCAATCAGTCAGTCAGTCAGTCTGTCAGTCAGTCAGTCAGGACAAACAGTTTTATATTGTGAGGCGGCTATTATGATCAGCCCCCCCACAGTTTTGAACTCACGGCAAGGAGCCGTATCATTTTTATAGTTTATAAGCATTAAATGTAATAGTGTAAGATAGTAGAATTGTAAGAGGCAAGAAGCCGCCGATAGTATAATCAAGTAAAAGGCAAGGAGCCATTAACCGCATAGTCTGCGTATTATTAGGATAAGTGCGTAGTTATGGGCAAGTAGCCAGTCATTCATTTGAATTTAACCGCCGGCCGCCGCTGCAACCGTGCGCTGCTGATCGGCTGCTCAACACTGCCTTCGAGAGCGCAGCTTCAATTCGGCGGCGAAGAGCGAAAGCTCCGAGGCGAAGTTGCGAAAGCTCGCGGCGAAGTCGAGCAACCGAGGCAAGCGCATGGCTCGCTAGCGAGCGAGCCGGGACTTGGAAAATACCGATCGTGGTGAGTAGACGTGCTAGAAGGAGTGCAAGCTGAGAGAGAAAACGTGACGTGCATAGCGGAGCGCTAGGGCTCCAAGGCAGTGCGGCAGGGCCTTAGACAGGTTAGGATAGTCTTTAATGAAGAAAACCGTGAATATAGTGAACGATTAACTGATCTGCTTTAACCTTCGTAATCTCGGGCAACTGTATCTGTGCTAAACATCGGCGATGGCCGATGTTCACCCTAACCTCGGGGGACAGCGTGGTTGGTGCGGGACCAAGACCCAGTAGTGCAATTGGAACGTGGCTGAGGCCCGGTAGCGTGGTTGGCGCGGGGCCAAGATTCAGTGGAGCAGTTGGTGCGTGGCTAAGGCCCGACAGTGTAGATGGTGCGTGGCTACGGCCCGACAGTGTAGTTGGTGCGTGGCTACGGCCCGATAGTGTAGTTGGTGCGTGGCCAAAGCCCGATAGCGGGGTGGTACGGGGCTCCGGCCCGCTAGAAGAGGTAGCACGAGGCTGCGGCCTGGTATGGTAGGTAGTACAGTGGTAGTGCGAGGTATATTTGTGTCAAAACCCTGAAATTGAGTTTAAGGCCGATCGGATGGTATAAAAAAAAGTTACATGCATACGATTTTCGCGAATTACCCACTGTTGTGGGTGGATTTTCCCAAATCACTAAAACACGTATGTATTAAATTCTTTTGTAGAGCTCTGAAAATAAGTTTGAAGCAAATCGGACAAAGCTTAAAAGTGCACCAAAAATATCTTTGAATTGCACTTTCCACCGAGGATTCTTTGATTCTGCGAAAAATGTGAAAGACGTCTCAAATGATTTTTCATATAGATCCTTGGAAATGAATTTGAGGGCGAAACGTCATCCACCAAATCTTTGACCCCATTAATACCAAGGAGGGATGGATTTTCCAAAAGTGCGAAACACCCCTCAAATTAATTTGAACAAAGGACTTTGAAATTGAGTTTGAGGCCGATAGGATGGTAAACCAAAAAGGTACATACAAAGGTTTTTCGCGAGTTTTTCCATACTTGCGGGTGGAATTTCCCTGAAACCCGTCCTAACGTGCACCTTCATCACATAATGTAACTACAGTGAAAATTTCAGCTTCCTAGCTCTTACGGTTTGGGCTGTGCGTTGATCACCAATCAGTCAGTCTCTCAGTCAGTCAGTCAGGACAAACAGTTTTATATATAGAGACTAGCGGGTATAGCTAGGCCTTGCCCGTGGCACGTATGTTATAAAATCAATGTTCTCAAAAGATTTGAAAATGATTTTGAAACTGAGCGGTCGGTAAACAAACTACTTTCATAAAAATGATTTCCGCCCTTTTACCACTGTTGCATGTCGAATTTCCCAAATCGCTGAAACACGTATTCATCATATTGTTATGTAGAGCTTTGAATATAAGTTTGATGCAAATCAGACTATACTTGAAAATGAATTTGAGGGCGAAACGACAACCACCAAATCTTTGACCCCCATTTCCACCAAGTTGGAATACGCCTCAAATTAATTTAAACAAAAATTTTTGAAATCTAGTTTAAGGCCGATCGGATGGTATACAAAAAAGTTACATGCAAATTATATCGATCTGCTGGTCCAGCGATGCGATAGTTGATCCGTCTCTCGTCCAGCGATGCCTAGTCCAGTGATACGGTATTTAGGACGATTGTGGTGGAGAGTTTGACTTCACTCTCTTTGCTAATTACTGGCCTTGTGGCTCAGCAATGTAATTGTAATATATAACAAATGATATTTACGGCAGCGTGCCGGAGTAGTGCAAGTTTATTCTTAAACGTCAAATACAAAACTGAACTCAGAAAATACAAATTGGTGCAGCTTAAGCTAAAGACAACACGCTACAACGTCATGGTCGGCAAGCCGACTCAGCATAATTGTAGGCGATAACGGAAACTCTTGCGACAATAACAAAAGTATCCGGTTACCGCCGCTGACTGTTGCAGATAGATCGCTGAACTCCAATATTGGTGTGTCAGCGCTTACGCGGGCTACTTAGTAACTAAGTGCGGGGCTTACTTGTTAACTACACTCCCCTCGATTTCAAGACCGTCCTCGGTCGTACTAAACTTATCGATGACTTGTTGTATTTGCCTTGAATCTCGTCTTCTCCTTAATTCTTGGAAAAGGAGGAGCGCGCCGGTGAAAAGGAGGCTGAATCCTACACCAGCTGCAAACCAGACCTTGGGTGACCCGGCCGACGGTATTTCCTCCTTGAACTCTTGGATGGTGTGCAAGTTTTGGTTATTCATCCTATGGAGGAGCGGCATGCTCAACACTGGATCGTGGCTGATGATGTTTAAAAGTGGCGATCCCGCAATGCCTGGAATTTTGCTTAGGGCTTCGCGTTGGTTCACATACTTAGTGCCGTTGATCATAGCTGAGCGTTCAAAGGTGACGAGATTCGTGCCATTTGTTGATATTTCGGGGCCGTCGTCAGTGCTGATTCGGGCCGGGCTTTCGTTGATGATTATGACGCCGTCGTCCACGAGTACGATTGGTTTTAGATGGCTCGGTTGCGAATGTCAATGGGCTGTGCCTCCAGCATGTACTGCCCGAGCACAAGTGTCATGGTTTGCCGCCTTGCAGAATGTATCGTAGGTTGTTGTGGTGCATTCCGAGACTGCTAGGGTATCGTCTTTGCATTCGGCCACAGTGTCATCTTGTAGTTGCAGTACGGTGTTTTGGTGTGATACAGGAAATACGATGATATTCTTACAGATAAACTTAATTCTGGGGTATGCGATTAGTATATGTATGATATTTTCCGACTGAAAGATCTTAATATTGGATGCTTTCATTAAACTAACTATGGGGACATCTGTGGTGTGTTCAACTAGAGACTTCAAATCATTATGGCCGAAAACGGTGGGGTTTACTATGTTAGACTTGGCGAGAGTGATTGTGAGCATTAGTTTTTGAATTTCCGTTATTAACATTCTATTCCTCGCCAATAGCGCTTCGTACAAATGTGGAGTGTCAACTAAATCATTCATTTTTGCTTTGATTATTTGATTAATGGTGTCTGTGAGTTCATTTATCCGCTTTTGTGTCTCTGAGTTCATCACTACCTGCCTATTGTTTGCCTCGATTAGCTTGGATTCGGAAATTCTGATTCTCTCAAGGTCTGAGGCGTCTGGGGTGCCTGCTACTACCTTAAGTGCAGTGCCTAGAAAATCTAAGCTTTTTGCTATTCTATGATGTATTTTTAAAACGGACAATAGGCTTCTAATGTGATCTGTGTCAACGTCTAGTAGTTTTCGCATATGTGATGGGGGAAATAAATCAGAACATTTTTCTGTGTCATCCGCGATGTTCGAGAAAACCGTTAAGTTGCTGGAGTGTCTCAAGTAGTCTCGCTGCTCCCATACCAGCGCATTTCCGTCTATTACAGGTATAAAGGTAGAGTGTGAATAGTCGGTAATTCGAGCGTTCGCTATCGCTATTATAGAGAGGATCGTACCCACAAGCCTGTAAAAGAAATTGGTCAATGAGGCTTTTGTGCATGTTAAATCTGTTCTTAACCTATTTATTTTATGATCCGAATGTAGGCCTTACTTGAGGTTGTCCTTGTGGACCACCCTTCCCTTAACTAGGACAGACGTTCCCATGTCTGCTTGTATTCTTTCTTCTGAGCATAATGGGGTCAATTTGTTTCCTAGCCTTCTGTTATTCTTCAGAAAACCCTTTCGCCTACTTCGAATACCCTGTTTTGTCTGTCCGGGTTGCATCTGTTAATATTGGTTAGTTCTGCTTTTGCTATTTTTTCTTTTATGTTTTCTTGGAATTCTTTGGGTGCCGAGTGTATAACCTCTATGGGTTTTTGGTTTGTGACCGAGATCAGAGTCTTGTTGTATTCTACTCTCGCCCCCATGATTAGATCGATTGTGTCGTCAATTTTTTTATCGATTTTTTGGCACCTTACAATTTCTGTTAAGGTGCTGTGGAAACGCTCCACCTGTCCGTTTCAGGTACTGTGTAGTGGAGGCGCATTGACAACATCTATGCCATAATTGTTTTTGAGAAGTGAAGAAATTGTCTCTGAATTAAATGCAGCCTCGTTATCACAATATATTGTTTTGATGTTTGGGAACAAGTTCACCAATTGGATTATGGGCATTTTTAGGTCTACTATGGTTCGTGACGCTACTGATTGTATGACTGCAAATTTTGAAAACTTGTCGATGCAAGTTAGAAACTGTTTTTGTCTGTGGAATAGATGTCAATATGGAGCATTTCTCCGGCATAGGAAGGAACTGGTGTTATCCCAAGCTCTTGTCTTTTGGGATGCCTGTCATATTTTGCTTTGGAGCAAACCAATTTGCCAATTTGCTCATTTTGGGAAAGTAATAGTCGCGGATGACTGGCTTGATGTTTTCTTAAGGGGCCCGATGTGCACGGTTGTGTTCGGCAGTTATTATTTCGACTTGTTCGTTTTTGTCTGTGATATCTGATACGACATTCTTGCAATGCCAAAATTTGGTTGCCGGGAAGTGTAACACTACACTGTGTTGAAAACTAGCCAGAGTTGGTAAATCGCAGTATATTGCATTTACAACTTCTGGGTTAATAACTTCCTTTATTGTTTGAAAGATATTTTTTTTGTCAGTGAAGCTGATTAAATGGCGAGTCTTGCTGCCGAAGAGTATGAGGTTCCTTTTTAGCGGATAGCGAGCCTCTTCTAGGATTATTTGATTCCTGAAGCAATTTAGAGGCTTGTCTGTAGTTTCGTGACCGTGTAGGTCAGTGACATTTCGCTGTGCATGGTTGCAGCGTCTGACTTAGGCTCGTTTGTTAGGGTATTTATGTTCTGTCGTGATAGAGCATCCGCTACAAAGTTTTCTTTCCCTGGCTTGTAGAACATTTTTGAGTCATGTTGATCTATGTAAGTTTTCCACCTCTTAATTTTGGAGTTTGTGTTTTTGTCCGAGACTGCAAAGGTGAGGGGTTGATGGTCAGTAAAAATTCGAATATCTTTTGTACCATACAGGAAGTTTTGCAGCTTACCCAAAGCCCATACAATTGCTAGTAGTTCCCTCTCATTTGTGGCGTAATTTAGCTCGCATTGCTTTAGCGTCCGGGAAATCATCGTTATTGGTCGGCCTTCTTGAGATAACACTGCTCCAATGCCATCGGCGGATGCATCGGTAGTTAAACCAAAAGGCTTTTTGAAGTCCGGATACATTAGGATGACGTCTTCTGATGCCAAAATGTTTCTTAGGCGTTCAAATGCGTCGCGCTGAGTTTCATTAAACTCAACTGTAACCTTTCTGGACCTGTGTTTGCTGACTGAGCCGTTTTCGCCTTTCAATATGTCTGTTAACGGTCTTGCTATGGAAGCAAAATCTTTTACAAACTTTCTGTAATAGCTGGCTAAGCCGAGGAATGATCTAAGGCTGTACAAGGTTTTGGGCTCTTGGTATTCTTGTATGGCTCTAACCTTTTCAGGATCAGTTTTTGACCCACCCTTGGTCACTATGAATACTAAATACTCAACGCTCTCCTTAAAAAATTTGGTCTTTTCCTGTGAGACTCTCATGTTAGCGTCGCTTAAACATTTCAGAACTGTATCGATGTGTTTAACATGGTCGGTTTCATTTTCAGAGAAAATTATAACATCGTCCACGTAGACGTAACATATTTTACCGATTTGTTCTCTTAGCACGTCGTCTATGGCCCTCTGGAAAATGCTTCCGGCATTTTTTAAGCCGAATGGCAAGCGACATAACTCATATTTTTTTTTTTCGCCGCGTACCGAAAATGATGTTTTTTCACGGTCTTGCTCTGCTAAGTAAATTTGATGGTAACCTGATTTTAGCTAAAATCATGTTAATACATGACATTGGATATCGATCGGCGATAGTTCGCTCATTTAGCTTCCTAAAGTCGATTACCAAACGTTTGTTTTTATTGCCGTTGGCATCTCTCTCATTTTTGTCGACAACCCATGTTGAGCTGTTATACGGGGATCTTGATGGCCTAATTATACCATCTTTCAGTAATTGTTTGATTTCGTCATTTACGAAATCTGCCGTACCCATTGGATGTGAACATAGTTTTGAAAACACAGGTCTGTCTACCGTACGGATTGTGGCGACGACCGCGGTGTTAAAAGGTAGCGCCTCTTTAGAGGTTGAAAACACCTTTAGTCTCCCTAGTATCCAATTTTTAAATTCTTTTTTCACGGAACCGGGTACCACTATGTCATTTACATCGGTGAAGTTTACACTGTCGCAGTTATGGTAGCGTAACACTTCCGATATATTTTGGTATTCTGAGGTATTGCTGTGCAGGTTTAATGTTACATCGGCTTGCGTTAGCAGGTCGAACTGAATTGAACTGACAGTAAAGGGCTTGTCGACAGGAATTACATTTTTTAGCTCCATTATGGGCTTTATATAATTCTTTGCCGCTCCTGTGTTTATTAGAATTCTTAGTGTTCTCCCAGCCAGCTGTCGTTCGATGAACGGTAGCCGGGAGCGTTCCCTAAAAAATGTAACGACTCATAAGCACATGCCGAATCGCAGTCATCTTCTATTTCGCTTACTGCGGCTGCAGCTATTTTTTCATAACTCTCTTCTTTAGGGTCTGGGTCGTTCTGAACAACATTGTTAAAGCGCTGACGCCTTTGACCTGTCATTCGTTCAGATGTGTTTTGTCGTTTTTGCGCCGGCGCGCTATTGGTCTGGGGCTTCCCTAGCTCTGTGCGTTGCTTAGATCTTATTGAAGGGTCTATTTCCATGGATTCTGTGAACTGGCTTTGCTGTTCTTTACTTTGTTCTTGGTTGGTATTATAATGCTGACGTTTGACAAAGTAGGGATTTTTTTCTTGACCACGGTCCTCTCTGTTGTTTCTACCCTGCCTGTTCTGTGAGCGATTTTTGCTGACTTCGGCTGCCTGAGCTCTTTCTTCGATGGCTTTAGCGTACGAAGTCGAAAACATGCTTCGCTCAATACTAGCTTCTGCCTCTCGAGCTAGTGCTAGTGCGGATGGCAAATCTTTCGGCTGTGCCGGAAATACGATTGATTTCAGGGACTTTTTGAGTCCTGAAATGAATGCGTGAAGTGCATCGGCTCTAACTTCTTTGTTGAGCAACTCAGCACTTCCTTGGTCATGAGACATGACGATTTTTTTAGTTACGAGCGTCAACTTTCGTTCGACTTCATCGTAGTACTGCATAAGGCTTAGATCTCCCTGCCTTAGCATCTCTAGTCCCTGTCTCAGGAGGCATCTAGTGATGTCCTATCGGCATACGTACAGTCCAATCTCGCTATCATGGCATCGAAGTTAAGTACTGTGCTGTGTGACACCAGTAATGCCCTTGCGGAACCCCTTACCTTGTCTCTAATAATAGTTACAGCCTGGTAGTGTGTGCTGCTACCGTTAAATGGCCTGAACAGTTCGTATGCGTCTGCTGATTGCCGCCACGCAACATATTCTTCTTGGGTGCCGTCAAAGTCGGGGATCGATTTTATAATGTCTAACGGTATGTCACATTTGATGTTTGAGTTTACTGAAACTCTGTGGTATGTTTCAATTTCAGGTGATTCTACCCGAAGACTACTTATCAGAGCTTGTACTGCACTTAACTGTGCCCGAAAACTTTCTTCCTGCTGCGCCAAAGCTTGGCTAACAGCATTTGCTATCAAAGCATGTATTTGGTTAGCGTCCATGACCATCTCTAATTGTGTAAGTGTCTGATTACTGCTTGTAGGCTCTGTGTCCCAACTGTCGACGCTGTCGTATTCAACTTTAACCTCCCTATATGAGCCTGAGCAACTCATGGGCTTATCCCAAGAGGGCTTTTAGTTGACACTTCACTTGTTGTACTACAGCTTCTTATGACGGTGGCCGATTATTTAAAGTTGGCATATGCAATAATGTTCACTTATTTGTTTGAAATTCAAAATTTTATTTTCGCAGCCACTCTGCTGTAGTCAGTTTAATAAGTAGTGTGCAAATTTTTGTATTTGAAGGCACTTACATGTTTCGGTTAGGGTATTAACACTAACTTAGGGTATGAATTCTTATTTTGTTGGGCGCCAATTATATCGATCTGCTGGTCCAGCGATGCGATCGTTCATCCGTCTCTCGTCCAGCGATGCCTAGTCCAGTGATACGGTATTTAGGACGATTATGGTGGAGAGTTTGACTTCACTCTCTTTGCTAATTACTGGCCTTGTGGCTCAGCAATGTAATTGTAATATATAACAAATGATATTTACGGCTTTATTCTTAAACGTCAAATACAAAACTGAACTCAGAAAATACAAATTGGTGTAGCTTAAGCTAAAGACAACACGCTACAACGTCATGGTCGGCAAGCCGACTCAGCATAATTGTAGGCGATAACGGAAACTCTTGCGACAATAACAAAAGTATCCGGTTACCGCCGCTGACTGTTGCAGATAGATCACTGAACTCCAATATTGGTGTGTAAGTGCGGGGTTTACTTGTTAGCTTGCATACGTTTTTCGCGAATTACCCACTGTTGTGGGTGGATTTTCCCAAAGCACTTAAACACGTATTTATTAAATTCTTTTGTAGAGCTCTGAAAATAAGTTTGAAGCAAATCGGACTAAACTTAAAACTGCACCAAAAAAATCTTACAGTCGCAAATTTCCCCGAGGATTCTTTGATTCTGCGAAAAATGTGAAACACGTCTCAAATAATTTTTCATATAGATCCTTGGAAATGAATTTGAGCGCGAAACGTCATCCACCAAATCTTAGACCCCCTTTTATTCCAAGGAGGGATGGATTTTCCAAAAAGTGCGAAACACCCCTCAAATGAATTTGAACAAAGAACTTTGAAATTGAGTTTGAGGCCGATCGGATGGTAAACAAAAAAGTTTCATACAAACGGTTTTCGCGATTTTTTCATACCTGCGGGTGGAATTTCCCGAAACCCCGTCTTAACGTGCACCTTCATCACATAATGTAACTAAAGTGAAAATTTCAGCTTCCTAGCTCTTACGGTTTGGACTGTGCGTTGATCACCAATCAGTCAGTCAGTCAGTCTGTCAGTCAGTCAGTCAGGACAAACAGTTTTATATATAGAGACTAGCGGGTATAGCCCGGCCTTGCCCGTGGCACGTATGTTATAAAATCCATGTTCTCAAGAAGCTTTGAAAATGATTTTGAAACTGAGCGGTCGGTAAACAAACTACTTTCATATAAATGATTTCCGCCCTTTCACCACTGTTGCATGTCGAATTTCCCAAATCGCTGAAACACGTATTCATCATATTGTTATGAAGAGCTTTGAAAATAAGTTTGATGCAAATCAGACTATACTTAAAATTCACCAAAAAAAATGATTGAAATGCACTTTCCCCGAAGGAGTTTAGATTTTACTAAATATGTGAAACACGTCTCAAATGATTTCTTATGTAGATCCTTGAAAATGAATTTGAGGGCGAAACGACAACCACCAAATCTTTGACCCCCATTTCCACTAAGTTGGAATACATTAATTTGAATACAAATTTTTGAAATTGAGTTTAAGGCCGATCGGATGGTATAAAAAAAAGTTACATGCATACGATTTTCGCGAATTACCCACTGTTGTGGGTGGATTTTCCCAAATCACTAAAACACGTATGTATTAAATTCTTTTGTAGAGCTCTGAAAATAAGTTTGAAGCAAATCGGACAAAGCTTAAAAGTGCACCAAAAATATCTTTGAATTGCACTTTCCACCGAGGATTCTTTGATTCTGCGAAAAATGTGAAAGACGTCTCAAATGATTTTTCATATAGATCCTTGGAAATGAATTTGAGGGCGAAACGTCATCCACCAAATCTTTGACCCCATTAATACCAAGGAGGGATGGATTTTCCAAAAAGTGCGAAACACCCCTCAAATTAATTTGAACAAAGGACTTTGAAATTGAGTTTGAGGCCGATAGGATGGTAAACCAAAAAGGTACATACAAAGGTTTTTCGCGAGTTTTCCATACTTGCGGGTGGAATTTCCCGAAACCCGTCCTAACGTGCACCTTCATCACATAATGTAACTACAGTGAAAATTTCAGCTTCCTAGCTCTTACGGTTTGGGCTGTGCGTTGATCACCAATCAGTCAGTCTCTCAGTCAGTCAGTCAGGACAAACAGTTTTATATATAGAGACTAGCGGGTATAGCCAGGCCTTGCCCGTGGCACGTATGTTATAAAATCAATGTTCTCAAAAAGATTTGAAAATGATTTTGAAACTGAGCGGTCGGTAAACAAACTACTTTCATAAAAATGATTTCCGCCCTTTTACCACTGTTGCATGTCGAATTTCCCAAATCGCTGAAACACGTATTCATCATATTGTTATGTAGAGCTTTGAATATAAGTTTGATGCAAATCAGACTATACTTGAAAATGAATTTGAGGGCGAAACGACAACCACCAAATCTTTGACCCCCATTTCCACCAAGTTGGAATACGCCTCAAATTAATTTAAACAAAAATTTTTGAAATCTAGTTTAAGGCCGATCGGATGGTATACAAAAAAGTTACATGCATACGTTTTTCGCGAATTACCCACTGTTGTGGGTGGATTTTCCCAAATCACTAAAACACGTATTTATTAAATTCAGTCGCAAATTTCCCCGAGGATTCTTTGATTCTGCGAAAAATGTGAAACACGTCTCAAATAATTTTTCATATAGATCCTTGGAAATGAATTTGAGCGCGAAACGTCATTCACCAAATCTTAGACCCCCTTTTATTCCAAGGAGGGATGGATTTTCCAAAAAGTGCGAAACACCCCTCAAATGAATTTGAACAAAGAAAAAGTGCACCAAAAATATCTTTGAATTGCACTTTCCACCGAGGATTCTTTGATTCTGCGAAAAATGTGATTCATATATTTATCATATAGATCCTTGGAAATGAATTTGAGAGCGAAGCGTCATCCACCAAATCTTTGACTCGTATTTCCACTAAGGAGGAATGGATTTTTGGAAAAGTGTGAAACACGTCTCAAATTATTTTGAATAAAGATTTTTGAAATTGAGCTTAAGGCCGATAGGATGGTAAACAAAAAAGTTACATACAAACGTTTTTCGCGATTTTTCCATACTTGCGGGTGGAATTTCCCGCAACCCCGTCTTAACGTGCACATTCATCACAGTAAGTAACTACAGTGAAAGCTTCCTAACTCTTACGGTTTGGGCTGTGCGTTGATCACCAATCAGTCAGTCAGGACAAACTCTTATATATATATAGAGATTACCTAGACAATTCGACAAATTCAATAACTTGTCAAAAATAGATCCTATTTACAATATAGATGATTACGCTAAAGAATATAAATTTACATTAGAAGTAGCCTATAAAAGAGCGAAAACAATGTTAGAATTAGAAAAAGAAAAACGAAAATTAGAATATTATACAAAAATAAATGATATAGAACTAGAAATAGGATCTTTAGTTATGCTAAACAATGAAACAGCACATAAGCTAGAAAGTTAATATTTATCACCATATAAGGTTATAAGCATAGAAGATAGGAAGAATATTACGCTAGATGTGGGAAAAAAGAAGCCGCTTGTTGTAAATAAGAATAGGTTTAACATATTCAAAAATTAATTAGCTCGAGCATACTTTTTATTCAAGGCCTGATCAGCCATTTAACAATTCAAAAATTCCTTCTTAACTATTCCAAATCGTTTTACGTTATTCAAAAAAAAAAAAAACCAAAAAAAAAAATTATTATTACTTTTTACAATTCGCACTACTTCTATCCTACCTACCATACCGGGCCGCAGCCTCGCGCTACCTAATCTAGCGGGCCGTGGCCTCGCACCACCAAAGCTATCGGGCCTTGGCCTCGTACCAACTACACTAGCGGGCCGTGGCCTCGCACCATCTGCACTATCGGGCCGTGGCTTCGTACCATCTGCACTACCGGGCCTTGGCCTCGCCCCACCTACGCTATCGGGCCTTGGCCACGCACCAACTACACTACCGGGCCTTGGCCTCGCACCTACTACACTATCGGGCCTTGGCCACGCACCTACTACACTATCGGGCCTTGGCCACGCACCAACTGCACTATCGGGCCTTGGCCACGCACCAACTACACTGTCCCCCCTAGGTTAGGGTGAATATCGGCGATTTCCGATGTTTAGCACAAGTATGACCGCCCGAGAATACAAAGATTAGCATTTCACTTAATTATTTCGACTACAGTCAAAATAATTGGCTAATTTCATTACGTTTACCCTACTGAACTTTCTAGACTAAGGCCCTGCCGCACTGTCTTGGTGTACACTTCACTGTTTTTGCTTACACTTCTTTTTCGGCACGTCTACTCACCCTGATCGTTCTCCAAAAAGTGCCGACTCGCTCGCTAGCGACTCGGCCGCTCAACTTCGCCGCGAGCTTTCGCAGCCTCGCTTCGGAGCTTTCGCTCTTCGCCGCCGAATCGAAGCTGCGCTCTCGAAGGCGGTGTTGAGCAACCGATCAGCAACGCACGGTTGCAGCGGCGGCCGGCGGTTACATTCAAACTATGAACGGCTACTATGCGGTTAACGGCTCCTTGCCTCTTAACTTAATTATAATATCGGCGGCTTCTTGCCTTTTAACTTAATTATAATATCGGCGGCTTCTTGCCTCTTACAAATCTATTACCTTATACTACTACATTTGATGCTTATAAACTATAAAAATTATCAAACAATACTGCCAATAGCTCCTTGCCATGACCTTGGCGATGTGAACGGCGGCTCCTTGCCGTGAGTTCAAAACTGTGGGGAGGCTAATCCTAGTGGACGCCTCACACCCCCCCCATACTTCGGGCAGGTGACGGTAACTTCGCCTCTGGCGTTTACCGTCACTCCGTACTCCCATTTCCTGTCGGACACGTGGAAGCGGGTGCGTCGGCATCGGAATCGGCGGATTCGTGCCTCGGTCGTGATGAGCTCCACCAAGCTTGCCGATAATGGCGTTCCGCTGGGAAATACCTTCCAGCTCGAGGGGGTGGAGTCGAATACGGGTTCCCTGGCGAGACTCCTGATGACCTCCTTTGGCGTGGGGTTCGTCGGGGTGACCTTTGTCGGCGGCGGGTTCCTCGTGATGACCTTTGTCGGCGTGGGGTTCCTCGGGATGGACTTGTCGGCGTATGGCTCCTCGGGATGGCCTTTGTCGGCGTGGGGCTCCTCGGAGTGGCCTTCGGGTCGACAAGACGGGCGTCCATCTCGGCATCTAGGTCGGGTTCTCCCTCGAGTACTGATTCGAGGCTGGTATCCCACCCGTCGATACCGTCGAAGAGGTCTACGACGACCTCTCATAACTCGCTGTCTGTGGGGGTCTTCCGGTCGCTCGGGGAAGGAACCTCGGTCGCAGCACCCGACTTGGGTGATGGAGGTGTCGCCATTGCGTCCTCGTCCTCGGACCACGGTTCGCCTATGCCCGTCTGGCGAGTGGCAAAGGATTCCTTTGAGAACGGCGTCTCACCTTCTTGGCCGAACCACGCTTCCTCTAATTCCCTCCGAGAAGTAGTATTTGGTGTTTCGGCACGTGTTATGGGCACGAATGCGGGCATCGTGTCCTCGTGACCGAACCACGCCTCCTCCAAATCTCCTTGAGGGTCGGGAATCGGCTCCCCGGCACCGGCCATGGGCACGAGTGGTGGTGTCGCGTCCTTGTCTCCTGACCGCCGCTCTTCCACGACCATCTGTGGAATGGTTTCAGCTGCGAGATGTTGGCCACCCTCTTTTTATGTTCGCCCGGTTTCACCAGGCGCACAATATTGGGGGGTACGAATTTGCTGACCCTATAGGGGCCGTCAAACTCAGGTGCCAACTTCGCTGCGAAACCCTCGGCGGCGTTGGATAGCTGGTGCTGTCTTAACAGGACCATCGAGTCCAACAATGGCCGCCACTCGTCTTCTCAAGTTATAATGTCTGCCCTGGTCCTTCGATGCGCGCTGGAGATTGCTGTGAACGATATAAAAGATTTCTTTTAACCTATCCGCTTTTGTCCTAGGGTCGAACGCACTAGTTGCGGACCCCGGAGTCACCTGATCATAAAAAGCAGCCGGCAACCGCGGCTCCCTACCCTGCACCAGGAAATCGGGACTAAATCCGGTCGAATCCGGATATCTCGGGCAAGAGTTCGTCCCACGAACTCTGGTGGCCCTCGATAAATTGCGCTATCATGGTCCTCACGGTCCTGTTGGTCCTCTCTGTAGGATTTTCTTGCGGACAGTAAGGGGCGGTGCACTGGATCTGTACCCCCAGGGATTCCAGAAAAGCCTTGAAGCTCCGGCATGTAAATTGTACCCCGTTGTCACACACGAACTTTTTGGGCCCCCCGAATCAGCTCAAAATCCTCTCTCGAAACGCCGTGCCGCCGTGGCTCTCCTGAGAGGGACCAGCTCCACCCATTTCGAGAAAGCTTCGTGGAACACCAATAACATGGTGTTGCCATGTTTCGACCATGGGAGGGGGCCGACGAAATCCGCGCACAGTATTGCCATCGGCTCTGCCACCTGCCTCGTTAGCATGCGTCCAGCCGGTTTAAGTTGCTCGCTCTTGAACTTTTGGCAGGTTTCTCAACACTTCACGTACTTGGCGGCGTCACGGAATATACCCGGCCAGTAGTACCTTTGGGCTAGCCTCGACACTGTTTTCCTCACGCCTTGATGCCCGGCCGTGGGAGCATTCCTCCAATACCCTCTGCCGTTGACCACTGGCCACACATAGCTTCCAAGGGATGTAATCTTCGTCGTCCGTCCGGTGGCCCAAATGCCTATATAGGTGCCCATTTTCTTCTGTGTAGTCCGGGAACTTGGCTGGCTCTTCGGCGATCCTGGCACGCATGGGTAGCGACCATTTGCAGGGTGGCTCGACCACCACTGCTTGCTTACAGGTCTCTAGAGGATGCCTTGATAGTGCGTCGGCCACGACGTTGAGCTTCCCTCGTCGGTAGTGAACGTCAAATTGGAATTGTTGCAGTTCCAATACCCATCGCGCGATTCTTCCTGACGGGCTCTCAATCGAATTAAGCCACTTGCGTGCCAGATGGTCCGTTATCACGTTGAACCGGTACCCTTCTCGGTAGCAACGCAGCTTCCGTATCGACCAAACGATTGCCAGGCACTCTTTCTCGGTGGCGGAATAGTTTACTTCGGCCTTCAGCAACTTCCTGTTCGCATACACTATAACTCGCTCCTGCCCTTCTATCGTCTGCGTCAGCACTGCGCCGAGGTTGTATTCGCTCTCGTCAGTCTGTACGACGAATCTGGCGGAAAAGTCTGGACAAGCCAACACAGGGGCAGTCGTAAAGCTGTCCTTCAGTTGACGCAATGCCTCCTCCTGTTCTTGATCCCATGCCCATTTCCGCCCCTTCTTTAAGAGCGCTGTTAGCGGTTGTACTTGAGTCGCGAAGTTGGGAACGAAGCGCCTGTACCATGACGCCATCCCGAGACACTGCCTCAGCTCCTTACAATTTGTCGGGGCCCTCAGGTTACGTATCACCTCCACCTTCTCTGGATCGGTACGTATTCCTTCCCCACAAACGACATGTCCTAGGTAGACCAACCTCTCCCGGAAGAAACTGGACTTCTTCCTATTCAGCCTGAGATTAGCCGCCCTTAACCGGCGGAACACCTCCCTTAAGTTCTCTACATGCTGCTCCTTCGTTGCCCCTATTACCACGATGTCGTCTAGGTAGGCGAACGCATGAGGCTCCATCTCCGGCCCTATGACCGTGTCTAAGGCTCGCTGGAATGTCGCACACGCCAAGTGTAAGCCAAATGGCATCACCCGCCACTGGAAAATACCTCTTCCGGGGACTGTGAACGCCGTACATTCCCGACTATCGGCTGCCACCGGTATCAGCCATTACCCGTGCTTCAAATCCAGAGTGGAGATGAACCGGGCGTGACGCAACCGCTCAAGGATGTGATTAATCCTGGGAACAATATAAGCATCTGGGACGGAGTGCGCGTTGAGTTGTCGATAGTCGATACACATGCGCCACTCGCCAGTCTTCTTCTTGACTAAGTCGATTGGGAGCTGTGCTGTGGACTACGCGACGGCTCGATGGCACCTGCCTAGGTAGTATCTCTGCTTTAATGGTTTATCATCCGCGATGTGCGAAGAGTGTCAGTTCCGACTCCAGGAACTCCCTAAGTTCCGGATCCAAATCCGCTGGCCACAGGCACCACTCCGACTCCAAATAGGGCTCCTCGATCGCTCGACTCTGGCAGCCGCTCCTGATTCACTGTTCCCCGTGTGGATTAGAGCCATTGCACACTTCCGTCGTGCCGCCTGCATGACCAGCCTATATCTGCCCTTGCAGGTCTACGCGCCGCCTTTTGGGCTCCTCAAGTTCTTGGTCCAATCCCGAGTGAGGCCCATCTTTCGCTTCCTTTCCCTTGCCCTTTTCCGGCAGTTGTCGTGCTGGCACTCCAGTTCCCTGACGCGTGAGGCCTTCTTTCGACTTCTCTCTACTCTGTTGCCGAGCAGGTGCTCCCTTTTCATGACCTGGGAGGCCTTCCTTCGATTCCTTCTTCGTCTCTTCTGCCATCGGTTGCCGAGCAGGCACTCCCGCTCTATGGCGAGTGAGGCCTTCTTTCGGCTCTTCCCTGGTTCCAGGCCCCACGGCCGGAAACGTCACGGCCTCTAGGACTAGCTCCGCCTTGCCGCAGCGTATCGTAGTGCCCATTGCACCCAAGAAGTCCATCCCCAGGATGACGTGGTCCAGCATTGCGGGCATGATAAGCATTAACATGCTGGCCACCTTCCCCGCTAGGCCGACGACTATCCTCAATGCCTTCTTTACTTCGAGCGTGGACCCATCTGCCAGACGAATGCGCGCCTGTACGTTCTCCACTCTCCCCGAATCGTCCACTTGCGTACGCAGTCTTCACTCATGAAGCTGCGAGTGGCCCCTGTATCGATAGTAGCAGGCATCGTCCGCCCGCCAATCTCCACCGTGTGTCGGCGTCGACCCGACCCTGACCTGGGCGGCGCCGTTGCCCGTTTCCCGCCTCCATGCGGCGACAACAATCCTGGCTTCTTCTGCCTCGGTGCCCACAGAGCCAACAAAACAAAACGGGCGCATTGGGACATTCCCAGGCGAAGTGCCCCTCCTGTGCGCACCTGCGACATGCTCGTCGCGGATCGTACCCGGTTCCTGCCTCTTGGTTCATCATTTGGTGGACCACTTCCGCAGGGGCCGTTGCCGGCGGGGCGGAGACTCGTCTATCCACAACGCTTGCTCCGGATACGATGGGAGTTGACCGGAATGGGATGTGTCCCCCCGGGGGCTGTACCGTCCTTTCCCACTCCGCGCTTCTTGAGGTCGAGACCACCTGACTCCCTGCCCTGCTTCCGGAGTATTCCGCTCGCTGTCTCATCACCGTTTCGTACACCACAGCGAGTTGAGTCAGCTGGGACAAGGTGGAAAAATCTTGCCGTCGTACGTAAAGCCTGTATTCGGGGGCGGCGTTCTCGTATATCCGGTGCAACTCCTGCGCCGGCTCATATCTGGCATGATGCATCAAAGCCCTCAGCTCTATCAGGTATTCTTTGAACTCTTCCCCCACACCCTGCCGGCGGGATCGGATTTCGTCCTCCAGCCTCTCGAAGTAGCGTGGTGGTAGAAAGAACTCTAAGAAACCCTTCCTAAATACCGACCATGGTACATCCCTCAGTCCACTACTCAGGAACCAACGAGCCGCACGTTCGCAGAATACCTTGCTCATGGCCCGAGGCAATCGATCGAGGGCGATACCGTACGTAATGGCGCGCTCCTCTAGGTCCTCCAGAAACCCAAGGGGGTCGGAGCGACCATCGTACCTCATGCCCCACTTTCGGACTTGTTGCGGAACGTTGCAATAGGCCTGGCCTCCGACTGAGAATATGGCCGAGGAATATAAGGGCCACTATTCGAGTCGTAAGGGGTTCGCCCTTACGACCGCTCCACGTCGACCGCTGTCGCCCGGCGAGCTCCGCTGCTCCTAATCTCACGGGTTTCCCCTGCACCCGTGACGGCTAAACTAGAGTTCGGAACTTGCAGACGCTCGTACAGCTGCGAGGTCCTCAGGTTGGTTCCGATTTTTGACGCGGCCGTCCGCCAACGTCGGGTAGAGTGCCCCAGGGAGACGGCTCCAAGGTTTTTGGCGGTCTGAGATTCTAGCTCGGCCAGCCGAGCCCAAATCTCGGGTGTATGGTCGCCATCCTGCACGAAAGTGAAAAAGGATAGCCGCTTACGCAGCTCCTCCACGCGCCTCTCCTTTTCCAGCCCGAACTCATGGGCGATCGCCACCAGTTCTTCTTTGCGTCGCTGGTGGATCCAGCGCACGCCTACCCCCGGATTTTGGCACTCACCTGTCTCCATTCTGAGTTTTTACTACTCACTCTAGGCTCAACTTCAACTCTTGTAGACTCTCGCTCGAGTTTCGTGTTTGGTGTCTGGGCAATTCTAGTTCCGTAGGTTTATTTCTTTCACTTTTGTCTTTGTCTCTCTTGTTTTTTCCTTTTGCTGTGTTTTTTTTTTTTTTTTTTTTTTATATATGCCTTTCCTTTTTTTTTCCATTCCTTTGTTTTTTGTTTTTAAGTCTATTTCGTAAACTCGAACCAAAAAAATAATAAAAATACGCACTTAAAGATCTTTTAAACTTTTGACCATCGTTCACTTTAGTCTTTGTTCGTCTTTGCCTTTGTTTCTTATTATTTTATTTTTCTTAGATATTTATTCTTATTATTTCTTTTATATATTTCTTGCATTCACTTCGCAAAAAAAAATATAAAAAATTAAATCACATGATGTTCTTTTAGTTTTTAGTCTTTGTTCTCTATATTTGTTTTCTTCACTTATATTATTTTATTATTATTATTTAATACTTGGTTCACTGCCTTTTATTTAGCACATCCGTCGTCATCGCCTTTGCCGACTGTAATTTCACCGCGCGTGAACTGAATTCGTCCCACAGTACAACCGCGACACTTTAACGGCCCTTCGACGCCGACGTCGACTGCGACGCGCGTTTGTGCACACGTGTGCAAGCATGGTCTCGATGTCGCCCGTCTGGCGCGCGCGCGCTGTACTTTTCGACCGGCCGTTATCTCTCCTTTTTTTTTTCTCTCTTGTTGGCTGAGCTCGACTTCTGTGCACATTTTTGGTTGCCTAAATCCTAAGTGCACTTGTCAGGGTATACTCGACTACCTTATACCCTAGACTCGCATTTTACCCATATACTATGTCTTCTCTTTTCTTGTTCTCTACTGGAGTACATACATTCTAAGGTATGCCCGACTCAAAAATACCCTGAATGCAAAAAAAAAATTTTTTTTTTTTGGAAACACCTATTTGGGCATACTTCCGCAACTATGCCACGCCCCACGGTGGGGGGGGAATGAATGTTTCGACCAAAGGATACCTCGCACTACTTCTATCCTACCTACCATACCGGGCCGCAGCCTCGCGCTACCTAATCTAGCGGGCTGTGGCCTCACACCACCAACGCTATCGGGCCTTGGCCTCGTACCAACTACACTTGCGGGCCGTGGCCTCGCACCATCTGCACTAGCCGGCCATCTGCACTACCGGGCCTTGGCCTCGCACCACCTACGCTATCGGGCCTTGGCCACGCACCAACTACACTACCGGGCCTTGGCCTCGCACCTACTACACTATCGGGCCTTGGCCACGCACCATAGAGTAATAAACAGACCAAGAGGAGGCATTTGGATCAAAAGCTCTTTTCCAAAAATTCTGAAGCCAGATACAGAGGTTGCAAACACAACGCTCGGCTGTCTGCAGCTACTTCTGCCGATGCCCAAAATTCAAAGACAACTTCAAAACATTTTCCATAAGAACCAACAACAACCATAATCAAAACAAATGACTCGACAACAAAAACGGCACACCACAAGTTCTATCCTTGCTATCCCTTTTTTGGTTTGAGGCTACAGCCTATGATCTTAGCTTCTGCACCCTTCTAACTCATTGTTGTGGTTTCTAAGCACTGCTATGCCTATAATTCGCAAAGTCATGTCTTCATCTTCTCCACTCACTTTCAACTTGCAAGCAGCCCGGCAGATTTTATAATTTTTCATTTTTCGATCAGCAAGGCACCCTTGCTCAAAATAGGGTATTTTAACTATTCATAAGTTCTGTAACCAAGTACCACTAACCTTCTCATATAAACATTTTTATCTAATCTCTGAGAAATATATAATATCTTATTTAGTGTGCAACTATTAGTACAATCAATAATAATTGTTTTCTTGAAACATTCTATACCATTTCTATAAATAAGGGTATCAATGCCTCGACGCGCCAAATAGTTGTTGGCATGTGTGCCTCATCTCACACACATTGGCAAAAAATATGCATGTGTGTGTTTTCGAAGCCAAGGGAAGTATATGAGTTTAAGAAGATTGCAATATTCTGTTGCGCATGTGACGTCACATATTCTAAGCATCACAAGATATGAAATTCTTTAAAACGTGACGTAATAGTATATGATGTTGACGCGCCGTATGCGTAACCCTTTGAGTTGAATGGCATGGCATTCAAATTTTCTACCTACTTGCGCCGAGACTCGGCTCTGCAACAACAACATTAGAACCCAAATAGTGTTGTTGTTGTTTCTACGCGCCGCCTTGTTAGAACGACAGAGAAACCCGCAAAGCACACAGTGGCATTATTTGTCCCTTTTCTTTGCACTGAGTTTCCTATGTCCTCTAAATCTTGCTTCAGAATTTCATAGATCACAACGGGGACGAAGTAAAAATGGGTTTTCGTGCGCAATGTTGTTGTTTTGCTAGTGATTTGTTGTTGCTTCCTATGGTAAATGAGCTTTATTTTTTGAATTTGATTTTGCGTTTGCGGACCAACCTTAACGACCTGGCTTCAGAATTAAAACGGTAATAAAAGCTCGGAGCGAATCTTCCGCTCTTTGTCTGTTTATTACTCTATGGCCACACACCAACTGCACTATCGGGCCTTGGCCTCGCACCCACTACACTATCGGGCCTTGGCCACGCACCAACTGCACTATCGGGCCTTGGCCACGCACCAACTACACTGTCCCCCCTAGGTTAGGGTGAACATCGGCGATTTCCGATGTTTAGCACAAGTATGACCGCCCGAGAATACAAAGATTAGAATTTCACTTAATTATTTCGACTACAGTCACTTTATTTGCTAATTTCATTACGTTTTCCCTGCTGAACTTTCTAGACTAAGGCCCTGCCGCACTGACTTGGAGCCCTAGCGCTCCGCTGTACACTTCACTGTTTTTGCTCACACTCCTTTTTCGGCACGTCTACTCACCCTGATTGTTCTCCAAAAAGTGCCGACTCGCTCTCTAGCGACTCGGCCGCTCAACTTTGCCGCGAGCTTTCGCAGCCTCGCTTCGGAGCTTTCGCTCTTCGCCGCCGAATCGAAGCTGCGCTCTCGATGGCGGTGTTGAGCTGATCAGCAACGCACGGTTGCAGCGGCGGCCGGCGGTTAAATTCAAACTATGAACGGCTACTTGCCCATAACTACGCACGTATTCCAATAATACACAGACTATGCGGTTAACGGCTCCTTGCCTTTTAACTTAATTATAATATCGGCGGATTCTTGCCTCTTACAAATCTATTACCTTATACTACTACATTTGATGCTTATAAACTATAAAAATTATCAAACAATACTGCCAATAGCTCCTTGCCATGACCTTGGCGATGTGAACGGCTGCTTCTTGCCGTGAGTTCAAAACTGTGGAGAGGCTAATCCTAGTAGCCGCCTCACAGTATCTTGATAAACAAAAACGGCTTTTAATCAAAAACCTAGTTTTCGACCGATCGTTCCTATAGCGATGATATGGTAGTCCGACGTAAATAAGATTTTGCAAAAATGAAGGGAGCAAACTGAATTCTTTAAATGCCGTGTTTAATCCAAATATCTTGAATAATAAAAAAGTTTTTCATACAACAACTTAATTTTCGACCGATCGTTCCTATGGCAGCTATATGATATAGTGGTCCGATATTAATAGGATTTTGCATATATATGAGGAGCATAGTAAAACTAATAAATGCCGAGTTTGGTCAAGATATCTTGAAAAACAAAATGTTTTTTCATACAAAAACTTAATTTTCGACCGATCGTTCCTATGGCAGCTATATGATATAGTGCTCCGATCCAGCTGGTTTTGACACATGTGATGCGTGCAACAGAAAATGGGACTTCTGCAAAGTTTCATTAAGAAAGCTTTAAAACTGAGAGACTAGTTCGCATAGAAACAGACAGCGGACAGACGGACATGGCTATATCGACTCGGCTGTTGATGCTGATCAAGAATATATATATTCTTTATGGGGTCGGAGATGTCTCCTTCTATGCGTTACACATTTCACGACAAAATTATAATACCCTCTGCAAGGGTATAATAATAAAATGAAGGGAAATCTTTAAATGCCGAGTTTGGTCGAGATATCTCGATAAACAAAACTTTTTTTCATACAACAACTTAATTTTCGACCTCTCGTTTCTATGGCAGCTATATAAATATAGTGGTCCGAACTTAATAGGATTTTGCATATATATGAGGAGCATAATAAAACTAATAAGTGCCGAGTTTGGTCAAGATGAACAAACTATTTTTCATACAACAATTTTATTTTCGACTGATCATTCCTATGGCAGCTATATGATATAGTGGTCCGATCTTAATAGGATTTTGCATATATATGAGGGGCATATTAAAACCGATAAATGCCGAGTTTGGTCAAGATATTTTGATAAACAAAATTTTTTTTTCATACAACTTAATTTTCGACGATCGTTCCTATGGCAGCTATATGATATAGTGGTCCGATCTTAATAGGATTTTGCATATATATGAGGAGCATAGTAACACTAATAAATGCCGAGTTTGGTCAAGATATCTTTATAAACTAAAATGTATTTCATACAACAACTTAATTTTCGACCGATCTTTCCTATGGTAGCTTTATGATATGTTGGTCCGATTCAGCTGGTTTTCACATTTGTTCTGCGTGCAGCAGAAAGAGGGACTTCTGAAAAGTTTCATAAATATAGCCATTAAACTGAGAGACTAGTTCGTATAGCCCCTTCCTTGCGGACGGATTGGAGGAAGGATGTCCCTATTGAGCAGGTTTGGCGCTTGTTTTTCAAATAGCTGGGCCTGACTTCGGGCCTAGAAAGGTTCTCAATAGCCATGCAACTATAAATGCATACGCTTTTTTGTGGGCGTTGCATTGCGGGTAAGTGGCCTTGCAATTGGCGCAGGCGGTGCTTGTGCACAGGATGTCACTTCTGTGTGCAACTCCGCATTTGTAGCACGTAGGGCTCCCCTTGCAATTCTGCGCCAAGTGTCCAAACTTAAAACATCTGATGCATTGTTTAAAGTGTATAAACGGACGGACCTCCACCCTCGAGTACAAAACTTAACCTGTGATGACAATATAGTGCCTCTAAGCCAGACCCTCACCCTGCCCGTGGGGACTAGTCCACTATTAGGCTTTCCTTTTCCCTTCCTCATAACCTTCGATATCTGTGCTCCACCAGAGATTCATCTAATATGTGCGTGGGAATGTTGAATATAATTCCTGCCTTGAAAAGGTGGTGCCTGAAAATGTTTGGCTTAAAGCCGCGATCTGCCAACTCATCTAGCTTGCTTAACTTGTTTGCTTTATCAACTGAGCTGCACCTGATTATGCATCTGCCGTAACCCACCCTTCAGACCTTCTCTATGCCGTCTACCTTTTGCGTATAGAGGGCTTCAGGGAGGTCGAATTGGTTTATGGCTTTTCTTGAATTGTCTTCCCCTATGGCGTCGACGAAAACAATAAATGAGCCTTTATGGCCCTGATCGTATTCATTATCAATTTCATTAGCAGTTTCCTTTGACTTATCTTTACTCGAATTTATTGAGTGTTTAATGTTAATTGTTAATGTACTCAAACTTTTTTCTTCCGTTTTAAACATGCCCGTGTTGCCGCCCTTCGATTTATCCTCGGTAGTCGCCTTCGACCTCAGCGACCTTGTGGTTGTGCTGATTTCCTTGTCGCTCTGACTGTCCACCACTTTACCCACCTTGGGTCTGCTGGACACTTTAGATTGGTTGACGTTGCTTAAAATTTTTCCCTCGGCGACTTTGACGATTTTAGCTGGCTTTCCTCCACCTTCGTCTTTTTTAATTTTTCAGCAAGAGGCGCAAACGACCTTTGCTTTTAATTTTTCTCCACATTCGTCGTGCAAAATGGCCGCGGTGGCGTGGCGTCATTTTTTGCGCGTGTTCCAGGTAATACTTGTTCTTCCAAACTACACTATCATTTGCAACTCATTCGCTTTCTTAATTTTGTTTTTCTTTTTTTAAGTTTTCAGCAAGAGGCGCAAACAACAAGTGGCGGCCGTCCAAAAACTGCTTGACGCTGCTTTTTATACCCTTGTAGAGGGTATTATAATTTTGTCGTGAAATGTGTAACGTATAGAAGGAGACATCTCCGACCCCATAAAGTATATATATTCTTGATCAGTATCAACTTCATCTTTATGAAACTTTGCAGAAGTCCCTTTTTTGCTGCACGCAGCACATATGTGAAATCCAGGTTGATCGGATGTATAAAATGTATTTCAATAACAACATAAGCACGTCAGTTCTGATTGACTTCGGTTTTAGAAATTGTCTTTATTCAAAGTAAATATAATGCACTTAGCCTATGGATACATGTATATACTTATGCTGTTATTGGTTAACAGCTATAAATAGAGGGAGAGTGAGTAGCTTGCATATGCCTGTGTTAGTGAGCATATATGTTGCTCATGAAATGCGCTCAGACGGAGTGTGGGATGTGCAGCGTAAGCATAAACGGTCAGCTAGTGAACTGCGCTGCGTAATATGAGACAGAGCCAATATATAAAGTGCCTCTGGGCTTGTTTAATGTATAATTGTTATTGTATGCGACAAAGTGCCGCATACTTTATATTTGTATATAGGGTGTTCTTTTAAGGCATATACACACTACACCTCCCCTTTTAGAGGAATAACGTAATATAATGTAGTTATTTTTAATTCATTGTATATATTTTTTTTTTTTTGTAATTAAAAAAAACTTTAAAAATTTGTTCATAAAAATATATATATTTATATACATATTTTTTTTATTTTGTTTTGGCTGATCAGGCCATTTTGTATATTGATTTTTTTTTAATTTAATTTAAAATTTAAAAATGTGAAATTGTAAAAATGTAAGTGTATTACTCAAGTTAATAATAAAAGGAATAATAAGAAATAATAATAATATGAATGCATGGCCACACTAAAATGATTACTTCATAAACATTTTTAACCTATCCATATGAACTTTCTTTTTTTTACCTTTTTTATCTTTTATTGTAATGTTATCTCTATCTTCTATTCCTATTACTTCATAGGGGCGTAAATAAACTGGTGCTAACTTATGCGTGTTCTAGTCTAAACTTTGTTTCCTTAGCGAAATCATCTATATTATATATAGGGTCAATATTATCTATTTTTTTTAATATTTTGGCAAGTTGCTATGTTTGCCGAAAACTAACTCATATGGACAATAATTGTGTGCCATAGAGGGGGTCGTGTTGAAACAGTAAACAAAATATATTCTTTATATTTTGCCTTATGTTTTTCTAACATTATCCTAGCTCTTTTATATGCGTGTTCTAGTCTAAACTTTGTTTCCTTAGCGAAATCATCTATATTATATATAGGGTCAATATTATCTATTTTTTTTAAATATTTTGGCAAGTTGCTATGTTTGCCGAAAACTAACTCATATGGACAATAATTGTGTGCCATAGAGGGGGTCGTGTTAAAACAGTAAACAAAATATTGGAGCCATACATCCCAATCAATTTTATCAACCGATATATAAGAACGTATGTATTCGTTGAAAGTTCTATGACTTATTTCTACTGTTCCAACTGTCTGGCGGTGGTGTGCTGTAGACGTTAAATTGTCTATCTTTAGGTATTTGCACAGGTCATTAATAATAGAATTTTTATATTCAGTTCCCATGTCCGAAATGAACGTCTTCATTGGACCGAACTTTAGTATAAAAGATTCAAATATTGCTTTTGCAACTGTCTTAACGGATTTGTTTGGTACTGGAATAGCTACAAGATATTTTGTTAGATTGCATATCATTGTAATTACATATTCGTTTCCATTTTCGGATTTTGTTAGTGGACCTATAGTGTCCACTATCACTCTGTCGAACGCATTTATCGGCGTTTCTGTAATTGTCAGAGGTGTTTTTGCATGGGTCGTCGTTTTCGACTTTTGGCATTTGGGACATCTACGTATATATTTGGTTATAAGACGTGTCATTTTGCAAAGTTTCATAAAGATAGCTTTAAAACTGAGAGACTAGTTCGCATAGAAACAGACAGACGGATAGACGGACATGGCTATATCGACTCGGCTGTTGATACTGTTCATCACGACAGAATTATAATACCCTCTGCAACGGTATAAAAATATGGGCAATAAATATTTAAATACATTAAAAGTAGCGCTACTAACAAAAGTGACACTAATAGACAAAAATTACGAAAGTCAAATAAAAGCAATACTTTCGAAATATCATGATGATCCTATAGAAGGGATTACGCGCACCTTGTTTAAAATTAAGAAATACTATTACTGGCCCCAAATTACTAAGACCATTACAAAGTATGTGAAAACCTATGTGAAATGCCAATTAGCAAACACAACAACACATACTAAAGCCCCAATGATATTAACGAATACCCCAAATACTGCATTTGATACAGTTTTAAGTTTTAAGAACAATCGGCCCATTACCTCGTACAGAGAATGGCAACGAGTACGCAATTACTATAATATGCGACCTTACAAAATATCTAGTTACAATACCACAATTCACTTATAAAAGACTTATTCAAGTATATGAAAATAAGTAATGTACAATCAACAGCATATCACCATCATAGGTACAGTAGAAAGAAGTTATCGAATATTTAACGAATACGATGATTGGGATATATTGATGAATTATTTCACCTATTGTTTCAATACAACTCCATCTACATTACATGAATACTGTCCCTATGAACTTCTTTATGGTAGATTACCTAGACAATTCGACAAATTTAATAACTTGTCAAAAATAGATCCTATTTACAATAGAAGTAGCCTATAAAAGAGCGAAAGCAATGTTAGAATTAGAACGAGAAAGAAGGGCTATCTTCGGCATGCCGAAGATCTAATACCCTTGCAGACCCAACCTTTTAATGCCGAGAAAATGGTTAAGGCCGAGTTTGGTCAAGGTATATTGATAAACAAAAAAAGGCTTTTAATCAAAAACCGATGTAAATAAGATTTAGCAAAAATTAAGGAAGCATAGTGAAATCTTTATATGCCGTGTTTAATCGCAAAATCATGAAAAACAAAAAATTCTCCATACAAAAACTTAATAATATGATATAGTGGTCCGATCTTAATAGGATTTTGCATATATATGAGGAGCATAGTAAAACTAATAAATGCCGAGTTTGGTTAAGATATCTTGAAAAACAAAATGTTTTTTCATACAAAAACTTAATTTTCGATCGATCGTTCCTATGGCAGCTATATGATATAGTGGTCCGATCTTAATAGGATTTTGCATATATATGAGGAGCTTAGTAAAACTAATAAATGCCGAGTTTGGTCAATATATCTTGACAAACAAAATGTTTTTTCATACAAAAACTTAATTTTCGACCGATCGTTCCTATGGCGGCTATATGACATAGTGGTCCGATCTTAATAGAATTTTGCATATATATGAGGAGCATAGTAAAACTAATAAATGTCGAGTTTGGTCAAGATATCTTGATAAACAAAATGTTTTTTCATACAAAAACTTAATTTTCGATCGATCGTTCCTATGGCAGCTATATGATATAGTGGTCCGATCTTAATAGGATTTTGCATATATATGAGGAGCTTAGTAAAACTAATAAATGCCGAGTTTGGTCAAGATATCTTGACAAACAAAATGTTTTTTTCATACAAAAACTTAATTTTCGACCGATCGTTCCTATGGCGGCTATATGATATAGTGGTCCGATCTTAATAGGATTTTGCATATATATGAGGAGCTTAGTAAAACTAATAAATGCCGAGTTTGGTCAAGATATCTTGACAAACAAAATGTTTTTTCATACAAAAACTTAATTTTCGACCGATCGTTCCTATGGCGGCTATATGACATAGTGGTCCGATCTTAATAGAATTTTGCATATATATGAGGAGCATAGTAAAACTAATAAATGTCGAGTTTGGTCAAGATATCTTGATAAACAAAAGGTTTTTTCATACAAAAACTTTATTTTCGACCGATCGTTCCTATGGTAGCTATATGATATAGTGGTGCGATCTTAATAGGATTTTGCATATATATGAGGAGCGTAGTAAAACTAATAAATGCCGAGTCTGGTCAAGATATCTTGACAAACAAAAGGTTTTTTCATACAAAAACTTAATTTTCGACCGATCGTTCCTATGGCGGCTATATGATATAGTGGTCCGATCTTAATAGGATTTTGCATATATATGAGGAGCTTAGTAAAACTAATAAATGCCGAGTTTGGTCAAGATATCTTGACAAACAAAATGTTTTTTCATACAAAAACTTAATTTTCGACCGATCGTTCCTATGGCGGCTATATGATATAGTGGTCCGATCTTAATAGAATTTTGCATATATATGAGGAGCATAGTAAAACTAATAAATGCCGAGTTTGGTCAAGATATCTTGACAAACAAAATGTTTTTTCATACAAAAACTTAATTTTCGACCGATCGTTCCTATGGCGGCTATATGATATAGTGGTCCGATCTTAATAGAATTTTGCATATATATGAGGAGCATAGTAAAACTAATAAATGTCGAGTTTGGTCAAGATATCTTGATAAACAAAAGGTTTTTTCATACAAAAACTTAATTTTCGACCGATCGTTCCTATGGCAGCTATATGATATAGTGGTCTGATCCAGCTGGTTTTGACAAATGTGCTGCGTGCAACAGAAATAGGGACTTCTGCAAAGTTTCATTAAGATAGCTTTAAAACTGAGGGACTAGTTCGCATAGAAACAGACAGACGGACAGACGGACATGGCTATATCGACTCGGCTGTTGATGCTGATCAAGAATATATATACTTTATGGGGTCGGAGATGTCTCCTTCTATGCGTTACACATTTCACGACAAAATTATAATACCCTCTGCAAGGGTATAAAAAGAAAAACGAAAATTAGAATATTATACAAAAATAAATTATATAGAACTAGAAATAGGATCTTTAGTTATCCTAAATAATGAAACAGCACATTAGCTAGAATGTAAATATTTAGGACCATATAAGGTTATAAGCATAGAAGATAGGAACAATATTACCCTAGATGTGGGAAAAAAGAAGCCGCATGTGGTAAATAAAAATAGTTTAAAATTATTCAAAAACTAATTCAGCTCTTTATTTATTTATTTATACAAGGCCTGATCAGCCATTTAACAATTCAAAAATTCAACTTTCTTAACTATTCAAAAATTTAATCATTTAAATCATTTTGCAATTTTTACGTTATTCAAAAAAAAAAACAAGTAAGAGGTTCTAGTCGGGAGCTCCCGACTAGGGAATACCCTGAACCCTCTTATTCCAACACCAAATGGAGCTCGTTTGAATTAATAAAGATAAATTAAAACGAGAAAGAAGGGCTATCTTCGGCACGCCGAAGATTTAATACCCTTGCAGACCCAACCTTTTAATGCCGAGAAAATGGTTAAGGCCGAGTTTGGTCAAGATATATTGATAAACAAAAAAAAGGCTTTTAATCATAAACCTATGTAAATAAAATTTAGCAAAAATGAAGGGAGCATAGTGAAATCTTTAAATGCCGTGTTTAATGGCCAAATCATGAAAAACAAAAAATTCTCCATACAAAAACTTAATAATATGATATAGTGGTCCGATCTTAATAGGATTTTGCATATATATGAGGAGCATAGTAAAACTAATAAATGCCGAGTTTGGTTAAGATATCTTGAAAAACAAAATGTTTTTTCATACAAAAACTTAATTTTCGATCGATCGTTCCTATGGCAGCTATATGATATAGTGGTCCGATCTTAATAGGATTTTGCATATATATGAGGAGCTTAGTAAAACTAATAAATGCCGAGTTTGGTCAAGATATCTTGACAAACAAAATGTTTTTTCATACAAAAACTTAATTTTCGACCGATAGTTCCTATGGCGGCTATATGATATAGTGGTCCGATCTTAATAGGATTTTGCATGCATATGAGGAGCATAGTAAAACTAATAAATGTCGAGTTTGGTCAAGATATCTTGATAAACAAAAGGTTTTTTCATACAACAACTTAATTTTCGACCGATCGTTTCTCTGGCAGCTATATGATATAGTGGTCCGATCTTAATAGGATTTTGCATATATATGAGGAGCTTAGTAAAACTAATAAATGCCGAGTTTGGTCAAGATATCTTGACAAACAAAATGTTTTTTCATACAAAAACTTAATTTTCGACCGATCGTTCCTATGGCGGCTATATGATATAGTGGTCCGATTTTAATAGAATTTTGCATATATATGAGGAGCATAGTAAAACTAATAAATGTCGAGTTTGGTCAAGATATCTTGATAAACAAAATGTTTTTTCATACAAAAACTTAATTTTCGACCGATCGTTCCTATGGCAGCTATATGATATAGTGGTCCGATCCAACTGGTTTTGACATATGTGCTGCGTGCAACAGAATTAGGGACTTCTGCAAAGTTTCATTAAGATAGCTTTAAAACTGAGGGACTAGTTCGCATAGAAACAGACAGACGGACAGACGGACATGGCTATATCGACTCGGCTGTTGATGCTGATCAAGAATATATATACTTTATGGGGTCGGAGATGTCTCCTTCTATGCGTTACACATTTCACGACAAAATTATAATACCCTCTGCAAGGGTATAAAAAAAAAGTTCTATTGGCAGGGTTTGAGCTCGCAACTGACCGCATATTTACTTTCCCCGGTGAGACTCGAACTCGCGACAGACTGCACCACTTGCCACTGCCTCTACTCAACATCCACACTAATAATTGAGAATTATTGAGAAAAAAACCAATAAAAATAGCCACACAGAAAACAATCGCAGTGAAGACAGAATTCGAAGCTTACGCGCATGAATGTGTGTGTGTACACTGTACACTGTACACTGTACATGTATATATAAATTCTTGCAAATTGCGTCGCAGCACGTGCGCAGTCAAAATACCAAAAAAACAAATCAAAAACCGATGTTAATGAAATTTTCTACAGTATATCTTTTTGCAAAATAGAATATTTGTGTATTCTCAAAAAGTCAATTGCATTTAAATTGTGGCTTAAATTAGTTGGCAATACAAGTTGAGTTATTAACTTGATTTTTAGCTCTGGGGTGGTAGCAGGGAGGTGGCGATAGGTCTAAAATGAAAGATACTTGACATATATATAATATTCTAGAAGCAACATATCAAGTTTGGTGACTCCAGCTCTTATTATTTACCCAATTTGCTAAAAAAACAGGATGTCGATATCGATTTTTATCGATTGCTTGGAAACGAAGTAAGTTATCGATTATCGGAAACAAACTCGATCTGCGCAAGCACTAGGAGCACCTACATCTAAAGTCTCTAGCTCTTATAGGTTCTGAGATCCTTGCGTTCATACATACGGACATACGGACGGACGGACGGACGGACGGACGGAAGGCAGACAGCATTAAACTATTTTCCCTGTGCTACGGGCAAAACATAATGAGCATTATGAAAATATAGTAGTATAGACTATATAGTAGTCCGATGTAAATAAGATTTGCAAAAATGAAGGGAGCATAATGAAATCTTTAAATGCCGTGCTTAATCAAAATATCTTGAAAAAATTGTCCATACAAAAACTTAACTTTCGACCGATCGTCCTTATGGTAGCTATGTGATATAGTAGTCCGATCTTAATAGGATTTTGCATATATATAAGAAGCATAGTAAAACTAATAAATGCCGAGTTTGGTCTAGATATCTTTATAAACAAAATTTTTTGTCATACAACAACTTAATTTTCGACAGATGATATGATATAGTGTTCCGATCTTAATAGGATTTTGGATATATATGATGGGCATAGCAAAACTAATAAATGCCAAGTTTGGTCAAGATATTTTGATAAACAAACTATTTTTTCATACAACTTAATTTTTGACCGATCCGTCCTATGGCAACTATATGATATAGTCGTCCGATCCAGCTGGCTTTCACATTTTTGCTGCGTGCAGCAGAAAGAGGGACTTCTGCAAAGTTTCGTAGAGATAGCCTGAAAACTGAGAGACTAGTTCGCATAGAAACAGACAGACGGACGCGGAGTTCGGCCCCTTCTTTGCGGACGGATTTAAGGATAGACGTCCCTATTGAGCAGGTTTGGCGCTTGTTTTTCAAATAGCTGGGGATACCTATGTCTGACTTCGGACCTGGAAAGGTTCTCAATAGCCATGCAACTATAAATGGCAAACGCTGCTTTGTGGGCGTTGCATTGCGTGTAAGTGGCCACGTGATCCTCCTTGCAATTGGCGCAGACGGTGCTTGTGCACAGGATGTCACTTCCAAACTTAGAACATCTGAAGCATTGTTTAAAGTGTAAAATAAAAAGGTTTTTCATACAACTTAATTTTCGACCGATCGTTCCTATGGCAGCTATATAATATAGTGGTCCGAAATTGATTGTATTTTGCGTATATATGAGGAGCATAGTAAAACTAATAAATGCCGAGTTTGGGATAGATATCTTTATAAACAAAATTGTTTTTCGTACAACTTAATTTTCGACCGATCGTTCCTATGACAGCTATATGATATAGTGGTCCAATCCAGCTGGTTTTCACATATGTGCTGCGTGCAGCAGAAAGAGGGACTTCTGCAAAGTTTCATAAAGATAGCATTCAAACTGAGAGACTAAATCGCATAGAAGCAGACAGTCGGACTTGGAGTTCAGCCCCTTCCTTGCGGATGGATTGGAGGATTTTCAAATAGCTGGGGATACCTATGCCTGACTTCGGACCTAGAAAGGTTCTCAGTAGCCATGCAACTATAAAAGACAAACGCTTTTTTGCGGGCGTTGCATTGCGAGTACAAAAACTTAACCTCTGATGGCAATATAGTGCCTCTAAGCCAGACCCTCACCCTGCCCGTGGGGACTAGGCCACTATTAGGCGCTCCTTTTCCCTTCCTCATAACCCTCGATATCTGTGGAATCCTGACTTCCGAGGATATCAGCTCCCCCAGAGATTCGTCTAATATGTGCGTGGGGATGTTGAATATAATTCCTGCCTTGAAAAGGTGGTGCCTAAACATTTTTGGCTTAAAGCCGCGATTTGCCAACTCATCTAGCTTGCTTAACTTGTTTGCTTTATCAACTGAGTTGCACCTGATTATACATCTGCCCACAACCCACCCTTGAGACCTTCTCTATGCCGTCTACCTTTTGTTTATAGAGGGCTTAAGGGAGATCTGATTGGTTCATGGCTTTTCTTGAATTGTCTTCCCCAATGTCGTCGTCAAAAACAATAAATGAGCCTTTATGGCCCTGATCGTATTCATTATCAATTTCATTATCAATTTCCTTTGACTTATGTTTTGTCGAATTTATTGAGTGTTTAATGTTAGTTGTTAATGTACTCAAACCTTTTTCTTCCGCTGTTGCCGCCCTTCGATTTATCCTAGGTAGTCGCCTTCGATCTCGGCGACCTTGTGGTTGTGCTGATTTCCTTGTCGCTTTGACTGTCTACCACTTTACCCACCTTGGGTCCGCTGAACACTTTTGATTGGTTGACGTTGCTTAAACGGCCGTCCGATTTTTGCTTTACGCTGCTTTTGTCTTTGATTCTGGCTTTCCTCTACCTTCGTCGTGCGTCACTTTTTGCGCGTATACCCCGTACAAAAACATTTTGTTTTTCAAGATATCTTGACCAAACTCGGCATTTATTAGTTTTACTATGCTCCTCATATATATGCAAAATCCTATTAAGATCGGACCACTATATCATATAGCTGCCATAGGAACGATTGGTCCAAAATTAAGTTGATGTACGAAAAACATTTTTGATTATCAAGATATCTCGACCAAACTTGGCAACTATTATTTTTATTTATTTATTTATTTATTTATATATTAATGGTCGACAAAACGAGTGTCTTCCTCATTATTCAGTAAATAAAACTGTGAGGCGGCTACTGAGGTCCGCCGCTCCACAGTTTTCTTGGCGAGGAGCCATCGTTCCCATGGCCAGTTTGGGTAGTGGAGTTGGCGCGAGGCCACGGCCCGCTAGAGTAGTTGGTGCGAGGCCACGGCCCGCTAGTGTAATTGGCGTGAGGCCCCTGCCCGGTAGTGTAGGCGTGCAGAAATAGAGCTAGGCTTGGTCTGGTCAGGATACTCACCCCCCCTCCCCCTTAAGCCCTCTCACCCAGCGAAATTATAAATATCTTGTAACTCGCTAGACCTGGTAAGACTGAGAGTTATACCCCGGCCAGTAGCATCTTTACAAGTGGCGCCCGAGCAGAGACCAGAGGCGCTTAGGGGTGTGGCATGTCAGCGGATTAAAGCCCGCAAGCATGCCCAAAAAGGTATTGTAAAAAAAAAAGGTTTTTTTTTATAAGGGGTATTTTTAGTCGGGTATACCCTAGAGGGAAAGTACCCTAGCGGAGAACAAGAGAATGAGGATATGATATATGTGTGAAATATAAAACTAGGGGATTAAGTAGTCCAGTATACCCCAGCGAACATTTTTATACCCTGTGTTAAGCAGAGGCAGAAAAATGAACACGTGCAGAATCTTAGTGACGAAAATGCTTGCAAAAATCTAGTACGCAAAGCAAGGAGACGAAACCATAACAGTCGGTCGTAAAAGTACAGCGCGCGCGCGCCAGACGGGCGACGTCGAGATCACGCTCGCACACGGGTGCACAAACGCGCGGCGCAGTCGACGTCGACGTCGAAGGGCCGTTAAGGCGTCGCGGCAGCGGCTGTACAGTGGGACGAATTCAATGACGCGCGGTGAAAAGTTGAATTCGTCAGTACAGTTGTCGGGGGCAGTGAGGATGGTCGCATTTTAAGATTGAATGCAAACGAAGTGAACAATAAGAACAGAACAAGCGCCAAACGCATCAAACGAACGCGGGTTAAAGTGTCAAGAACGTCGAGAGAATAACTTTTTTTTATTTCGTGAAGTGGCCAAAGATAAATAAAAATAAGTGGATAAAAATAAAATTTTTTATAAATAAAATTAATTAAACAAAAATAAATAAAAGAAATAAAGCAAACAGTTAAGTACACAAGAATAAACCAAGGTACCCAATAAAGGCGAAGGCAGCGACCAAGTGAGGAACGGCCTAAAAGTGAAAAGGAAAATTTAATTACCTTTTGTTGAGTTTTTTTTTTATAAACATAAGAAAAAATTTTTTTTGATTTATTTTTGTATTTTTGTTTGGTGGAAGATATAAAGGCAAAATAAAGAGAATACTAGAAGGAACAAAAGTGGCTGAGCATGATCGGCGTAAAAGTGACAAAGACACCAACTGATCAAAAAAAGGAAAGAAATAATAAAGGGACCGACGGAACCCCTAAAACAGGAAGAGAGGGAAACAGCGACGTCGGCTACCAAGAAGGTATATAATAAAGGATGGAGGCAGTTGAATGCCAAAACCCGGGGGTAGGCGTCCGTTGGATTCACCAGCGACGCAAAGAGGAGTTAGTGGCGATCGCCCAGGAGTTTGGGCTGGAAAAAGAGGGGCGCGCCATCACCTATGGTATAGCCCTCGACCGCATGCCCAGGGCAATGAGCGAAGTGTTCTGCGATAGGGCTGCTCGTTGGTTTCTGAGCAGTGGGCTAAGGGATGTGCCGTGGGCCGTGCTTAGGAGGGATTTCCTGGAGTTTTTCTTACCCCCTCGTTACTTCGAGAGGCTTGAGGACGAGATCCGATCCCGGAGGCAGCGCGTCGGCGAAGAGTTCAAAGAATATTTGATAGAGCTGAGGGCTCTTATGCACCACGCTAGATACGGGCCGGCACAAGAGCTGCACCGGATCTACGAGAACGCCGCTCCGGAATACAGATTTTATATGCGACGGCAAGACTTCTCTACCCTATCCCAGCTAACTCAACTGGCCGTAGAATACGAGACCGTCGTGAGGCAGAGGGCGGAGTACTCAGGCAGCCAACCTGTAGCCCCGGGTGTCTCGAGTTCGAATAGTGCAGAATGGGCGAGGACGGCACAGTCCCCGGGGGGACATCTCAATCCGTTCCGGTCTGCTCCCATCGGATCCGGAGCGATCGTTGTGGATAGACAAGTCTCCGTTCCGCCGGCAACGGCCCCTGCGGAAGTGGCCCACCAGATGATGAACCAAGAGGCCGGAACCGGGTACGATCCGCGACGAGCATGCCGCAGGTGCGCACGGGACGGGCACTTCGCCAGGGAATGTCCCAATGCGCCCGTCTTGTTTTGTTGGGTATGTGGGCATCGGGGCAGAAGTAGCCAAGAGTGTTGTCGCCGCACGGAGGCGGGAAACGGGCAGGGTCGGGTCGACGCCGAAGGCCTCCCAGGTCATGAAAAGGGAGCACCTGTTCGGCAACAGAGTGGAGAGAAGTCGAAGGAAGGCCTCCCAGATCATGAAAGGGGAGCACCTGCTCGGCAACAGAGTGGAGAGAAGTCGAAGGAAGGCCTCCCAGGTCATGAAAGGGGAGCACCTGCTCGGCTACAGAGGGAGTCGGAGGAAGGCCTCCCAGGTAATGGAAGGGGAGCACCTGCTCGGCACCCGATGGAAAAGGTCAGGAAAAGGGAAGTAAAGTCCGGCTCAAATCGAGAGCCTGAAGAACCCAAGAGGCGGCGCGGAGAGCTGCAAAGGCAGACTTATGTTGGCTACGGAAGCGGCACGGCGGGAATGTGCCAGGGAAAGGACGGAGTGGGAGCAATGGCCAGAATCCACACGGACACAGGGGGCAGGAGCGACTGCCAGAATCGAGCGGTCATGGAGTTCTGTCTGGAGTCGAAGTGGTGCCAGGAGGGGGCGAGAACGGCATCGAAGAGGCGGAGTGGCCAGCGGATCTGGATCCAGAAATGAGGGAGTTCCTGGAGTCAGAGCTGGCTCTCTTCGAGGGGCTGCAGGGAGTCTCACACATCGCGGAGCACAGAATCCGGCTGAAGGATGACAAGCCGTTGAAACAGAGATACTATCCCAAGAATCCGGCCATGCAGAGGGTGATCGACGAGCAAGTGGATGAGCTGATCCGGGCAAATGCCATCGAGCCGTCGCGTAGTCCGCACAGCGCCCCGATCGTCTTAGTCAAGGAGAAGACTGGCGAGTGGCGTATGTGTATTGACTACCGACAACTCAACGCGCATTCCATTCCGGACGCTTATCCGACGCCTCGTATTAACCACATCCTGGAGCGGTTGCGTCACGCCCGGTTCATCTCCACACTGGATTTGAAGCACGGGTACTGGCAGATACCGATGGCAGCCGATAGTCGGGAGTGTACGGCGTTCACAGTCCCTGGAAGAGGTCTTTTCCAATGGCGGGAGAGGTTAGTCTACCTAGGACATGTGATTTGCGGGGAAGGAATACGTACTGATCCGGAGAAAGTGGAGGCGATACGTAGCCCTGAGGGCCCCGACAAATTGCAAAGAACTGCGGCAGTATCTCGAAATGGCGTTATGGTACAGGCGCTTCGTCCCTAACTTCGCGACTCAAGTACACCCACTCACAGCGCTCTTAAGGAAGGGGCGGAAATGGGCATGGGAGCAAAAAACAGGAGGAGGCATTGCGTCAATTGAAGGATAGCTTGACGACTGCCCCTGTGTTGGCTGGCCCCGACTTTTCCGCCAAGTTCGTCTTGCAGACTGACGCGAGTCAGTGCTGACGCAGACGATTGATGCCAAGAGCGAGTGATAGCGTATGCGAGCCGGAAGTTGCTGAAGGCCGAGGTGAACTATTCCGCCACTGAGTGCCTGGCAATAGTTACTTAGAAGGGTACCGGCTCGACGTGATAACTGACCATCTAGCACTCAAGTGGCTCAACTCGATCGAGAGTCCGTCCGGAAGAATCGCGCGATGGGCGTTAGAACTGCAACAGTTCCAATTTGACGTCCATTATCGTCGAGGGAAGCTCAACGTCGTGGCCGATGCGCTATCGAGGCATCCTCTAGAGACCTGTCAGCAAGCAGTGGTGGCCGAGGCCCCTGCAAATGGGTCGGGAGTATGCGTGCCAGAATCGCCGAAGAGCCAGCCAAGTACCCGGATTACATCGAGGAAAACGGACAGCTATATTGGTATTTGGGTCATGTTCCGGCGGGTATGTTCCGCGATGCCGCCAGATACGTGAGATGTTGCGAAGACTGTCAAAAATTCAAGAGTGAGCAACTCAAACCGGCTGGTCGCATGCTGACGAGGCAGGTGGCAGAGCCGATGGCGGTACTTTGCGCGGACTTCGTCGGACCCCTTCCACGGTCGAGACATGGAAACACGATGCTACTGGTGTTCCATGACGCTTTCTCGAAGTGGGTGGAATTGGTCCCTCTCAGGAGAGCCACAGCAGCACACCTGCAGACTGCGTTTCGAGAGAGGATTCTAAGTAGGTTCGGGGTACCTAGAAAGTTCGTGTGCGACAACGGGGTACAGTTTACGAGCCGGAGCTTCAAGTCGTTTTTGGGGTCCCTGGGTGTAGAGATCCAGTATGCCGCCCCGTACTGTCCGCAAGAGAATCCCACTGAGAGGACCAACAGGACTGTAAAGACCATGATAGCGCAATTTATTGAGGTCCACCAGAGTTCATGGGACGAACTCTTGCCCGAGATCTCGCTGGCGGTCAACACGAGCGTGGCAGATTCAACGGGCTTTAGTCCCGCTTTCCTGATGCAGGGCAGGGAACCTCGGTTACCCGCAGCTCTGTACGATTAGGTGACTCCGGGATCCGCAACTAGTGCGCTCGACCCTAGGACAAAGGCGGATAGGCTAAAAGAAATTTTTGATATCGTCCACAGCAACCTCCATTACAACTTGCGAAGACGAGAGTGGCGGCCTTCGCTGGATTCGATGGTCCTGTTGAGGCAGCACCAGTTGTCCAACGCAGCCGAAGGTTTCGCCGCAAAGTTGGCACCCAAATTTGACGGCCCCTACAGGGTCGTCAAATTCATGTCCCCCAATATTGTACGGCTGGTGAAATCAGGCGAGCACAAGAAGAGGGTGGCCAACATTCCACAGTTGAAACCATTCTACCAAAAGGCGACGGGCGACAAAGAAGACGAAGATCCACGTAAATGCCCACGAGTAGGCGAAGGATGAGAGCGACACCCGTCGCCCAACGAAACCATTATAATAAAGTTTAGATAAGACTAACACTAATAACATAATTGAGAATAGGCCCAGTAAAATGTGAGCCGCACTGAGAGGATAGGGCATTAACAAATAAGTAACGAGTAAGTTAACCAATAAGCTGAATTTACAGATGGAACCCGAAATTATCAGCATCTCGTCAGACGAAGACGTCAGCAGCGGAGACAACGAGCCTTTCCCCGGGCCGGGATCCGGAGGCGGCCCGCACGACCCCCGACAAGAAGGGCCGCCTCACCAGTTCCGCCATACCCTATACTCCCGGCGGACCATCGTCATGGAGAGGCTGGACGGGATGGTCATGCTAATGGCAGTCGAGCTCACGACAATGTTCGTGGAGGCGCCATTCGCACGAAACTCGCCACCGTACGTGGAAGAGCCCCCATCTCCGCCCCTCGCATCCCACTCGGCACAGTCGCCAGGGCCGGCAACCCCAACCGCGACCGGCGAGATGGACGAGGAAGAGTCCGTACCGCTCGAAACAGAGAAGCACACACCACCAGTGCAGGAGGGATACCAGTCTGGAATCGGTGCTGGAAGAGGAGCCCGACACCGAGGTCGAGACGGTCGCCCGCAGTGCCGACGTTGAGGTCACGCCGGATAGCTCCACCAAGGAACTCGACACCGAGGTCGAGACTGTCGCCCGCAGTGCCGACGTTGAGGTAACGCCAGAGAGCCCCGCCAAGGAACCCGTGCCCGATTCCACCCCCTCGGGCTGGAAGGTGTTTCCTCGCGGGCGTGGTGAAACTGATCGCAAGAGAGGCGCGAATCCGCCGGTTCCGATGCCTACGCACTCGTTTCCACGTATCCGACGGGGAGCGCGACTACAGCGTTACGTTGAACGCGAGAGGCGACGTGACCATCACCTGTTCGAAGTGAGGGGGGGTGTGAGGCGGCTACTGAGGTCCGCCGCCTCACAGTTTTCTTGGGAGGAGCCATCGTTCCCATGGCCAAATCACGGCTAGGAGCCGCTGGCGGGACAACCCAACAATGTGTTTATAAGTCTTGATGGTATTAGTTATATAAGAGGCAAGAAGCCGCCAATGTTACACGTAGCAATTGTATTAGTTATATAAGAGGCAAGGAGCCGACACTATTATAAGCCGCAGTGTATTAATTATATTATAATCATCAATTATATTAGTGAATAAAGAGGCAAGGAGCCACGAAAGTTATAAGATAGTTTGAATTTAACCGCCGGCCGTCGCTACAATTATCGAGAAGAAACCGGATAATTCTAGGCTTGGTCTGGTCAGGATACTCCCCCCTCATAAGCTCTCACTCCCAGCGAAATTATAAATATGTTGTAACTCGCTAGACCTGGTAAGACTGAGATTTATACCCCGGCCAGTAGCATCTTTACAATACATACAATAGATAATGGAATTATATGCTAAAAGCCTAGTTAGATAACACAGTTCTCTAAATAGCATCACCGACCGATGGAGGTGTTTTAGTTGCCAGTCCGGTCAGCTGTGCCCCTTTTCACAGCTAAATTTGTCAGTGACGCTATTAGAGCCTACATCTAAGCAGAAGGGTGTAAGTAGGAAAAAAGTGTTCTTAAGGAAAATTAAAATTAATCTTAGTTTGCTATATTAAATAATAAAATACAATAAATAAGAAAAAAGTAAGTAAGAAGATTGTTAATAAAGTAATGAAATGTAAGCTAGATATATAGAGTGTTAAGTAGATAGAACAGAGAGAAAAGTAATGGGGAAAGTAATGGGAAATCACCGACCCGGTGGGGGAAAATTTACAGCCTGGCAAGCTATGCCCCTGCTCATAGCTGGGAATGGTCTGTGACTTCCCGAAGGTATCCTGAAAGCAACGATTTTATTAGGGGTAGAGAAAGTTCGGTAGAGAAAACGTGATGCAAACTATTATAATTTTTACATAGCACGCGAAAAGGAATGTGCATAGCGTAGTCTGTTGTGCACGTAGACAGGAATAAGGGGCGGTAATTTCTGGTTGGTCTAGACGGAACAGAGAATCGAAGACGCCCTAGCAGATAAGGAGAATCTATATCGCCAATAATCAACTTATGTAGAAGGACAACACCGAGAATTGTCCTAAGGTTGGTTAACGACGGAAGATTAAGAAGAAGCAGCCTGCTGGAGTAGGATGGCAACCGAAGATTAGGGTCCCAATTTAAACCTCGTAAGGCAAAAATCAGAAATTGCTTCTGAACAGATTCAATACGATCCTGGCTATTGTTATACTGCGGAGACCAGATGCAAGAGCAGTATTCAAGGATAGGGCTAACAAGAGAGATGTACAGAAGTTTCGTTATAAAAGGATCGTTAAACTCTTTTAGACCATCGTTTAATGAATCCAAGTACACCTTTGCCTCATTAACGATGGTAGCTATGTGAAGATTGAAACAGAGTTTAGAATCAAAAAGAACGCCTAGATCCTTAACTGTTAGTATACGTTGCAAAGGGGTATTGTCGATTGTATAACTGACAAGATAAGGTGTAGTACGATAAAATGTCATAAACATACACTTTGAACAATTTAGGTGCAATGGATTGGCCGAACAGCAAAGTTGCATAGCGTTCAAATCGTCTTGTAGACGAGAATGATGTAGGGGATTAGTGTATGATAGAATAAGTTTCACATCATCCGCATACATGAGTACACGGGCATGTGATATAACAGAGGGGAGATCATTTATAAAAAGAGTAAAGAGTAAAGGTCCTTGAGGAACACCAGAAGTAACGTGAACTTGTTTAGAGGTAGTCAGTCTCAGCATTACTCTTTGGGTCCTGCCTTTTAAATAAGAATTAATCAAAAGCAAAAGAGACGGAGGTAAACCTATTCGGTCAAGTTTAAAAAGTAAAATGTCATGGTGCACAAAGTCAAACGCCTTACTGAAGTCGGTATAAATGACATCGGTTTGCATTTTCGAAAGAAAAGCACCATTTACCATGGAAGTAAACTCTAGCAGATTGGTCGTAGTTGACCGATTCTATACGAATCCATGTTGAACAGGGGAAACAACTGATTTGCCAGAAATGCTGCAAATTCAAAGTGATTATTTTTTCAAATAATTTAGGAATAGCGGACAGTTTTGCAATGCCCTGTAATTTTGTATATCAGACTTTCCACCTTTCTTGTGGAGAGGAATGATATAAGATTCTTTCCAAAGAGATGGAAAGACAGAAGATTCAAAAGATAGATTAAAAAGCTTTTGCAATGGATAAAGAAGGGAAGAACTACACTCCTTGAGTAGACAACTAGGAATATTGTCAGGCCCAGGAGAGTATGAAGATTTTAAAGAGTTAATAGTTAAAGGGAGAGAGGACTGTGAAATAATAGGAGGAGGTATAGAACTAGAGGAAGAAATAGTATAAGGGTAAGATTTACTGAGGAGTAAGTTAATTTAAAAAAATTAGCAAAGAGGTTAGCAGAATCAGAGTCATTACTAGCTTTATCCATCCCGAATAAAAAAGAAGTTGGCAAACTTGAAGATTTACCCTTCAAGTTTACAAAATTGTAAAACTGTCTCGGATTTTGGGCAAATTGCCTTTTACAACGAGTTAGATAATTCTCATAGCATTGAGAATTCAGAAGAAAGAAGTTCGACTTGGCTATGGAATATTTAGCCAAGTCTGTACACGAACCAGACTTTTTAAACTTTTTAAAATATTTAGATTTTAAGTTTTTAAGATGTGACAATCTGGGAGTAAACCAGGGTGGTTTTGAAGAAGTAGTCGAAGGAATTGACTTGGGAATACTCATATCTAAGAGGGAGTTTAGGGTGCTATAAAAAAAGGTAATAGCAGTATTCATATCAACCGAGTCATATAAGAAAGACCAACCGGTTGCATAAATAAACTGATTCAGCAATGAATAATTTCATTTGCGAAAGCAGCGGCGGGGCTTATTGACTGATGAGCACGAAACGAGACGATTACAATTGAACATTGTAATCTCTAAAGTAGGATGATATACATCCTCAGGAAGAGATTAAGGAGGGTACCTAGACACATTAGAAATAAGGTAGTCGTTAACAAACACAACAGAAAAGTTCTGACTGGAGAGTGGCTTTAACGGCAATTACCACCACACCACCTCGCGTCGGCCGATCATTTGCAAAATAAAACTATTCGAAAATACCTCAAAATCAGATATGGTTGAATTTAACCATGTTTCTGAAAATGCTATTATATCCGAGTCGAAGGAAGTACTGGCCATGAAAAGATTTTTAAGCTTTGAAATAAGACCTCTGACATTCTGATAATGAATACAGATTTGGTCAGAAGATGAAGTTAGTTTTTGGGGCAATTGGTACCCTGCATTGAAGGGACTGGAAGGGTGACAGGTTGGTTACGCTTTTAGCTTGAACTCGTGAACAATCATGTGTGGAGGCCAAAATTTGGGATCACAAATGATTGGGAACATATCATGTGAAACATTTATTTTGAATGATGATATTTCACGAGGGGTGGAGAAATTAAATTTGGTTATTGACACGCTAGCAGAAGATTTGCTAGCAATATAGGCTGCCAATGACTCAGAAGTGGTGTCCGATGAAAGTCGACACACAAAAACTTGCATACGAGGGGCAACAACCGTTAATGTAGGTGCTGATGGGGCTGCAGGTAATACAGGAGATGGAGGAGCTAAAGAGGCACCATCATTGTGTTTAACAATCTGGGCAAGATTACGCGCAGGTCTACCTTTGCGGCCAGGAGCTGACGGGGCTGAGGCAGTTTGGATAACTGGGATAGTATCAGGTACGGGCTCTAATGGAAATACTATAGGGGATGAAAAGGGGGTAATTGGGCAGTCGCTTGGAGAAGGCGATAAAGACAACATTAGAGATAAATCCAAGTTGCGAGGTAGGGACAAGAAAGGCGTAGGTGTCTGAACAGACGCAGAGGGCAATTGCAAAAGTTGAGGCTCCAACCGGCGATTGGTTGGAGACTCGAATTTATAATTGGCAAGCAACTCAAAACTCAAGTCAAATTTACTCGACAGCTGCTTAGCCACATTATACAATTTTAAGAATTGATTTCTCACAGAATTATACATTCTGGAGAAATCAATTTGCTTGTCGATGCAATCTGGGCACGACCAACGCAACCCACCGCAGCCCTTCTTGGCAACTGCAGCGATCTTGTTGCAATCACGCCCAGTGAGACCTGCACATTTAGCATGCATCATATTCTCGCTGTGCAGAATCATCAGCCTGCTTGAACGTGCAAAGTTTCTTACAGCACGACATAATTACTACAAGCGTATACAAGTTGTGAGGGCGCAGAGCAAAACAAAACACAGTGCACAGAAGTAGAGCAAGTAAACGGTCGAAAAATAACTATTCGTACACAAACAAATTGTTTGGAGCGAAAAGAAACAGCAAAAATTTGCGAGAGCGCGATGCACAAGCTGAAATATGCAGTAGCGAACACACGCACAAACAAGTGTATGCACAGGTGAGCACCAAAGCAAAAGAATCAAAACAGGCAATAACAACAACACGGAACTGACGCCGCGTTCAATAAATGCAATTATTAACAGACTTACGCTGTGACAACAGAATAACACTTTGCACAATTATAAAGCTTTTTAAATAATGCACAAAAAAGGCCAAATTTAGATACATATAAAAAGCAGGATTAAAGCGCAAAAATATATAAAAATCTTGGAGCACAAGTAAAACACGTCAATCACTCTCAACTGAGAACTCTCTCATTGCTCCTCATATATATGCAAAATCCTATTAAGATCGGACCATTATATCATATCAAGTTGTTGTATGAACAACATTTTTGTTTATCAAGATTTCTCGACCAAACTCGGCATTTATTAGTTTTACTATGCTCCTCATATGTATGCAAAATCCTATTAAGATCGGATCACTATATCATATAGCTGTCACAGGAACGACCGGTCGAAAATTAAGTTGATGTATAAAAAACATTATTGTTTATCAAGATATCTTGTCCAAACTCGGCATTTATTAGTTTTACTATGCTCCTCATATATATGCAAAATCCTATTAAGATCGGACCAGGCTATCATATAGCTGCTATAGGAACGGTCGGTCGAAAGTAGGATTTTGTATGAAAAACATTTTGTTTTTCAAGATATCTTAACCAAACTCGGCATTTATTAGTTTAAAATATATCATAGAGCTCCCATCGGAACGATCGGTCGAAAAGTAGGATCTTGTATGAAAAACATTTTGTTTTTCAAGATATCTTGACCAAACTCGGCATTTATTAGTTTTACTATGCTCTTCATATATATGCAAAATCCTATTAAGATCGGACCAGACTATCATATAGCTGCCATAGGAACGATCGGTCGAAAAGTAGGATCCTGTAAGAAAAACATTTTGTTTTTCAAGATATCTTGACAATACTCGGCGTTTATTGGTTTTACTATGCGCCTCATATATATGCAATATCCTATTAAGATCGGAAAACTATATCATATAGCTGCCATAGGAACGATCGGTCGAAAATTAAGTTGTTGTATAGAAAACTTTTTTCTCATTCAAGATAATTTAATGAAACACGGCATTTGAGGATTTCACTATGTTCCCATCATTTTTGCAAAATCTTATTTACATCGGACTACTATATCATATATCTGCCATAGGACCGATCAGTCGAAAACTAGGTTTTTGATTAAAACATTTTTAGTTTATGAAGATATCTTGACCAAATTCGGCAATAACTATTTTCCTTGTGCTTCTTAGATACGGGCAAAGCACTATGAGCATTATGAAAAGGTTGGGTCTGCAAGTGTATTAAATCTTCGGCGTGCCGAAGATAGCCTTTCTGTCTCATTTTTATTTATTATTTTATTATTTATTTTATTTTAGGTATGCGATAATTTGGGTGCATGCGTAACTGTATACGTGACTGTCAATGTCCGCCATACTGACATTGAAGACACAGAGCCTTCAATTATAAATCACCTAGCACGCGCTCGATACTGGCTAGATATGCAGATTGGCAAAAATCTTTTATATTGCTTAATCAGGTGGCTCGAAGAATCAGTTCTAAAGAGCGTCTCGTTGTTTTCACTGAAACACTGGGAGAATATCAACCACAAACTACTGTACAATTAGCTCATCTCGTACGCCTTTTATTAAATGTAGTTCTTTCTCTTGAGCCGCTGGATGATATGGAAGTAAATGTTCTTGCTCGAATACTGCATATTATAGCGTCCACTTTCAAATCTATTATTGCTAATAACGAGCTTAGTACTCTTATGGATGAATACTACCAGATGATGGTAAACGATCTTTGCGACCTGCTTAATAAGTTTAGTGCTGAATGGGAGTTTATACCAAAGTCACAGTGTCGGGCAGAATCAGAGTCCTGCCTTAACACAGACAACTTCCGTCATCGCCTGGAACAAATGTCTACCCTGCAACCACAGGGGCTGGAACATATAAACAATTGGCTACATGCACATTGGATGCTGAGTATGTGCCTATTTTACATGGGTATGGGTACGGCGCGACGTCAACATCCTGAGGAAGCACCGAAAATAATTACTCGAACAACTTTTACAATGCGTATGGAGAGCTTTGATCTTGACCTAGAACGTGATATAGTAATAGAATCCGCTGACTCTATGCATACTCTTATTTTCACGGAAAGTTTATTACAAGAGTTGCGTCAACAGCTACGAAATGATGAAGTTCTTATCTCAGTGAGGAGTCATAAGCAGACCCAGTACTAGTGGTATCCAGAGCAAGAATCACGGACACAGGTACTAGTTGTTAATGCCTATACATCCAACGCTATCTGGGAGAAAACAAAGAAACTGTCTGAGCCATTTCAATACATCTCCCGACTTAAAACGAATTTCTCAGCAATCGAACCCAAGTGCAGTTATCAGAGGCGCCTCCATAGACGACATCAAAAAGAAAGCGACTTCGACGATCCCCAAGAAGACGTAGAGAATATTATACATGACAACGTGATAAATGCCAATGAAGTTCGCATGTATCGTACCGAACTTTACGGACACTCCGTGCTAGGTGTTTACAAAGGCCGATATAGATTACCGGGTGTTACTGCATATGACAAACATACCAAAGCTGAGAGACATGGACACACATGCAACATGTTTGGTAAAAAACGGGATTGTAGAACCTACCGCGTTGTTACTTCGTAATCGTTGTGAGCAGGCACGGCCAGTTTACATATATATTCGCGCAGAGAACAAGTTAGAACAAGTTGAAAAAACTGGTGCATATTTCACTTTTTCTACTGAAATCCGAAGTTGCCGAATCTGGAATTACGCACGACCTGAACCTAGCTGGCAGACTATTTCCTGCATTCCTGATATGAATAAAAGCGTGTACTTTGGGATTCATTGCCGCTGTAATTTTATTAGCGACCTGGACGCCGACACTAAACCTATTATTGTTGTCCGAATGAATCTTAAATGCCATTTAGAGAGACCAGTGGTGGGTCGTAATTATCAAATAATAATTTGCTACGTAGTTATACCAACGGCAGTTATGGCGTACCTGTTTTTTCAAATGCAGAGAGCACCCCTCTGGGACGACTTTACTTAGAAGAGCTATACAGTGGCGAGCTATGCCATAGTGGTGACATTATTGTTAAAGTTACATTTGGCGGTAGATACAATTCTGGATCTTCAGCAAACATTATACTTTCATTGCAATCATCACAAGGTCAAATACAGGTCATTGTTTACCAAGACCCCGTTTATAAGACTTTTGATCGCAATAACACTATATCATTTCGGCTTCACCGGGAGCTCGTCCATTTGCCTGTGCGCCTTTCACTCGGTCATGATAACTCCGGCATTTATCCACACTATTTTTGTCGAAGTGTAGTTTTTACCGACGTACTTACAGAGCAAACTCAAAATTTTCGGGTTAAACGCTGGGTGCGTGCGGCACCTATGGAGCGAAGACATAATTCAACCAAGATGTTCACATGTGCAAGCAACACACCAAAGGAAATTTACCGGTGGTCAGCTCGTTTCTCATTTGCTATCGAATTATGCATGGGAAAATGGTATTTATTTCAACCAATAAAAGGACCTTGGCGCTTTGGAAATAACCGCCAATCGCACTGTCGATGGGAACGCAGCTGTATATATATGGGGAAAATATTTCTTTCAATTTGCATAGTTATTGTGTACTTTGGACGCGCCGAGCCAATAGCATGCGATCCAAGTCCAAAGAGGTACAATGAGTTAAATATTGTGGTGTGGCTCTGTTTGACCTGTCTATTTACAAGCTGTATTATTGAGGCTATTATGAGTTTATTTTTACGTATGATTTCAAAATATAGCTAGATTGAATATATTAAAAAATTACAAAATTCGGTATTTTCTTTTTATGTTATCTCATATAATTTGTTTAGGAGTGTGTGGACCCACGAAGTGTTTTCCACCACACATACGCCGACCCACAGTACTCCGAAGAGAGCGCTGGAGTGTCGGGGATGCGTCTTCATATAATGCAGTGAGGGCTAGCCGTAATTATCAACCTACCGGAAAGGCCAGGCCACTAGCATGGCTGGGTTCGCTGGGCGATTGTCGGGACTGGTCACAGTTGCTTAGCGATGTTTATAGCGTGACACATGTCCCTGTAGGCGACCTGCCACGTCGGTAAGTTGGACTTAGCAAGGCATGGCTCTCAGCTCTTCGGATATTGGTATTTTGTTACACATAAATTTGTTATTGTTTTTACATTGGTATTTCTTCGATGGTTCCTAGATACCGTTCTCAATCTAAGAAACCTTGGAAAATGTCAATGAGCCCTAATTGAAGTAGGGCGTCTACGAAGGGTTGAATAGAGCATTTTTTTAAATGTTCCTTATGGTCAGTGACGTGAAAAAACAATTTGGATCAGGTTCCAAAGTCTGAGCTAAACTTCAGTACAGCATTCTTGACGGCTGTATACCCTTCTTTTCTTTGAATCCCATTTTTAACATCGGTGCTTGGACTCTCCACAAAGTATGAAATACATCTCAAATGATTTTTTGTAAGGACCTTTGAAAACGAATTTGAACGCTCAAATCAATTCGAACAAAAATCTTTGAAAACTATCTTAAGGGCGATCGGATGTCTTCGCATGCACCTTCACCACATAAGGTAACTACAGTACAAATGTCAACTTCGTAGCTCTTACTGGTTCGGCTGTTCGTTGAGTTAGTCAGTTAGTCAGCACAAATAGTTCTACATACAGGGTATTTATATTGATTTTATTCAGTAATGCGGCTGTGAAATGGAATATCGGATATTTATTTATTTATTTATTTTTATTTTATTTATTTATTTTATTCCTCATTATTCAGTAGACTACAATAAATAATGGAATTATATGCTAAAAGCCTAGTTAGATAACACAGTTCTCTAAATAGCATCACCGACCGATGGAGGTGTTTAAGTTGCCAGTCCGGCCAGCTGTGCCCCTTTTAACAGCTAAAATTGTCAGTGACGCTATTAGAGCCTACATCTAAGAAGAAGGGTGTAAGTAGGAAAATAGTGTTCTTAACGAAAATTTAAAATAATCTTAGTTTGCTATATTAAATAATAAAATACAATTAATAAGAAAAAGAAAGTAAGAAGATTGTTAATAAAGTAATGAAATGTAAGCTAGATATATAGAGTGTTAAGTAGATAGAACAGAGAGAAAAGTATTGGGAAAAGTAATGGGAAATCACCGACCCGGTGGGGGAAAATTTACAGCCTGGTAAGCTATGCCCCTGCTCATAGCTGGGAATGGTCAGTGACTTCCCGAAGGTATCCTGAAAGCAACGATTTTATTAGGGGTAGAGAAAGTTCGGTAGAGAAAACGTGATGCAAACTATTATAATTTTTACATAGCACGCGAAAAGGATTGTGCATAGCGTAGTCTGTTGTGCACGTAGACAGGAATAAGGGGCGGTAATTTCTGGTTGGTCTAGACGGAACAGAGAATTGAAGACGCCCTAGCAGATAAGGAGAATCTATATCGCCAATAATCAACTTATGTAGAAGGACAACACCAAGAATTTTCCTACGGTTGTCCTAATGACGGAAGGTTAAGAAGAAGCAGCCTTCTGGAGTAGGATGGCAAACGAAGATTAGGGTCCCAATTTAAACCTCGTAAGGCAAAAAGCAGAAATTGCTTCTGAACAGATTCAATACGATCCTGGCTATTGTTATACTGCGGAGACCAGATGCAAGAGCAGTATTCAAGGATAGGGCTAACAAGAGAGATGTACAGAAGTTTCGTTATTAAAGGATCGTTAAACTCTTTAGACCATCGTTTAATGAATCCAAGTACACCTTTTGCCTCATTAGCGATGGTAGCTATGTGAAGATTGAAACAGAGTTTAGAATCAAAAAGAACGCCTAGATCCTTAACTGTTAGTATACGTTGCAAATGGGTATTGTCGATTGAATAACTGACAAGATAAGGTGTAGTACGATAAAATGTCATAAACATACACTTTGAACAATTCAGATGCAATTGATTGGCCGAACACCAAAGTTGCATAGCGTTCAAATCGTCTTGTAGACGAGAATGATGTAGGGGATTAGTGTATGATAGAATAAGTTATCACATCATCCGCATACATGAGTACACGGGCATGTGATATAACAGAGGGGAGATCATTTATAAAAAGAGTAAAGAGTAAAGGTCCTTGAGGAACACCAGAAGTAACGTGAACTTGTTTAGAGGTGTTCAGTCTCAGCATTACTCTTTGGGTCCTGCCTTTTAAATAAGAATGAATCCAAAGCAAAAGAGACGGAGGTAAACCTATTCGGTCAAGTTTAAAAAGTAAAATGTCATGGTGCACAGAGTCAAACGCCTTACTGAAGTCAGTATAAATGACATCAGTTTGCATTTTCGAAAGAAAAGCATAATTTACCAAGGAAGTAAATTCAAGCAGATTGGTCGTAGTTGACCGATTACTACGAATCCATGTTGAACAGGGGAAACAACTGATTTGCAGAAATGCTGCAAATTCGAAGTGATTATATTTTCAAATAATTTAGGAATAGCGGACAGTTTTGCAATGCCCCTGTAATTTTGTATATCAGACTTTGCACCTTTCTTGTGGAGAGGAATGATTTAAGATTCTTTCCAAACAGATGGAAAGACAGAAGATTCAAAAGATAGATTAAAAAGCTTTTGCAATGGATAAAAAAGGGAAGAACTACCCTCCTTGAGTAGACAACTAGGAATATTGTCAGGCCCAGGAGAGTAAGAAGATTTCAAAGAGTTTATAGCTAAAAGGAGAGAGGACTGTGAAATAATAGGAGGAGGTATAGAACTTGAGGAAGAAATAGTATAAGGTTAAGATTTATTATTAGGACAGACTGAGGAGTAAGTTAATTGGAAAAAATTAGCAAAGAGGTTAGCAAATAGAGTCATTACTAGCTTTATCCATCCCGAAAGAAAAAGAAGTTGGCAAACTTGAAGATTTACCCTTCAAGTTTACAAAATTGTAAAACTGTCTCGGATTTTGGGCAAATTGCCTTTTACAACGAGTTAGATAATTCTCATTGCATTGAGAATTCAGAAGAAAGAAGTTCGACTTGGCTATGGAATATTTAGCCAAGTCTGTACACGAACCAGACTTTTTAAACTTTTTAAAAATATTTAGATTTTAAAGTTTTTAAGATGTGACAATCTGGGAGTAAACCAGGGTGGTTTTAGAAGTAGTCGAAGGAATTGACTTGGGAATACTCATATCTAAGAGGGAGTTTAGGGTGCTATAAAAATAGGTAATAGCAGTATTCATATCAACCGAGTCATATAAGAAAGACCAACCGGTTGCATAAATAAGCTGATTCAGCAATGAATAATTTCATTTGCGAAAGCAGCGGCGGGGCTTATTGGCTGACGAGCACGAAACGAGACGATTACAATTGAACATTGTAATCTATAAAGTAGGATGATATACATCCTCAGGAAGAGATAAAGGAAGGTACCTAGACACATTAGAAATAAGGTAGTCGTTAACAAATACAAGGTCAAGTGTTCTATTCAAACGATTAGAAATTGAATTGATTTGAAACAACGAAAGATCAAGCATGCAGTCTATAAAATTATGCTGTGCTGAGGGCACTAGATAATTATCAGCAGTGAATAATGACCAAGAGATGTTCGGCAAATGAAAATCACCCAACACCATAAATAGGTCATTATCACGCACGTGTGAAGAAACTTCATTAACACAAGTAATATGTTTCATATAAACTTGAATATCAGAAGAAGGAGGGACACAAGAGCATGTAATATAGATATTCCGTGTAGGAAAAGACACCTTAACTGAGACAATCTCAGCGTCAGTAGGCGTACTAAAACAGAAAAGTTCTGACTGGAGAGTGGCTTTAACGGCAATTACCACCTCGCGTCGGCCGATCATTTGTAAAATAAAACTATTCGAAAATACCTCAAAATCAGATATGGTTGAATTTAACCATGTTTCTGAAAATGCTATTATATCCGAGTCGACGGAAGTACTGGCCATGAAAAGATTTTTAAGCTTTGAAATAAGACCTCTGACATTCTGATAATGAATACAGATTTGGTCAGAAGATGAAGTTAGTTTTTTGGGGCAGAAATGGTACCCTGCATTGAAGGGACTGGAAGGGTGACAGGTTGGTTACGCTTTTTTGGCTTGAACTCGTGAACAATCATGTGTGGAGGTCAAAATTTGGGATCACAAATGATTGGGAACATATCATGTGAAACATTTATTTTGAATGATGACATTTCACGAGGGGTGGAGAAATTAAATTTGGTTATTGACACGCTAGCAGAAGATTTGCTAGCAATATAGGCTGCCAATGACTCAGAAGTGGTGTCCGGTGAAAGTCGCCAGGAGCTGACGGGGCTGAGGCAGTTTGGATAACTGGGACAGTATCAGGTACGGGCTCTAATGGAAATACTATAGGGGATGAAAAGGGGGTAATTGGGCAGTCGCTTGGAGAAGGCGATAAAGACAACATTAGAGATAAATCCAAGTTGCGAGGTAGGGACAAGAAAGGCGTAGGTGTCTGAACAGACGCAGAGGGGCTAAAAGTTGAGGCTCCAACCGGCGATTGGTTGGAGACTCGAATTTATATTTGGCAAGCAACTCAAAACTCGAGTCAAATTTACTCGACAGCTGCTTTAGCCACATTATTCAATTTTAAGAATTGATTTCTCACCGAATTATACATTCTGGAGAAATCTATTTGCTTGTCGATGCAATCTGGGCACGACCAACGCAACCCACCGCAGCCCTTCTTAGCAACTGCAGCGATCTTGTTCCAATCACGCCCAGTGAGACCTGCACATTTAGCATGCATCATATTCTCGCTGTGCAGAATCATCAGCCTGCTTGGACGTGCAAAGTTTCTTACAGCACGACATAATTACTACAAGCGTATACAAGTTGCGAGAGCGCAGAGCAAAACAAAACACAGTGCATAGAAGTAGAGCAAGTAAACGGTCGAAAAATAACTATTCGTACACAAACAAATTGTTTGGAGCGAAAAGAAACAGCAAAAATTTGCGAGAGCGCGATGCACAAGCTGAAATATGCAGTAGCGAACACACGCACAAACAAGTGTATGCACAGGGGAGCACCAAAGCAAAAGAATCAAAACATGCAATAACAACAACACGGAACTGACGCCGCGTTCAATAAATGCAATTATTAACAGACTTACGCTGTGACAACAGAATAACACTTTGCAAAATTATAAAGCTTTTTAAATAATGCACAAAAAAGGACAAATTTAGATACATGTAAAAAGCAGGATTAAAGCGCAAAAATATATAAAAATCTTGGAGCACAAGTAAAACACGTCAATCACTCTCAACTGAGAACTCTCTCATTGCTCCTCATATATATGCAAAATCCTATTAAGATCGGACCACTATATCATATCAAGTTGTTGTATGAAAAACATTTTTGTTTATCAAGATATCTCGACCAAATTCGGCATTTATTAGTTTTACTATGCTCCTCATATGTATGGAAAATCCTATTAAGATCGGATCACTATATCATATAGCTGTCACAGGAACGATCGGTCGAAAATTAAGTTGTTGTATGAAAAACATTTTTGTTTATCAAGATATCTTGACCAAACTCGGCATTTATTACTTTTACTATGCTCCTCATATATATGCAAAATCCTATTAATATCGGACCAGGCATCATATAGCTGCTATAGGAACGGTCGGTCGAAAGTAGGATTTTGTATGAAAAACATTTTGTTTTTCAAGATATCTTGACAATACTCGGCTTTTATTGGTTTTACTATGCGCCTCATATATATGCAATATCCTATTAAGATCGGAAAACTATATCATATAGCTGCCATAGGAACGATCGGTCGAAAATTAAGTTGTTGTATAGAAAACTTTTTCTCATTCAAGATAATTTAATGAAACACGGCATTTGAGGATTTCACTATGTTCCCATCATTTTTGCAAATTTTTATTTACATCGGACTACCATATCATATATCTGCCATAGGACCGATCAGTCGAAAACTAGGTTTTTGATTAAAACATTTTTAGTTTATGAAGATATCTTGACCAAATTCGGCAATAACTATTTTCCTTGTGTTTCTTAGATGCTGGCAAAGCACTATGAGCGTTATGAAAAGGTTGGGTCTGCAAGTGTATAAGATCTTCGGCGTGCCGAAGATAGCCTTTCTGTCTCATTTTTATTTATTATTTTATTATTTATTTAATTTTAGGTATGCGATAATTTGGGTGCATGCGTAACTGTAAACGTGACTGTCAATGTCCGCCATACTGACATTGAAGACACAGAGCCTTCAATTATAAATCACCTAGCACGCGCTCGATACTGGAAGTAAACTCTAGCAGATTTGTCGTAGTTGACCGATTCTTTACGAATCCATGTTGAACAGGGGAAACAACTGATTTGCAGAAATGAAATGCTGCAAATTCGAAGTGATTATTTTTTCAAATAATTTAGGGATAGCGGACAGTTTTGCAATGCCCCTGTAATTTTGTATATCAGACTTTCCACCTTTCTTGTGGAGAGGAATGATATAAGATTCTTTCCAAAGAGATGGAAAGACAGAAGATTCAAGAGATAGATTAAAAAGCTTTTGCAATGGATAAAGAAGGGAAGAACTACACTCCTTGAGTAGACAACTAGGAATATTGTCCGGCCCAGGAGAGTATGAAGATTTTAAAGAGTTTATAGCTTAAAGGAGAGAGGAGTGTGAAATAATAGGAGGAGGTATAGAACTAGAGGAAGAAATAGTATAAGGGTAAGAATTATTATTAGGACAGACTGAGGAGTAAGTCGATTGGAAAAAATTAGCAAAGAGGTTAGCAGAATCAGAGTCATTACTAGCTTTATCCATCCCGAAAGAAAAGAAGTTGGCAAACTTGAAGATTTACGCTTCAAGTTTACAAAATTGTAAAACTGTCTCGGATTTTGGGCAAATTGCCTTTTACAACGAGTTAGATAATTCTCATAGCATTGAGAATTCAGAAGAAAGAAGTTCGACTTGGCTATGGAATATTTAGCCAAGTCTGTACACGAACCAGACTTTTTAAACTTTTAAAAATATTTAGATTTTAAGTTTTTAAGATGTGACAATCTGGGAGTAAGCCAGGGTGGTTTTGAAGAAGTAGTCGAAGGAATTGACTTGGGAATACTCATATCTAAGAGGGAGTTTAGGGTGCTATAAAAATAGGTAATAGCAGTATTCATATCAACCGTGTCATATAAGAAAGACCAACCGGTTGCATAAATAAGCTGATTCAGCAATGAATAATTTCATTTGCGAAAGCAGCGGCGGGGCTTATTGGCTGATGAGCACGAAACGAGACGATTACAATTGAACATTGTAATCTCTAAAGTAGGATGATATACATCCTCAGGAAGAAATAAAGGAGGGTCCCTAGACACATTAGAAATAAGGTAGTCGTTAACAAATACAAGGTCAAGTTCTATTCAAATGATTAGAAATTGAATTGATTTGAAACAACGAACGATCAAGCATGCAGTCTATAAAATCATGCTGTGCTGAGGGCACTAGATAATTTTCAGCAGTGAATAATGACCAAGAGATGTTCGGCAAATGAAAATCACCCAACACCATAAATAGGTCATTATCACGCACGTGTGAAGAAACTTCATTAATACAAGTAATATGTTTTATATAAACTTGAATATCAGAAGAAGGAGGGACACAAGAGCATGTAATATAGATATTCCGTGTAGGAAAAGACACCTTAATTGAGACAATCTCAGCGTCAGTAGGCGTACTAAAACAGAAAAGTTCTGACTGGAGAGTGGCTTTAGCGACAATTACCACCACACCACCTCGCGTCGGCCGATCATTTGCAAAATAAAACTATTCGAAAATACCTCAAAATCAAATATGGTTGAATTTAACCATGTTTCTGAAAATGCTATTATATCCGAGTCGACGGAAGTACTGGCCATGAAAAGATTTTTAAGCTTTGAAATAAGACCTCTGACATTCTGATAATGAATACAGATTTGGTCAGAAGATGAAGTTAGTTTTTTGGGGCAGAAATGGTACCCTGCATTGAAGGGACTGGAAGGGTGACAGGTTGGTTACGCTTTTTTGGCTTGAACTCGTGAACAATCATGTGTGGAGGCCAAAATTTGGGATCACAAATGATTGGGAACATATCATGTGAAACATTTATTTTGAATGATGATATTTCACGAGGGGTGGAGAAATTAAATTTGGTTATTGACACGCTAGCAGAAGATTTGCTGGCAATATAGGCTGCCAATGACTCAGAAGTGGTGTCCGTTGAAAGTCGAGACACAAAAACTTGCCTACGAGGGGCAACAACCGTTAATGTAGGTGCTGATGGGGCTGCAGGTAATACAGGAGATGGAGAAGCTAAAGAGGCACCATCATTCTGTTTAACAATCTGGGCAAGATTACGCGCAGGTCTACCTTTGCGGCCAGGAGCTGACGGGGCTGAGGCAGTTTGGATAACTGGGACAGTATCAGGTACGGGCTCTAATGGAAATACTATAGGGGATGAAAAGGGGGTAATTGGGCAGTCGCTTGGAGAAGGCGATAAAGACAACATTAGAGATAAATCCAAGTTGCGAGGTAGGGACAAGAAAGGCGTAGGTGTCTGAACAGACGCAGAGGGCAATTGCAAAAGTTGAGGCTCCAACCGGCGATTGGATGCGATCTTGCTGCAATCACGCCCAGTGAGACCTGTACATTTAGCATGCATCATATTCTCGCTGTGCAGAATCATCAGCCTGCTTGAACGTGCAAAGTTTCTTACAGCACGACATAATTACTACAAGCGTATACAAGTTGCGAGAGCGCAGAGCAAAACAAAACACAGTGCACAGAAGTAGAGCAAGTAAACGGTCGAAAAATAACTATTCGTACACAAACAAATTGTTTGGAGCGAAAAGAAACAGCAAAAATTTGCGAGAGCGCGATGCACAAGCTGAAATATGCAGTAGCGAACACACGCACAAACAAGTGTATGCACAGGGGAGCACCAAAGCAAAAGAATCAAAACAGGCAATAACAACAACACGGAACTGACGCGTTTTATAAATGCAATAATTAACAGACTTACGCTGCAGCAACAGATAACACTTTGCACAATTTATAAAAGCTTTTTAAATAATGCACCAAAAATGCAAAATTTAGAAATAAAAAGCAGTATTAAAGTGTAAAGATGCTACTGGCCGGGGTATAACTCTCAGTATTACCAGGTCTAGCGAGTCACAAGATATTTATAATTTCGCTGGGAGAGTGGCTTAAGGGGAGGGGGGTGAGTATCCTGACCAGACCAAGCCTAGCTCTATTTCTGCACGCCTACACTACCGGGCCGTGGCCTCGCACCAACTACACTACCCAAACTCTCTATCGGGCCGTGGCCTCGTACCACTACTCTATCGGGCCGCGGCCTCGCACCAACTACTCTAGCGAAACACCAACCGGTAATGCCCACCCCGGGGCCACAATCTCGAACCACATGCTCCTGATCGAGGTTAGGTCGAACACCGGTTAATTTCGATGTTAAGGTAAACCGGGCTACCAGAAAACAAAGAATTATCCGGTTTCTTCTCGATAATTATAACATATGTACTTTATTCACTCCTCGCTTATTGCTACTTTATAGTACCTCACGAGCTAAACCCTGCCGCACTGTTTTCTGGAGCTCGTCTTTCTTTCTTTCTCGTCTCACCATGCACGTCTACTCACCCTTAGCGTTCGTTCCAAAGTGCCGGCTCGCTCGCTAGCGAGCCATGCGCTTGCCTCGGCCGCTCAACTTCGCCGCGAGCTTTCGCAACTTCGCTTCGGAGCTTTCGCTCTTCGCCGCCGAATCGAAGCTGCGCTCTCGCAGGCGGTGTTGGACAACCGATCAGCAACGCACGGTTGTAGCGGCGGCCGGCGGTTAAATTCAAACTGGGAGCGGCTACTTGCACAACCTATGCACTTATTCAACTAATACACAGACTATGCGGTTAACGGCTCCATGCCTTTTTACTTAATTATAATGTCAGCGGCTTCTTGCCTTTTACTTAATCATAATGTCAGCGGCTTCTTGCCTCTTACAAATCTATTATCTTATATTACTACATTTGGTGCTTCTAAACTATAAAAATTAACAAACAATATTGCCAATAGCTCCTAGCCATGGCCTTGGCGATGCGAATGGCGGCTCCTTGCCGTGAGTTCAGAACTGTGGGGGAGCTAATCCTAGTAGCCGCCTCACAACCCCCCCTTACTTCGGGCAGGTGACGGTCACGTCGCCTCTCGCGTTCAACGTAACGCTGTAGTCGCGCTCCCCGTCGGATACGTGGAAACGAGTGCGTCGGCATCGGAACCGGCGGATTCGTGTGAAATGTTGGCCACCCTCTTCTTATGCTCGCCTGATTTCACCAGCCATACAATATTGGGGGACATGAATTTGACGACCCTGTAGGGGCCGTCAAATTTGGGTGCCAACTTTGCGGCGAAACCTTCGGCTGCGTTGGACAACTGGTGCAGTCGTCAAGCTATCCTTCAATTGACGCAATGCCTCCTCCTGTTCTTGCTCCCATGCCCATTTCCGCCCCTTCCTTAAGAGCGCTGTGAGTGGCTGTACTTGCGTCGCGAAGTTAGGGACGAAGCGCCTGTACCATGACGCCATCCCGAGACACTGCCGCAGTTCTTTGCAATTTGTCGGGGCCCTCAGGCTACGTATCGCCACCACTTTCTCCGGATCAGTACGTATTCCTTCCCCGCAAATCACATGTCACTGTGAAGCCGTACAATATTGGGGGACATGAATTTGACGACCCTGTAGGGGCCGTCAAATTTGGGTGCCAACTTTGCGGCGAAACCTTCGGCTGCGTTGGACAAAAGGTGCTGCCTCAACAGGACCATCGAATCCAGCGAAGGCAGCCACTCTCGTCCTCGCAAGTTGTAATACCGGCCCTGGTCCTTTGATGCGCTCTGGAGGTTGCTGTGGACGATATCAAAAATTTCTTTTAGCCTATCCGCCTTTGTCCTAGGGTCGAGCGCACTAGTTGCGGATCCCGGAGTCACCTGATCGTACAGAGCTGCGGGTAACCGAGGTTCCCTGCCCTGCATCAGGAAAGCGGGACTAAAGCCCGTTGAATCTGCCACGCTCGTGTTGACCGCCAGCGAGATCTCGGGCAAGAGGTCGTCCCATTAACTCTGGTGGACCTCAATAAATTGCGCTATCATGGTCTTTACAGTCCTTTTGGTCCTCTCAGTGGGATTCTCTTGCGGACAGTACGGGGCGGTATACTGGATCTCTACACCCAAGGACCCCAAAAACGACTTGAAGCTCCGGCTCGTAAACTGTACCCCGTTGTCGCACACAAACTTTCTAGGTACCCCGAACCTACTTAGAATCCTCTCTCGAAACGCAGTCTGCAGGTGTGCTGCTGTGGCTCTCCTGAGAGGGACCAATTCCACCCACTTCGAGAAAGCGTCATGGAACACGAGTAGCATCGTGTTTCCATGTCTCGACCGTGGAAGGGGTCCGACGAAGTCCGCGCAAAGTACCGCCATCGGCTCTGCCACCTGCCTCGTCAGCATGCGACCAGCCGGTTTGAGTTGCTCACTCTTGAATTTTTGACAGTCTTTGCAACATCTCACGTATCTGGCGGCATCGCGGAACATACCCGGCCAGTAGTACCGCTGGGCTAACCTCGACACCGTTTTCCTGACACCTTGATGTCCGGCCGTGGGAGCATCATGACATTCTCGCAGTACCCTCTGGCGTTGACCACTGCCTACGCATAGTTTCCAGGGGATGTAGTCCTCATCGTCTATCCGGTGACCCAAATGCCTATATAACTGTCCGTTTTCCTCGATGTAATCCGGGAACTTGGCTGGCTCTTCGGCGATTCTAGCACGCATACTCGCGACCCATTTACAGGGGGCCTCAGCCACCACTGCTTGCTGACAGGTCTCTAGAGGATGCCTCGATAGCGCATCGGCCACGACGTTGAGCTTCCCTCGTCGATAATGGACGTCAAATTGGAACTGTTGCAGTTCTAACGCCCATCGCGCGATTCTTCCGGACGGACTCTCGATCGAGTTTAGCCACTTGAGTGCTAGATGGGCAGTTATCACGTCGAACCGGTACCCTTCTAAGTAGCAGCGCAACTTCCGGATCGACCACACTATTGCCAGGTACTCTTTCTCAGTGGCGGAATAGTTCACCTCGGCCTTCAGCAACTTCCGGCTCGGATACGCTATCACTCGCTCTTGGCCATCAATCGTCTGCGTCAGCACTGACTCGCGTCAGTCTGCAAGACGAACTTGGTGGAAAAGTCGGGGCAAGCCAACACAGGGGCAGTCGTCAAGCTATCCTTCAATTGACGCAATGCCTCCTCCTGTTCTTGCTCCCATGCCCATTTCCGCCCCTTACTTAAGAGCGCTGTGAGTGGCTGTACTTGCGTCGCGAAGTTAGGGACGAAGCGCCTGTACCATGACGCCATCCCGAGACACTGCCGCAGTTCTTTGCAATTTGTCGGGGCCCTCAGGCTACGTATCGCCTCCACTTTCTCCGGATCAGTACGTATTCCTTCCCCGCAAATCACATGTCCTAGGTAGACTAACCTCTCCCGGAAGAAGCTGCATTTTTTCCTATTTAACCTGAGATTGGCCGCCCTTAGCCGGCGGAATACCTCCCTCAAATTCTCTACATGCTGTTCTTTCGTTGCTCCTATTACCACGATGTCGTTTAGGTAGGCGAACGCAAGGGGCTCCATTTCCGGTCCTATTACTGTATCCAATGCTCGCTGAAAGGTCGCACACGCCGAGTGTAGACCAAATGGCATCACCCGCCATTGGAAAAGACCTCTTCCAGGGACTGTGAACGCCGTACACTCCCGACTATCGGCTGCCATCGGTATCTGCCAGTACCCGTGCTTCAAATCCAGAGTAGAGATGAGCCAGCTCTGACTCCAGGAACTCCCTCAGTTCTGGATCCAGATCCGCTGGCCACTCCGCCTCTTCGATGCCGTTCTCGCCCCCTCCGGGCACCACTTCGACTCCAGACAGAACTCCATGACCGCTCGATTCTGGCAGTCGCTGCTGGCCCCCTGTGTCCGTGTGGATTCTGGCCATTGCTCCCACTCCGTCCTTTCCCTGGCACGTTCCCGCCGTGCCGCTTCCGTAGCCAACATAAGTCTGCCTTTGCAGCTCTACGCGCCGCCTCTTGGGTTCTTCAGGCTCTCGATTTGAGCCGGACTTTACTTCCCTTTTGCTGACCTTTTCCATCGGGTGCCTAGCAGGTGCTCCCCTTCCATTACCTGGGAGGCCGTCCTCCGACTCCCTCTGTAGCCGAGCAGGTGCTCCCCTTTCATGACTCGGGAGGCCTTTCTCCGACTCCTCGCTCGTTCCTGGCCCCACGCCCGGTGTCGTCACTGCTTCTAGGACCAGTTATGCCTCGCCGCAGCGTATTGTAGTACCCAATGCACCCAAGAAATCCATACCCAGGATTACGTGGTCCAACATTGAGGGCATGATGAGCATCGTCATGCTGATCGTTTTTTCCCCTAAGCTGACGTCTACTCTCAAGGGTCTCTCCACCTCTAGGGTGGCCCCATCCGCCAGGCGGATGCGTGCCTGTATTTCCTCCGCTCTTCCCCGAATCGTCCACATGCGTTCGCAGTCTTCACTCATGAAGCTACGAATGGCTCCTGTATCGATCGTGGCAGGCATCGTTCGTCCGCCAATCTCTACCGTAGCGACGATCCTGCCACCGTCCACCTTCAGCGGGTGTCCTACTACTGCGTTCCGTGTGTATCGGCGCCGACCCGATCCTGGTCCGGGCGACGCCGTTGCCCGTTTCCGCCTCCGCGCGGCGGCAACACGCCTGACTACTTCGGCCCCGGCTTCCACATACCCAACAAAAAAGACGGGGCGTTGGGACATTCCCCTGGCGAAGTGCCCCTCCTGTGCGCACCTACGACACGCGCGTCGCGGATCATATCCGTTCCCGGCCTCTTGGCTCATCATCCGATGGGCCACCTCTGCGTGAGTTGCAGCGGGTGGGGCGGAGACCCTGTTGTCCACAACGGTCGTTCCGAATCCGCTGGGAGCAGACCGGAACGGATTGAGATGTCCGCCCGGGGACTCGAGACACCCGGGGCTACGGGTTAGCTGCCTGAGTACTCCGCCCTCTGCCTCAAGACGGTCTCGTATTCTACGGCCAGTTGAGTTAGCTGGGATAGGGTAGAGAAGTCTTGCCGTCGCACATGAAGCCTGTATTCCGGAGCGGCGATCTCGTAGATCCGGTGCAGCTCTTGTGCCGGCTCGTATCTAGCGTGATGTTTAAGAGCCCTCAGCTCTATTAAATATTCTTTGAACTCTTCGCCGACGCGCTGCCTCCGGGATCGGATCTCGTCCTCAAGCCTCTCGAAGTAACGAGGGGGTAAGAAAAACTCCAGGAAACCCCTCCTAAGCACGGCCCACGGCACATCCCTTAGCCCACTGCACAGAAACCAACGGGCAGCCTCTTTCGCAGAACACTTCGCTCATTGCCCTGGGCATGCGGTCGAGGGCTATACCATAGGTGATGGCGCGCTCCTCGAGGTCCCTCTAAGAACCCAAGGGGGTCGGAGCGGCCATCATACCTCATACCCCACTTCCGAACTTGCTCCAGAACATTGGGAAGTGGCCTCGCCTCCGGGTGATGGTATGGTCTAGTGTGGTAGGGATCACCCCCCGGTTCAACAGGGGACCGCCCTACCTCTGCGTTGACCGCAGTTGCTCGGCGTTCTTCATTCCCCCCGAGAGCAGGAACCGCCTCCACGCCCGAGCCGGACAAGCTCGGAGTGGGCGCCTGCAAACGCCCGTACAGTTGGGAGCTCCTGAGGTCAGGCTCCGACTTTTGACGTGGCCGCCCGCCAACGTCGGGTGGGACGCCCCATGATGGCGGCTCAAGAGTCTTAGCGTATGACCGCCATCCTGCACGTAAGTGGACAGCCGCTTACGTAGCTCCTCCACGCGCCCCTCTTTTTCCAGCCCAAACTCCTGGGCGATCGCCACTAACTCCTCTTTGTGTCGCTGGTGAATCCAACGGACGCCTACCCCCGGGTTTTGGCACTCACCTGCCTCCATCCTTTATTATATACCTTTTTGGTAGCCGACGTCGCTGTTTCCCTCTTCCTGTTTTAGGGTTCCGTCGGTCCCTTTATTATTTCTCTCCTTTTTTGATCAGTTGGTGTCCTTGTCACTTTTACGCCGATCTTACTCAGCCACTTTTGTTCCTTTTAGTTTCTCTTTATTTTGCCTTTATATCTTCCACCAAACAAAAATACAAAAAAATTCCAAAAATTTTTTTTCCTTTCCTTTGTTTATAAAAAACTCAACAAAAGGTAATTAAATTTCCCTCCTCTTTTTTTTTTTTTTGCGTTCCTCACTTGGTCGCTGCCTTCGCCTTTTATTGAGTACCTTGGTTTATTCTTGTGTACTTAACTGTTTGTTTTATTTCTTATTGTTCACTTCGTTCGTATTCAATCTTAAAATGCGACCATCCTCACTGCCCCCGACACTGTACTGACGAATTAACTTTTCACCGCGCGTGAGTTGAATTGTCCCATCGTAGCTGAAAGCGCTGCTGCCGCGACGTTTGACCGATGCTTCGACGCCGACGTCGACCGCGCCGCGCGTTTGTGCACCCGTGTGCGAGCGTGATCTCGACGTCGCCCGTCTGCGCGCGCGCGCTGTACTTTTTACCCTAGACTCGCATTTTACCCGCCTACTATTTTCTTCTTCCCTTGCTCTCTACCGGAGTATATAGCAAAAAAAAATCTTTATTTTTTTTTTTTTTTTTGAAACACCTATTTGGGCAGATTTACCTTGCCGGGCTTTAATCCGCACCATGCCACGCCCCTAAACGCCTTCGTCCCTGCTCGGGCGCCACTTTAAAGATGCTACTGGCCGGGGTATAACTCTCAGTTACCAGGGTCTAGCGGCTCACAAGATATTTATACTCTGGCTGGGAGAGGGGCTTAAGGGGAAGGGGGTGAAAACCCCGACCAGACCAAGCCTAGCTTCTATTTTTGCATGCCTACACTACCGGGCCGTGGCTCCGCACCAACCACTCTTAACGGGCCGGGGCCTCGCGCCAACTCCACTACCCAAACTCTATCGGGCCGTGGCCTCGTACCACTACTCTATCAAGCCGTGGCCTCGCACCAAATTACTCTAGCGGGCCGGAGCCTCGCACCAACTACACTACCCAAACTTTCTATCGGGCCGTGGCCTCGTACCACTACTTCTATCGGGCCGCGCGGCTCGCACCAACTACTGTAGCGGGCCGGAGCCTCGCGCCAACTACACTACCCAAACTCTCTATTGGGCCGTGGCCTCGTACCACTACTCTATCGGGCCGCGGCCTCGCACCAACAACTCTAGCGAAACACCAACCGGTAATGCCCACCCGGGGGCCACAATCCGTACTCATGCGCCTGATCGAGGTTAGGTCGAACACCGGTTAATTCCGATGTTAAGGTAAACCGGGCTACCAGAAAACAAAGAATTATCCGGTTTCTTCTCGATAATGCAGTAACATATGTACTTTATTTAGTCCTCGCTTATTGCTACTTTATAGTACCACGAGCTAAACCCTGCCGCACTGTTTTCTGGAGCTCGTCTTTCTTTCTTTCTCGTCTCACCAT
>JAEIGF010000479.1:0-11062 GCA_018903485.1 Drosophila littoralis
CTCAGGAACCAACGAGCAGCCCGTACAGAATACCCCTCGCTCATGGCCCGAGGCAACGATCGGGGGTTATGCCGTACGTAATGGCACGCTCCTCTAGGTCCTCTGAGGGAACCCAAAGGGGTCGGAACGGCCATCGTACTGGCGCCCCACTGGGACTTGTTCTGGAACATTCGCGGGAGGCCTGGCTCGACTGAGAATATGGCTGGGGAATATGAGGGCCATTATTCGAGTCGTAAGGGTTCGCCCTAAGACACGTCCATTGCCGTCGTCCGGCGAACTCCGCTGCCTTGATCTCAAGTGAGTTTCCCTGCACCTGTGACGGCTAGGATCGGGGACCTTGCAGACGCTCAGACAGCTGCGAGCTCCTTGTGGTTCGTTGGTTCCGATTTTGGCGCGGCCGTCCCGCTGCCAACGTCGGGGTAGAGTGCCCCAGGGACAATGTTTTGGCGGTTCGAGATGACTCTGTCACAGCCGAGCCCAAATTCGGGTGTATGGCCGCCATCCTGCACGAAAGTGACAGTTGCTCACGCAGCTCCTCCACGCGCCCCTCCTTTTCCAGCCCGAACTCATGGGCGCGATCGCCACCAGCTCCTCTTTGCGTCGCTGGTGGATCCAGCGCACGCCTACACCCTGATTTTGGCACTCACCTGCTCTTAATTCTGAGCCTTTGCTACTCACTTGGGCTCAATTTTAATTCTTCTAGACTCGCTCGAGTTTTGTGCTTGGTGTCTGGGAATTTACTCGTTCCGTAGGTTTCTTTTTCCACTTTTGTCTTTGTCTCTCCTTTTTATTTTTTTTTATTCTCTTCCCTTTTGCTGTTTTTTTTTTGGCACAATACAAAATACACTTAAATCTCTTTTTAAACTTTTGACCATCGTTCACTTTTCGTAGATATTTTTGTCCTTATTATTTATTTATATATTTCTTGTATTCACTTCTGCAAAAATGTATAATAAAAAAAAAATTAACTCACTTAATGTTCCTTTAATTTTTTAGTCTTAGTTCATTATTCTTTTTGTTATTATTATTCTTATTATTATTTTTTTTTTTCCGTTATTTATTTATTTTATCCCTTTTTATTATTATTATTATTTATTTATTGTTTGGATTATTTTTTCTTATTGTTATTTATTACTTTCACTGCACACCTGCCGTCATCGCCTTCGCCGACGTACTCACGAATTCAGTTTTCACCGCGCGTGAACTGAATCAGCACCACTGTGCCAAGCGCGACGCCCTATAACGGCCCTTCGACGCCGACGTCGACTGCGGCGCGCGCTTTTGTGCACACGTGTGCAAGCATGGCCTCGATGTCGCCCTCGTCCGCGCGCGCGCGCTGTACTTTTCGGGCTTCGGCCGTTATCTCTCCTTTTTTTTCTTCTTTGTTGCTTTATGAGCTTGACTTCTGTGCACATTTTGGTTGCGAAATTTTGCAGGTGTTCATCTCGTCGCCATGCCTGACTTGAAATACCCTATACAAAAATTTTTATTTTAATTTTTTTTTGAAACACCAATTTGGGCATACCTACAGGGCTTTAATCCGCAACTATGCCACGCCCCTAAACGTCTCTAGGTCCCTGCTCAGCGCCACTTGTAAAGGAGATACTGGCTGGGGTATGAATCTCAGTCTTACCAGGTCCAGCGACTTACAAGACATTTATAACCCAAGCTGGGACGGAGGGCTAAAGAGGGGGGGTGAGGGTTTCGACACAAATATGTTCCTCGGCACTACCACTCAATCCTACCTACCATACCACAGGCCGCAGCCTCAGTTTACCTCTCCTAGCGGGCCGGCTTCCCCGTACCACCCCCTGACTCATCGGGCTTTGGCCACGTACCAACTACACTGTCGGGCCTGCAGCCACGCACCAACTCACTGTCGGGCCTTAGCCACGCACCAACTACACCGTCGGGCCTTAGACACGCGACTTCGCAACTTCGCGCGGAGCGTTCTTCGCCGCCGAATATCAGTGCTGCGCTTTCAGGCAGTGTTGAGCAGCCGATCAGCAACGCACAAAGGTAGCGCAGCGGCGGCCGGCGTGTTGTTAAATCGAAACCATCCACGGCTGCTTGCCCCTAACTATGCACTTATTCCAATAATACAATAGACAATGCGGTTACCGGCTCCTTGCCTTTCAATTCCACTATAATATCCGCGGCTTCTTGCCTCTTTATAAATCTTCGCCTCAATTAAAAGGGATTTTTACAAACCATAAAAACGTCTAATAATATTGCCGATGTCTCCTTGCTATGGCCTGGCGATCCTTGCCGTGACTTCATAACTGGGGGAGGCTAATTCTAGTCAGCCGCCTCACAAGTGTTCCGGAGTAATTCCGCCCGCCGTCTCATCACCGTTTCATACTCCACAGCGAGTTGAGTCCGCTTGGACAAAGTGGAAAAATCTTGCCGCTCGTACGTAAAGCCTGTATTCGGGCGGCATTCTCATATTTCCGGTGCAACTCCTGCGCCGGCTCATATCTGGCATGGTGCATCAAAGCCCTCATTCTCTTAGATATCTCCTCAAATTCTTCCCCACACGCTGCCGGCGGGATCGGATTTCGCCTTCCAACCTCTCGAAGTAGCGTGGTGTAGATAGCATTTCAAGCAACCCTCCTCGGCACCGACCATGGTACATCCCTCCGTCCACTACTCAGGAACCAACGAGCAGCCCGCATCACAGAATACCTCGCTCATGGCCCGAGGCAATCGATCGAGGGCTCCATGCCGTACGTAACGGCACGCTCCTCTAGGTCCTCTAGGAACCCAAGGGGGTCGGAACGGCCATCGTACCTCATGCCCCACTTTCGGACTTGTTCTCGAACATTCTGCGAGAGACCTGGCCTCCGACTGAGAATATGGCCGGGGGAACTATGAGGGCCATTATTCGGAGTCGGGGGGTTCCGCCCTAGCTCTACGTCCACTCGCCGTCGTCCGGCGAGCTCCGCTGCTCCTAATCTCGCGAGTTTCCCCTGCACCCGTGACGACCGACCTCAGGGATCGGGGAACTTGGAAGACGTCGTACAGCCGCGAGCTCCCCAGGCCTAGTTCCGATCCTTTGGCGCGGCCGTCCGCCAACGTCAGATAGAATGCCCCAGGGAGACGGCTCCAATTTTTTGGCGGTCTGAGACTCTAGTTCGGCCAGTCTGAGCCCAAGTCTCGGGTGTTGGTCATGCCATCCTGCACGAAAGTGGATAGCCGCTTATGCAGCTCCTCCACGCGGCCCTCCTTTTCCAGCCTTCCGAACTCATGGGCGATCGCCACCCAGTTCCTCCTTTTGCCTCGCTGGTGGATCCATGCGCACGCCTACACCTGGATTTTTGGCACTCACCTGTCTCCATTCTGAGTCTTTGCTACTCACTCTGGGTTCAACTTTAATTCTTCTAGACTCTCGCTCGAGTTTTGTGCTTGGTGTCTGGGCAACTTCTCGTTCCGTAGGTTTATTTTTTTCCCCTTTGTCTTTGCTGTCCTTTTTATGTGCACTTAAATCTCTTTTAAACTTTGACCATCGTTCACTTTAGTCTTTGTTAGTCTTGGCCTTGTCTTTATTATTTCTTTTATATATTTCTTGTATTCACTTCGGCAAAAATGTAGGATAAAAAAAAAAAATTAACTCACTTAATGTTCCTTTAATTTTGTAGTCTTAGTTCATTATTCTTTTTATTATTATTCTTATTATTATTTTTTTTTTTCCGTTATTTATTTATTTTATCCCTTTTATTATTATTATTATTTATTTATTGTTTGGCTTCATATTATTTTCTTATTGTTATTTATTACTTTCACTGCATACCCGTCGTCATAAACGCTTTCGCCGACTGTACTCTACGAATTCAGTTTTCACCGCGCGTGGACTGAATTCGTCCCACTGTACAAGCGCGACGCCCTAACGGCCAGGCGACGCCGACGTCGACTGCGGCGCGCGTTTGTGCACACGTGTGCAAGCATGGTCTCGAAATCCCGTCTGGGGGCGCGCGCTGTACTTTTCGGCCGGCCGTTATCTCTCCTTTTTTCTTGTTGCTTATGAGCTTGAATTTCTGTGCACATTTTGGTTGCCGAAATTTGCAGGAAACATCTCGTCGCCATGCCTGACTCTTGGAAATACCCTATACAAAAAATTTCTATTTTAATTTTTTTTTTGAAACACCTATTTGGGCATACTTGCGGGGCTTTAATCCGCAAATCTGGTGCCACGCCCTCAAACGCCTCGAGGTCTCGCTCAAGTGCCACTTGTAAAGGAGCTACTGGGGGTATGAATCTCAGTTCTACCAGGTCCAGCGACTTACAAGCCATTTATAAACCTGCTGGGACGGAGGGCTAAAGAGGGGGTGAGGGTTTCGACACAAATAGAGGCCTCGCAATCACTGTCCTGAACAATCACGCCCAAGGCCGCAGCCTTCAAGCCCTCCTAGCGGGCCGGAGCCCCGTACCACCCCCACCATCGGGCTTTCGCCACGTACCAACTACACTGTCGGGCCTTAGCCACGCACCAACTACATCCGGGTCGGGCCTCAGCCACGCACCAACTACACTGTCGGGCCGTAGCCACGCACCAAATTACACCATCGGGTTTTTGACACGCGACTTCGCAACTTCGCTTCGGAGCTTTCGCTCTTCGCCGCCGAAATCCAGCTGCGCCTTCGTAGTGCATCGTTCAGCCAGCCGATCAGCAACGTAACGGTTGCAGCGGCGGCCGGCGGTTAAATTAAAACTATCCACGGCTGCTTGCCCCTAACTATGCACTTATTCCAATAATACACAGAATTAGCGTGGTTAATGGCCTCTTGCCTTTCAAACTTAATCAATTTATCCGCGGCTTCTTGCCTCTATAAATCTATCGCCTTATGCTATTCACTACATTTTGAATCTTACAAACTATAAAAATGTCTAATAATACTGCCGATGTCTCCTTGCCATGGCCTTGGCGATCCTTGCCGTGACTTCATAACTGGGGGGCACGCTAACCCTAGTAGCCGCTCACAAATGTCAGCGGCTTCTTGCCTCTTACAAATCTATTATCTATATTACTACATTTGGTGCTATAAAAACTATAAAATTAACAAACAATACCGCTAAATAGCTCCTAGCTACCGCCTTGGCGATGCGAATGGCGGCTCGGGGCCGTGAGTTCAGAACTGTGGGGGCTAATCCAAGTAGCCGTCTCACAAAAGGCAAAAATTATAAAATCCTTGGAGCACTAGTAAAACACGTCAATCACCTTAACTGGGTGAACTATCTTTCTCTAACACCATATATGAGTCACAATTGGCAAAGTGGAGTTAGAAAGAATTGGAAAAGGACACTGCTGCACTATTGGGTTCTCTTTTCAATAGCTTTTACAAATAGGAAATAATGAGCTTTATTTTATTTCTTGTGTTCAAATTTTTGGTCTGAGCTATAATTTAAGTTTGGGCAGCTAACAAACGATTATGAGGGCAAAAGGAAAGGGCACTTGCCGACCACAGCGAAAACGACACAATTGATATTTTATGATTTTAAGTAATACAAGTGGTCGATGTGTACCAAATGCACGAAGCGAACGAATCCGCAACTCGTCCCCGACGCACAGCATCGAGGCCTTTCGCATAGGTAAATGCTAGGGCAATAGGGCTTAATGGTAAATTCTAATCTTTTAAGAGCGAAGTTCAAACAATTCCTTCCAAGAGGAAGTCAATTAAGATAAGATTAATATGCTGCTCTTATCAGTTGCGAGGTCGCTCCATACAAAAACTTAATAACATGATATATAGTCTGATCTAATAGGATTTTGTATGCATAAGGAGGGCATAGTAAAACTAATAAATGCCGAGTTTAATAAGATTTCTTGATAAACAAAACCGTTTTTCATACAACAACTTAATATTCGACCGATCGTTCGTGTGGCAGCTATAGACAGAGTACTCTGATCTCAATAGATTCTTCAGCCATGGCGAGGAGTATATAGTAAACCGATAATTTCCGGAGTTTGGTCAAGTGATCTTTGATAAACAAAAATGTTTTTCTTCCAACAACTTGCTAATTTTCGACCACGATCAGTTCCTATGGCAGCTATAGCGAACGAGTGGTCCGATTCTATACAGGATATTGCACTGATACGAGGAGCATGGTAAAACTAATAAATTCCGAGTTTGGTTAACATTTCTTGATAAACAAAAATGTTTTTCATACGACAACTTAATATTCGACCGATCGTTCCTGTGGCAGCTATACGATAGAGTTTCGATCATGTTGAAGAGGACTCTGTACATAAATCGAGGAGCATGGTAAAACTAATAAATGCCGTGTTTGTCCAGCATTCTTGATAAACAGAAATGCACCTCAAACAACAACTTAATATCTGACCTTCATTCATCTTGCAGCTATACAGATAGAGTATTCACGGATCTTATTAAGATTTTGCATATATATGAAGAGCATAGTGAAACTTATAGATCTTTAGTTTGGACAAGATATCTTGAATATAAAAGGATTTTCATACAAGAACTTACTCCTCGACCGATCATTCCTATCACCGCTAGCAAGGATATAGTGGTCCGATCTAAATAGGATTGTGCACATATATGAGGAGCACATTAAAACTAATAAAATGCCGAGTTTGGTCGAGATATCCTCATAAACAGAAATGTTTGTCATGTGCCAACAATTTAGTTTTCGACCGATCGTTCCTATGGCAGCTACATGATGTAGTGGTCCGATGTTGATATAGGAATTTTTGCGTATAAGGAGTATATAGTAAAAGTAACAAATGCCGCGTTTGGTCAAGATATCTTGATAAACAAAAATGTTTTTCATACAACTTAATTTTCGACCGATCGTTCCAGGGGCAAACATTGCCGATAGAGTATTCCGATCTAATAGGGATTATGCATACATTTGAGGATATACAGTGAAACTAATAGATGCTGGAGTTTGGACAAGATATCTTGATAAAACAAAGATTTTCATACAAGAACTTAGTTTTCGACCGATCGTTCCCATGACAGCTATATGATATAGTGGTCCTTCGGGAAGTCACTGACCATTCTGATATGAAAGCAGGGGCATAGCTTGCCGGACAAGGCTGTAAATTTTCCCCATTACTTTTCCCATTACTTTTCTCTCTGTCCTATCTACTTAACACTCTATATATCTAGCTTTAATTTTTCTTTACTTTATTAACAATCTTCTTTTTTTCATTTTTCTTATTGTTTAGTGTATTTTATTAATTAATATAGCAAACCAAGATTATCTTTACCTTTACTTAAGAACACTTTTTCCTACTTACACCCTTCTGCTTAGAAGAAGACTCCCAGACAGCGTCACTGACAACCCTAGCGTTGCAGAAGGGGCACAGCTGTGGCTGACTGGTAACCAAAACACCTCCATTTGTCGGTGATCGCGGTAGAGAACTGTGTTATCTAACTAGGCTTAGCATATAATTCATTATGTATTGTATGTATAAGTCTACTGAATAATGAGGAAGACAATCGTTTTGTCGACCATTAATAAATAAATAAATGCGTGTTAGTTTTGTATGTGGTCCAGCGCAGTCGGTCGCTGTTCAGGGCCTCCTGCAGTCAGCTACGCGAGGAGATTCGCAACTAGCTTCTTATGTTGATTACGGTTGCGAGCTTCACTTCACTTATTCTACTTGGCCTTGTGGCTCCGTAATGGTATCAATAACTAAGAAGGTATGTATGATAGCGTGGTTCGATCTTAAAAAGATTTTGGATTTATATCAGGAGCATAGTAAAACTAATAAATGCCGAGTTTGGTCGAGATATCTTATAAAAAAAAATATTTTTCCTTTAACAACTTATTTTCATTACGATCATTCTTTATTGCAGCTATATGATAGAGCATCCCGATCTAAATAGGCTTTGCTGCGTACATAAGGAGCATAGTTAAACTAATAAATGCCGAGTATGGTGTTCCGTTATCTGGATGACTCAACAAAAATTTTCAATACAACAACTTCATTTTCGATTGATCTTTCCAATGGCAGCTGTAATGATAGAGTAGTCCGATCTTAATATGGATTTTGTACATATACGAGGAGTATAGTAAAACTAATAAATGCCGAGCCTGGTCAAGATATCTTGACAAACCAAAATTTTCAAAACAACAACTTTATTTTCGACCGATCGTTCCTGTGGCAGCTATACGGTTGAGTATTCTGATCTTAACAGATTTTGCATGCATATGAGGAGCATAGTATAACTAATAGATGTTGAGTTTGGTAAAGATGTCTTGATGGCCAAAAATGATTTTCATACAAAACCCTAATTTTAAACCGATCGTGTGGCTGTGGCAGCTATATGATAGATTGGTCCGATGTTTAGCAGGATTTTGCACATATCGGGAGCAGACTAAAACTAATAAATGCCGAGTTTGGTTGAGATATCTTGATAAACAAAACATGTTTTCCATACAACAACTCACTTTTCGACCGATCGTTCCTGGTGGTAGCTATAACCCATAACGGTCCGATGTTGATAGGGTTTGCGTATACATGAGGAGCATGAGTAAAACTAATAAATGCCGCGTTGGTCAACATATCTTGATAAACAAAGAAAATGTTTTTCATACAATCTTAATTTTCGACCGATCGTTCCAGTGGCAACCTAAACGATAGAGTATTCCGATCTTAATAGGATTTTGCATGCATATGAGGGCATAGTAAAACTAATAAATGCCGAGTTTGGTCAAGATTTCTTGATAAACAAAACTGTTTTTCATACAACAACTTAATAATTCGACCGATCGTTCGTGTGGCAGCTATGAGACAGAAAAGTATTCCGATCTTAATAGGATTTTGCATACACTGTGAGGAGACATAGCAAAACCTGATAATTTCCGAGTTTGGTCAAGTGATCTTGATAAACAAAAATGTTTTTCTTCCAACAACTTAATTTTCGACCGATCGTTCCTATGGCAGCTATATGAACGAGTGGTCCGATCTTAATAGGATATTGCACATATACGAGGAGCATGGTAAAACTAATAAATTCCGAGTTTGGTTAACATTTCTTGATAAACAGAAATGTTTTTCATACGACAACTTAATATTCGACCGATCGTTCCTGTGGCAGCTATACGATAGAGCTTCCGATCCATAATAGACCTTGCATAATCGAGAGCATGGTAAAACTAATAAAGCCGTGTTTGTTAAGATTTCTTGATAAACAGAAATGTTTTTCATACAACAACTTAATATTCGACCTAATCGTTCTGTGGCTATACGATAGAGTATTCCGATCTTATTAAGACTTTGCATATTTATTGAAGAGCATAGTGAAACTTATAGATGTTGAGTTTGGACAAAGGTATCTCTTGATAAACAAAAAGGATTTTCATACAAGAACTTAGTTTTCATTAGATCTGTTCCCATGACGACTATATGATATAGTGGTGAATCTAAATAGGTTTGTGCTTATATGAGAAGCATAGTAAAACTAATAAATTCCGAGTTTGGTCAAGAGATCTTGCCATGTTTTCGCCACAATAAGTTGTTTTCGACCGATCGTTCCCCTGGCGGCTTCGCCACGATGAGTGTTCCGATCTTAACGAATGGCATGGTCGAACTTGTAAATGCCGAAAGTTTGGTCAAGATATCTTGTTGACGCAAAAAATATTCAATACAACAACAAAGGCCCCTTTCGAAACCGATCGTTCCTATGGCAGCGGGTGTATGACGAATTATTCCCGATCTTAATAGGATTTCGAATGCATTTGAGGAGCATGAAGCAAGTGAGTTGGTCAATATATCTTGATAAACAAAAAGGATTTTCATACAACAACTTTTAATTTTCGACCAGATGTTCCTATGGCAGAAGCTATATGAAAGAGTGGTCCGATCTTTCAAGCCAGGATATTGCACATAAACGAGGAGATCTTGATAAACCAAAATATTTTCTTACAACAACAAAATTTTCGACCGATCACGTTACTGTGGCAACTATATAATGAAATTGGTGCGATCTTTATATAGGATTTTGCACATAAACGAGGCCCCAAAAACTATTAAATCCCGAGTTTGCGTTTAAGACTGCTGGATAATGAAATGTTTTTCATACAACAACAAACTATTCGACCGATCGTTCCTGTGGCAGCTATAGACTGAGTATTCCGATCTTATTCTCTTTATTCACTTCATATGAGGAACATACTAAAACTGATTTCGAAACTTGGTCTGGTGATCTTGATAAACAAAAATGTTTTTCTTACAACAACTTAATTTTCTGACCAAATCGTTCCTATGGCAGCTATATGAACGAGTGGTCCAATAATAGGATATTGCACATATTCGGCGAGGGTGGTAAAACTATTAAATTCCGAGTTTGGTTAACATTTCTTGATACCATAAATGTTTTTCACATGACTAACTTAGTAATATTCGACCGATGATTCCTCTGGCAGCTATGCGATAGAGTTTCCGATCATAATAGGATTTTTGCCCATAATCGAGGAGCATGTGAAAACTAATAAATGCCGAGTTTGGTTAAGATTTCTTGATAACAAGAAATGTTTTTTCGGCACAACAACACAATTTTCGACCGATCGTTCCTATGGCGGGACTACATGATATGGAGTCCCGATGTTGATAGGATTTGCGTTTATATGAGGAGCATAGTAAAAGTATTTAAATGCCGAGTTTGGTTAAGATTTCTTGATAAACAGAAATGTTTTTAACCACAACAACTTAATATTCGACCGATCGTTCCTTTGGCAGCTATGATCAGAGTATTCCGATCTTAATAGAGTTTCCATACATATGAGGAGCATAGTAAAACTGATAATTTCCGAGTTTGGTCAAGTAGATCTTGATAAGCAAAAATGTTCTTATTTACAACAACCTAATTTCGACCGAATCGTTCTATATGGCACAACTATATGAACAGGTGGTCCGTCTTATGGGATATTGCACAATATTCAAGAGGTAAAACTGATAATTCCCGAGTTTGGTTAACATTTCTTGATAAACAGAAATGTTCTCATATGCTCGTATTCAAACCGATCGTTCCTGTGGCAGCTATGCGATAGAGTATTCCGATCTTAATAAGATTATGCATACATATGAAGAGCA
>JAEIGF010000480.1:0-7500 GCA_018903485.1 Drosophila littoralis
AGCGAAACCACAGCCAAGGGAACGGGCTTGGAATAATTAGCGGGGAAAGAAGACCCTTTTGAGCTTGACTCTAATCTGGCAGTGTAAGGAGACATAAGAGGTGTAGAATAAGTGGGAGATATTAGACTTCGGTTTGGTATCGACAATGAAATACCACTACTCTTATTGTTTCCTTACTTACTTGATTAAATGGAACGTGTATCATTTCCTAGCCATTATACGGATATAATTATTATGTCTTATGGTATTGGGTTTTGATGCAAGCTTCTTGATCAAAGTATCACGAGTTTGTTATATAATCGCAAACAAATTCTTTAATGAGAGAATGCATTTATGTATTCTTGATTTAAAAATTTGGTATAACTCCAATTACTCAGGTATGATCCAATTCAAGGACATTGCCAGGTAGGGAGTTTGACTGGGGCGGTACATCTCTCAAATAATAACGGAGGTGTCCCAAGGCCAGCTCAGTGCGGACAGAAACCACACATAGAGCAAAAGGGCAAATGCTGACTTGATCTCGGTGTTCAGTACACACAGGGACAGCAAAAGCTCGGCCTATCGATCCTTTTGGTTTAAAGAGTTTTTAACAAGAGGTGTCAGAAAAGTTACCATAGGGATAACTGGCTTGTGGCGGCCAAGCGTTCATAGCGACGTCGCTTTTTGATCCTTCGATGTCGGCTCTTCCTATCATTGTGAAGCAAAATTCACCAAGCGTTGGATTGTTCACCCATGCAAGGGAACGTGAGCTGGGTTTAGACCGTCGTGAGACAGGTTAGTTTTACCCTACTAATGACAAAACGTTGTTGCGACAGCATTCCTGCGTAGTACGAGAGGAACCGCAGGTACGGACCAATGGCACAATACTTGTTCGAGCGAACAGTGGTATGACGCTACGTCCGTTGGATTATGCCTGAACGCCTCTAAGGTCGTATCCGTGCTGGACTGCAATGATAAATAAGGGGCAATTTGCATTGTATGGCTTCTAAACCATTAAAAGTTTTTAATTTATTTTATTAACGACAATGGATGTGATGCCAATGTTATTTATAACATAGTAAATTGGGAGGATCTCCGATCACCTGATGCCGCGCTAGTTATATTTTAAAACATTATTTAATACAATGACAAAGCCTAGAATCAATTGTAAACGACTTTTGTAACAGGCAAGGTGTTGTAAGTGGTTGAGCAGCTGCCATACTGCGATCCACTGAAGCTTATCCTTTGCTTGATGATTCGATAAAAAGAAAGAGAAGACGAACATAATTCGTATGATTGGGTTATACATTCGCTTAAAATATATTATCAATCTTATTGTTATATATATTTTGGTGTATGTTTTTGCCTACTGTATGAAAGTTTCGTCTGCGTTGCTTTTAAAGATTTATATGTTTCAATAACACAAACATATAAATAAAATTGATCATTTGATGATCAATATATATACAATACTGAAGGGGCAGTATTGAAAACAAACATGTTTAAACTAAACATTAAGTTATATACAAGATAATGAAATTATTGGATGAACGAAAATATATAAAAATGGTGATACCAGAAAAAAGACTTCAATTATTATTGAGGAAAGCATTTAACATTGAACAATATATGTATATTCAATACTTAAGGCAATATTGATATATATATGAAAATATGGAATTGACGGATGGAATATATGAAAAATATATATACACAATACCTAAATTAAAACTTCAAATATTATTGAGGAAAGCATTTAAAATTGAACAATATATATATATTCAATACTTAAGGCAATATTGATATATATGAAAATATGGAATTGACGGATGGAATATATGAAAAATATATATACACAATACCTAAATTAAAACTTCAAATATTATTGAGGAAAGCATTTAAAATTGAACAATATATATATATTCAATACTTAAGGCAATATTGATATATATATGAAAATATGGAATTGACGGATGGAATATATGAAAAATATATATACACAATACCTAAATTAAAACTTCAATTATTATTGAGGAAAGCATTTAACATTGAACAATATATATATATTCAATACTTAAGGCAATATTGATATATATATGAAAATATGGAATTGACGGATGGAATATATGAAAAATATATATACACAATACCTAAATTAAAACTTCAAATATTATTGAGGAAAGCATTTAAAATTGAACAATATATATATATTCAATACTTAAGGCAATATTGATATATATATGAAAATATGGAATTGACGGATGGAATATATGAAAAATATATATACACAATACCTAAATTAAAACTTCAATTATTATTGAGGAAAGCATTTAACATTGAACAAATATATATATATTCAATACTTAAGGCAATATTGATATATATATGAAAATATGGAATTGACGGATGGAATATATGAAAAATATATATACACAATACCTAAATTAAAACTTCAATTATTATTGAGGAAAGCATTTAACATTGAACAATATATATATATTCAATACTTAAGGCAATATTGATATATATATGAAAATATGGAATTGACGGATGGAATATATGAAAAATATATATACACAATACCTAAATTAAAACTTCAATTATTATTGAGGAAAGCATTTAAAATTGAACAATATATATATATATTCAATACTTAAGGCAATATTGATATATATATGAAAATATGGAATTGACGGATGGAATATATGAAAAATATATATACACAATACCTAAATTAAAACTTCAATTATTATTGAGGAAAGCATTTAACATTGAACAATATATATATATATTCAATACTTAAGGCAATATTGATATATATATGAAAATATGGAATTGACGGATGGAATATATGAAAAATATATATACACAATACCTAAATTAAAACTTCAATTATTATTGAGGAAAGCATTTAACATTGAACAATATATATATATTCAATACTTAAGGCAATATTGATATATATATGAAAATATGGAATTGACGGATGGAATATATGAAAAATATATATACACAATACCTAAAATAAAACTTCAATTATTATTGAGGAAAGCATTTAAAATTGAACAATATATATATATATTCAATACTTAAGGCAATATTGATATATATATGAAAATATGGAATTGACGGATGGAATATATGAAAAATATATATACACAATACCTAAATTAAAACTTCAATTATTATTGAGGAAAGCATTTAACATTGAACAATATATATATATTCAATACTTAAGGCAATATTGATATATATATGAAAATATGGAATTGACGGATGGAATATATGAAAAATATATATACACAATACCTAAATTAAAACTTCAATTATTATTGAGGAAAGCATTTAAAATTGAACATATATATATATATTCAATACTTAAGGCAATATTGATATATATATGAAAATATGGAATTGACGGATGGAATATATGAAAAATATATATACACAATACCTAAAATAAAACTTCAATTATTATTGAGGAAAGCATTTAAACATTGAACAATATATATATATTCAATACTTAAGGCAATATTGATATATATATGAAAATATGGAATTGACGGATGGAATATATGAAAAATATATATACACAATACCTAAATTAAAACTTCAATTATTATTGAGGAAAGCATTTAACATTGAACAATATATATATATTCAATACTTAAGGCAATATTGATATATATATGAAAATATGGAATTGACGGATGGAATATATGAAAAATATATATACACAATACCTAAAATTAAAACTTCAATTATTATTGAGGAAAGCATTTAAAATTGAACAATATATATATATTCAATACTTAAGGCAATATTGATATATATATGAAAATATGGAATTGACGGATGGAATATATGAAAAATATATATACACAATACCTAAATTAAAACTTCAATTATTATTGAGGAAAGCATTTAACATTGAACAATATATATATATATTCAATACTTAAGGCAATATTGATATATATATGAAAATATGGAATTGACGGATGGAATATATGAAAAATATATATACACAATACCTAAAATAAAACTTCAATTATTATTGAGGAAAGCATTTAACATTGAACAATATATATATATTCAATACTTAAGGCAATATTGATATATATATGAAAATATGGAATTGACGGATGGAATATATGAAAAATATATATACACAATACCTAAATTAAAACTTCAATTATTATTGAGGAAAGCATTTAACATTGAACAATATATATATATATTCAATACTTAAGGCAATATTGATATATATATGAAAATATGGAATTGACGGATGGAATATATGAAAAATATATATACACAATACCTAAATTAAAACTTCAATTATTATTGAGGAAAGCATTTAACATTGAACAATATATATATATTCAATACTTAAGGCAATATTGATATATATATGAAAATATGGAATTGACGGATGGAATATATGAAAAATATATATACACAATACCTAAAATAAAACTTCAATTATTATTGAGGAAAGCATTTAACATTGAACAATATATATATATATTCAATACTTAAGGCAATATTGATATATATATGAAAATATGGAATTGACGGATGGAATATATGAAAAATATATATACACAATACCTAAATTAAAACTTCAAATATTATTGAGGAAAGCATTTAAAATTGAACAATATATATATATTCAATACTTAAGGCAATATTGATATATATATGAAAATATGGAATTGACGGATGGAATATATGAAAAATATATATACACAATACCTAAAATAAAACTTCAATTATTATTGAGGAAAGCATTTAAAATTGAACAATATATATATATTCAATACTTAAGGCAATATTGATATATATATGAAAATATGGAATTGACGGATGGAATATATGAAAAATATATATACACAATACCTAAAATAAAACTTCAAATATTATTGAGGAAAGCATTTAAAATTGAACAGTATATATATATTCAATACTTAAGGCAATATTGATATATATATGAAAATATGGAATTGACGGATGGAATATATGAAAAATATATTTATGCAATACCTAAATTAAAACTTCAAATATTATTGAGGAAAGCATTTAAAATTGAACAATATATATATATATTCAATACTTAAGGCAATATTGATATATATATGAAAATATGGAATTGACGGATGGAATATATGAAAAATATATATACACAATACCCAAAATAAAACTTCAATTATTATTGAGGAAAGCATTTAACATTGAACAATATATATATGCTCAATACTAACGGCAATATTGATATAAATATGAATATATGGAATTGACGGATGGAATATATGAAAAATATATATACACATTTCTTAGATTTAAACATCAATTATTATTGAGGGAAGCATTTAACATTGAACAATATATATATATTCAATACTTAAGACAATATTGATATATATATATGAAAATATGGAATTGACGGATGGCATTTGTAAAAAATATATATGCACAATACGTAAATTAAACCTACAATTATTATTGAGGAGAACATTTTAACATTGAACAATATATATATGCTCAATACTAACGGCAATATTGATATAAATATGAATATATGGAATTGACTTGACGGATGGAATATATGAAAAATATATATATGCACAACACCTAAATTAAAACTTCAATAATTTTGAGGAAACCATATAACATAGAACAATATATATTTAAATACAATAATTTGGGCAATATTGAAATATATGTATATATATATATATACGAAAATATGGAATTGGTGAATGGAAATCAAATAAAGATACACAATACTTAAATTTACCTTTTCCTATTCTTTGCCCCTTTAAAAACAAAATGGAATTTTGTATAATACGTGATAAAGAAATTTGTGGATGAACAAATGTATTTAAATATAATACAAATATTGAAGACTATTCTACAAGATATATAATTAAATTGTAAGTAAACCAATATTGAACCTATATATGATAATAATATAATAACAATGACATTTCTAAAGTATATAAAAAATACACAAGAGGAGCTAATGGATAATAGTTGTGATTATGAATTTTTGATATATTGTATATGATTATTGTATGCATATAAAATTATAAATGATTTAACCTTATATATATATATATATATATATATATACATATATATTTATAAACTTATAATATATTAAATTAATTTATTATTAAAATACTACATGAAAAAGTTGAGGTGTATGGTAATAATTGGAAAAAATGTCGCCATTATGGAATATGTGTCAAAAAACCTATATAGGGAGTGGTGTCGCGCAAGGCATGTCATATGAAAAATTTTATATATGGTAAATTCATATGACTGTGGAGTGTTGCCTTGCCGGCATAAGTCAATTATGTTAAAATAAAAAGAATAATGAAGTTATATAAATGTATCATTAAATTGGTACATGAAAATGTTAAGGTGAATGGTAGCCTTTGGAAAAAATGTCACCATTATGGAATATGTGTCAAAAAACCTATATAGGGAGTGGTGTCGCGCAAGGCATGTCATATGAAAAATTTTATATATGGTAAATTCATATGACTGTGGAGTGTTGCCTTGCCGGCATAAGTCAATTATGTTAAAATAAAAAAGAATAATGAAGTTATATAAATGTATCATTAAATTGGTACATGAAAATGTTAAGGTGAATGGTAGCCTTTGGAAAAAATGTCACCATTATGGAATATGTGTCAAAAAACCTATATAGGGAGTGGTGTCGCGCAAGGCATGTCATATGAAAAATTTTATATATGGTAAATTCATATGACTGTGGAGTGTTGCCTTGCCGGCATAAGTCAATTATGTTAAAATAAAAAGAATAATGAAGTTATATAAATGTATCATTAAATTGGTACATGAAAATGTTAAGGTGAATGGTAGCCTTTGGAAAAAATGTCACCATTATGGAATATGTGTCAAAAAACCTATATAGGGAGTGGTGTCGCGCAAGGCATGTCATATGAAAAATTTTATATATGGTAAATTCATATGACTGTGGAGTGTTGCCTTGCCGGCATAAGTCAATTATGTTAAAATAAAAAGAATAATGAAGTTATATAAATGTATCATTAAATTGGTACATGAAAATGTTAAGGTGAATGGTAGCCTTTGGAAAAAATGTCACCATTATGGAATATGTGTCAAAAAACCTTTATAGGGAGTGGTGTCGCGCAAGGCATGTCATATGAAAAATTTTATATATGGTAAATTCATATGACTGTGGAGTGTTGCCTTGCCGGCATAAGTCAATTATGTTAAAATAAAAAGAATAATGAAGTTATATAAATGTATCATTAAATTGGTACATGAAAATGTTAAGGTGAATGGTAGCCTTTGGAAAAAATGTCACCATTATGGAATATGTGTCAAAAAACCTATATAGGGAGTGGTGTCGCGCAAGGCATGTCATATGAAAAATTTTATATATGGTAAATTCATATGACTGTGGAGTGTTGCCTTGCCGGCATAAGTCAATTATGTTAAAATAAAAAGAATAATGAAGTTATATAA
>JAEIGF010000480.1:12500-35484 GCA_018903485.1 Drosophila littoralis
TGCAAGTTATTGGGATATAAACCTAATAGCGTAATTAACTTGACTATTAATGGGATTAGTTTTTTAGCTATTTATAGTTAATTAACGCAATCCCGGGGCGCTCTATATAGTTATGTATAATGATATTTATATTATTTATGCCTCTAACTGGAACGTACCTTGAGCATATATGCTGTGACCCGAAAGATGGTGAACTATACTTGATCAGGTTGAAGTCAGGGGAAACCCTGATGGAAGACCGAAACAGTTCTGACGTGCAAATCGATTGTCAGAATTGAGTATAGGGGCGAAAGACCAATCGAACCATCTAGTAGCTGGTTCCTTCCGAAGTTTCCCTCAGGATAGCTGGTGCATTTAACTGTTGTATAAAATAATCTTATCTGGTAAAGCGAATGATTAGAGGCCTTAGGGTCGAAACGATCTTAACCTATTCTCAAACTTTAAATGGGTAAGAACCTTAACTTTCTTGATATGAAGTTTAAGGTTATGATATAATGTGCCCAGTGGGCCACTTTTGGTAAGCAGAACTGGCGCTGTGGGATGAACCAAACGTAATGTTACGGTGCCCAAATTAACAACTCATACAGAAACCATGAAAGGCGTTGGTTGCTTAAAACAGCAGGACGGTGATCATGGAAGTCGAAATCCGCTAAGGAGTGTGTAACAACTCACCTGCCGAAGCAACTAGCCCTTAAAATGGATGGCGCTTAAGTTGTATACCTATACATTACCGCTAAAGTAGATGGTTTATATTACTTGTAATATAAATTTTGAAACTTTAGTGAGTAGGAAGGTACAATGGTGTGCATAGAAGTGTTTGGCGTAAGCCTGCATGGAGCCGCTATTGGTACAGATCTTGGTGGTAGTAGCAAATAATCGAATGAGACCTTGGAGGACTGAAGTGGAGAAGGGTTTCGTGTGAACAGTGGTTGATCACGAGTTAGTCGGTCCTAAGTTCAAGGCGAAAGCCGAAAATTTTCAAGTAAAGAAAAATCTAAATATATTTGTCATCTAACCGATTTTTATACACTTGAATAATTTTGAACGAAAGGGAATACGGTTCCAATTCCGTAACCTGTTGAGTATCCGTTTGTTATTAAATATGGGCCTCGTGCTCATCCTGGCAACAGGAACGACCATAAAGAAGCCGTCGAGAGATATCGGAAGAGTTTTCTTTTCTGTTTTATAGCCGTACTACCATGGAAGTCTTTCGCAGAGAGATATGGTAGATGGGCTAGAAGAGCATGACATATACTGTTGTGTCGATATTTTCTCCTCGGACCTTGAAAATTTATGGTGGGGACACGCAAACTTCTCAACAGGCCGTACCAATATCCGCAGCTGGTCTCCAAGGTGAAGAGTCTCTAGTCGATAGAATAATGTAGGTAAGGGAAGTCGGCAAATTAGATCCGTAACTTCGGGATAAGGATTGGCTCTGAAGATTGAGATAGTCGGGCTTGATTGGGAAACAATAACATGGTTTATGTGCTCGTTCTGGGTAAATAAAGTTTCTATCATTTATGGTAGTTTCTTGTTCCCCGGATAGTTTAGTTACGTAGCCAATTGTGGAACTTTCTTGCTAAAATTTTTAAGAATACTAGTTGGGCAACCAATTAGTTCTTTTAAATTATAACGATTATCAATTAACAATCAATTCAGAACTGGCACGGACTTGGGGAATCCGACTGTCTAATTAAAACAAAGCATTGTGATGGCCCTAGCGGGTGTTGACACAATGTGATTTCTGCCCAGTGCTCTGAATGTCAAAGTGAAGAAATTCAAGTAAGCGCGGGTCAACGGCGGGAGTAACTATGACTCTCTTAAGGTAGCCAAATGCCTCGTCATCTAATTAGTGACGCGCATGAATGGATTAACGAGATTCCTACTGTCCCTATCTACTCAGTTTGTTCCAGACGTTCGTCGCGAGCAGACGTGTCGCGGAGTTTTTTTTGTGTGCGAACATCAAAGCCAAGGTGCAGGTGTTCATTTTTGCGAAAAACAAAGCAATAAAACAATAGCGGTAAAACCTGCGAAAAATTGCGGTAAAGTGCAATAAAACTGCTTGTGCCCAAGATAGCGCGAAAGCAGTTCAAAACAGTTAACTGCTTACTAAGCAGTGTAGTAAGCAGTCGGCTTAAAAAGCAGTGCAAAGCGAGTAAAGCAGTGCAAGCGATTTTTTAAAGCAGTGCGGTTTGTCGACCTGCTAAGCGGTTTGGGTCCGGGTAAAAGCGCAAGCTATTGCCGACGGAGGGCGCCACCAAAATGGACGCCAGTAGCGTGACCGGCACGGAATCGAGTGCCGAGTCGGTCGCCAGCGTCGCCGCCGGCTGTAAGAAGAAGGCGAAGAAGGGGAAGGGCCGCGCCACGATTTCCCCCCTTGCGTGCCCGTCGACCCGAAGAGGCAGGCGCTGGAAAGCTCGGAGGAGTTTGCAAGGCCCGCCGCAAGAGCCGCTCCAAAAAGAGCCGCTGCCGCTGCCGTTGCAGAAAGAGCACCGTGGAGCCGCTGCCGCTGCCCCTGCCGCCCCCCGCCTCGCGAGAACCCCAGCTTGGAAGATTGCGGCCGAAGGGACCCCGGCGATCATCGCGGAGCTCTCGGCGGCTGCTAATATGATCCGCCTTGCCTTGGTGGGAGTTGAACCGCAGGCTGCACGCGAGGTTTCAGCCGCCATGCAGCGACTGGAGGAGCTGTCCATGTCGCTGGCGGTGCGGAACGCTCTGCTTGAGAGCCTCTCAAGCAGACTGCCCGGAGAACAGTTTGCCGCCCCCACCCCAGCTGCTGCCCCCAACGTCGCCCATGTTGCCCACCATGCTGCCCACCATGCTGCCCACCATGTTGCCCGTACCGCTGTCCCCGTCCCAGGAGTGCCGATCGCCGCCCCACGGATCAACAAGCCAGTTGAGACGTGGTCCGCGGTGGTCACGAGTCGGGACCCGAGCGAGTCCGGCAAGGCCGTAGCCAAACGCATTATGGAGGAGGTCGCACCCACCCTTGGAGTGCGGGTGCACGAGGTGCGAGAGCTCAGGCGAGGAGGCGCAGTCATCCGCACACCGTCGAAGGGCGAGCTCACTAAGGTGGTGGCAAGCAACAAATTTGCGGAGGTTGGACTCAACATCCAAGCGAACAAGGGGCTAAAGCCGAGAATAACGGTGTTTGATGTGGACACATCCATCTTGCCGGAGGTGTTTATGGAGGAACTCTACATAAACAATTTTAAGGAGGAGATGACAGCAGCGGCGTTCAACAAGGCGGTTCACCTTGAGTCGAAGCCGTGGTCCGTCACTGATGGCGCCAGCGTTAATCTGACGCTAGAAGTTGACGAGAGGGCCCTGGCGACACTTGAAAAGACCGGACGGGTCTATATCAAGTGGTTTTCGTACCGATGCCGGTCCCTCGTCCGCACCTATGCTTGCCATAGGTGTGTCGGCTTCGACCACAAGGTGTCGGAGTGCCGCCTCAAACAGGACGTATGCCGACAGTGTGGACAGATGGGGCATATCGCAGCCAAGTGCGCAAATCCGGTGGACTGCCGGAATTGCCGCTTTAAGGGGCTACCATCGGGGCATTATATGCTTTCGGGGTCTTGCCCGATTTATGGCGCAGTGTTGGCGAGGGTGCAAGCTAAACATTAATGTTTAGTTTCATCCAAGCCAACTGTGGCCGGCCGCGCTGCGTGCATCGATATCGGTGTACGTATGCGTGACCACGGCCACTCCTTTGCGCTGCTGCAGGAGCCTTACGTGGACGTCGGTGGAAGGATGACGGGCTTCCCAGCCGGGATGCGCGTTTTCGGAAGCCACACTGTCGAGGACCGGAAAAAGAGCGCTGCTGTCATCATCGACGACCCAGATGCCATCTGCCTACCAGTGGAGTCGCTGACCACCGAGGCTGGAGTATGTGTGAGGGTCACAGGTAAACATGGCACAGTTTACTTGACCTCCATATACTGCCATGCTCATGCTGACTTGACGAGGATATTGAGCTATATGGATGCCATACTGCTACTGGCGAGCAGTACACCGGTCATTTTTAGCCTGGACGCAAACGCTGTGTCTCCCTTGTGGTTCAGCAAACGTCACGAATTCTTTCGTGGCCAGCTGAACTACAGAAGAGGCGAACAGCTAGATGAGTGGATACTCGGAAGTCGTGCCAGCGTGCTAAATCAAGTCAGCGAGGTGTACACGTTCGATAATCGAAGAGGACAGAGCGATATCGACGTAACAATCGTGAACGAAGCAGCGTCTACGTGGGCCGCGTATGACTGGAGTGTGGACGAGTGGGATTTGAGCGACCACAACATGATTACTGTTGTGACTTCGCCATCCCCAGCAAATGCAGTTGAGAGCTATGCTCCTGTGCCGTCCTGGAAGCTCGCGAATGCTAATTGGCGATTGTTCGACTCGGAGCTGGTAGAGGAAATCGAGGAGCACCTTTCCCAGGAGGATATTAGGATGTTGCCGTTGGATACCGCGGTGTCTGCCCTACGCCTTGCCGTACAGTCTGTGTGCGACAGAGTGTTAGGCCGCAGACCGTCGAGAGCCCAGGGAAAAGTTAAATGGTGGACTGCCGAACTGAGTACCAAACGCCGGGAGGTCAGGAGACTGAGGCGGAGGCTCCAGGATGCACGGCGCAGAGGTCATGAATCTGCACCGTATCTTGCAGCTCATCTGCGGACAGCCGTCCGCGAGTTCAAGACGCTCATCCTGAAGACGAAGGAGGAAAACTGGCGACGCTTCGTTGGAGACCACAGAGACGATCCGTGGGGGCACGTCTACCGGATATGCCGGGGACGAAAGCGGTCTACCGATTTGAGGTGCCTTCGTTCGGATGACGGGCTGGTCGTAACATGGCACGACTGCGCGAGTCTCCTCCTCCACAGCTTTTTTCCAGTTGCGGAGTCGAGTGAAGACATCGTCATTCCGGACGAAGCTGCTCCAGCGCTCGAAGCTTTCGAGGTTGGAGTATGCGTCGCTCGGTTGAAGAGCAGGCGCTCTCCCGGGCTTGACGGCATTACAGGTGGGATCTGCAAGGCGGTATGGCGTGCCATCCCCGAGCACCTGACAGCGTTGTATTCCCGCTGCCTGGCAGAAGGATACTTTCCCCTTGAGTGGAAGTGCCCGCGTGTGGTTGCGCTCCTCAAGGGCCCCGACAAGGATAGGAGCGATCCAGCTTCCTATCGGGGCATCTGCCTGTTGCCAGTGTTTGGCAAAGTGCTTGAGGGGATCATGGTGGATCGAATGAAGGAGGTGCTTCCTGATGGAAATAGATGGCAATTTGGCTTTCGACCTGGACGCTGTGTCGAGGACGCCTGGAAGCACGTAATGACCAGCGTTGCCGCCAGCCAGGCGGTATACGTACTTGGTCTTTTCGTGGACTTTAAGGGCGCCTTTGACAACATCGAGTGGAGCGCCGCGATGCGCCGCTTGATCGATGCGGGATGCAAGGAAGCTAGCTTGTGGAGAAGCTTCTTCTGTGGCAGGAAAGCCAGGATGACCAGCAGATGTGGCGAAGTCGAGGTGGAGGTCACACGAGGGTGCCCCCAGGGATCCATCAGTGGGCCGTTCATCTGGAACACCATGATGGATGTCCTGCTCCAACGCCTGGAGCCCTTGTGCACATTTAGTGCATACGCCGATGACCTGCTGGTTCTTGTCGAGGGAAGGTCGAGAGCTGAACTGGAGCGTCGAGCAGCTGAGCTGATGTCCGTCGTGGGAGCTTGGGGAGCCGAGGTCGGAGTGTCGATCTCAACCAGCAAGACGGCAATGATGATGTTGAAGGGGCGTTTTGCCGTTTCCAGGCCGCCCGTGGTACGGTTTGCAGGAGCAAGCCTACCATACGTCGTCAAGTACCGGTACCTTGGCATCACAGTCGGCGAACGGTTGAACTTTCAGCCGCATATCGCAGGATTGCGGGATAAGCTGACTGGAGTCGTCGGAGCATTAGGTCGCGTTCTACGGGTTGACTGGGGCCTCAGTCCCCGAGCCAGACGCACTATATATGCCGGACTCATGGTGCCTTGCGCACTGTTTGGTGCCTCGGTATGGTATTCCGCGGTCAGGGGAGAGTCGGGGGCCAGGAGGCGCCTCATCTCCTGCCAAAGAGTCATACTCTTAGGATGCCTACCGGTATGCCGTACAGTGTCCACCGTGGCACTGCAGGTGCTTGCTGGAGCTCCGCCGTTGGATTTGGTTGCCAAGCAATTGGCAATCAGATTCAAGGTCAAGCGTGCCCACCCGCTGGAGGATAGTGACTGGCTGTTCGGTCTAGATGTGGCAAATCTAGACCAGAGGCAGATGAAGGCGTTGCTGGACGAAGGCATGTGCTCCGAGTGGCAACGGAGATGGGATGGTGATGAGCACGGTCGACCGACTCATCAGTTTATCCCGGACGCATGCTTCGTTTACAGCCGGCGAGACTTTGGATTCGGTCTTCACGCTGGATTCTTGCTGACGGGCCACGGGTCGCTAAATGCATTTCTGCATCAGAGAAGTCTGAGTGCAACGCCCGCATGTCAATGCGGTGCGGAGCATGAAGACTGGCAGCACGTGCTAGTTGCTTGCCCACTCTATGCAGATCTGCGAGACCTCGACGGACTTGGTGTCAGGAGAGAAGGTACCCGTTGGGACTTTTCCCGGGTCCTGGAGACACCAGAGCGGCTACGACTCCTGGAGATGTTTGCGCGGGCGGTGTTTGCTAGACGGCGGCGAGGGATGGAGCGAAGTGCAGCCACACAGGGCCGACCAGTGCCGGGCTGACGTTAGCCAAAACTGGGATTGCCGGCCAGAGCTTAATCTGGAAGACAAGCCCCAATTGGGGTGAGTCGCCCAATGGACGACCCATTCCGTGTTTGTCGTCAACAAAACTGGGGAGTGGCAATTGCTACGAACAGCCGACCAAAGCTGTAATTTGGTACCACGGGTAACCAGGAGCCCACGGAACTTGTTCCGTCCTGGTTAGTTGGTGCGGCCCTTCGGGGAGTATCGTGGTGGCTGTGTGTTTGATACCCAAATGCGGGGAGAGTTTTCACTCGGCGTGGAGTTGCGTGTCAACCGGGTGCTGTACCCATAGACCAGCAGAGGTTTAGATAGGCCTCGCCCCCCACCAAGGGGGAATGTCATGGACGACAAACATGCATTCAAATTGGTACCGAAGGGGCACTGCTCATGCAGTGTCTTAGAGGGGCGCTAGTCCGACGCTTTGTTTCGGCTCGCTGTATTTTCGAATACCGTGGTAGTAAACCCCTACGGGGTACACGCCACGTTAAACAAATGTAGACGTTCTGTCCCTATCTACTCAGTTTGTTCCAGACGTTCGTCGCGAGCAGACGTGTTGCGGAGTTTTTTCTGTGTGCGAACATAAGCCAAGGCGCAGGTGTTCATTTTTGAGAAAAACAAAGCAATAAAACAATAGCGGTAAAACCTGCGAAAAATTGCGGTAAAGTGCAATAAAACTGCTTGTGCTAAAAGCAGTTCAAAACAGTTAACTGCTTACTAAGCAGTGTGTACAGTGCAAAGCAGTGCGAAGCAGTGGAACGATTTTTTAAAGCAGTGCGGTTTGTGGATCTGCTAAGCGGTTCGGGTCCGGGAAAAAGCGCAAGCTATCCGACGGAGGGCGCCACCAAAATGGACGCCAGTAGCGTGACCGGCACGGAGTCGAGTGCCGAGTCGGTCGCCAGCGTCGCCGCCGGCTGTAAGAAGAAGGCGAAGAAGGGGAAGGGCCGCGCCACGTTGTCCCCCCCTTGCGTGCCCGTCGACGCGAAGAGGCAGGCGCTGGAAAGCTCGGAGGAGTTTGCAAGGCCCGCCGCAAGAGCGGCTCCAAAAAGAGCAGCTGCCGCTGCCGTTGAGAAAGAGGACCGCGGAGCCGCTGCCGCTGCCCCTGCCGCCCCCCGCCCGCGAGAACCCCAGCTTGGAGGATTGCGGCTGAAGGGACCCCGGCGATCATCGCGGAGCTCTCGGCGGCTGGTAATATGATCCGCCTTGCCTTGGTGGGAGTTGAACCGCAGGCTGCACGCGAGGTTTCAACCGCCATGCAGCGACTGGAGGAGCTGTCCATGTCGCTGGCGGTGCGGAACGCTCTGCTTGAGAGCCTCTCAAGCAGACTGCCCGGAGAGCAGTTTGCCGCCCCCACCCCAGCTGCTGCCCACAACGTCGCCCATGTTGCCCACCATGCTGCCCACCATGCTGCCCACCATGTTGCCCGTACCGCTGTCCCCGTCCCAGGAGTGCCGATCGCCGCCCCACGGATCAACAAGCCAGTTGAGACGTGGTCCGCGGTGGTCACGAGTCGGGACCCGAGCGAGTCCGGCAAGGCCGTAGCCAAACGGATTATGGAGGAGGTCGCACCCACCCTTGGAGTGCGGGTGCACGAGGTGCGAGAGCTCAGGCGAGGAGGTGCAGTGATCCGCACACCGTCGAAGGGCGAGCTCACTAAGGTGATGGCAAGCAACAAATTTGCGGAGGTTGGACTCAGCGTCCAAGCGAACAAGGGGCTAAAGCCGAGAATTACGGTGTTTGATGTGGACACATCCATCTTGCCGGAGGTGTTTATGGAGGAACTCTACATAAACAATTTTAAGGAGGAGATGACAGCAGCGGCGTTCAACAAGGCGGTTCACCTTGAGTCGAAGCCGTGGTCCGTCACTGATGGCGCCAGCGTTAATCTGACGCTAGAAGTTGACGAGAGGGCCCTGGCGACACTTGAAAAGACCGGACGGGTCTATATCAAGTGGTTTTCGTACCGATGCCGGTCCCTCGTCCGCACCTATGCTTGCCATAGGTGTGTCGGCTTCGACCACAAGGTGTCGGAGTGCCGCCTCAAACAGGACGTATGCCGACAGTGTGGACAGATGGGGCATATCGCAGCCAAGTGCGCTAATCCGGTGGACTGCCGGAATTGCCGCTTTAAGGGGCTACCATCGGGGCATTATATGCTTTCGGGGTCTTGCCCGATTTATGGCGCAGTGTTGGCGAGGGTGCAAGCTAAACATTAATGTTTAGCTTCATCCAAGCCAACTGTGGCCGCGGCCGCGCTGCGTGCATCGATATCGGTGTACGTATGCGTGACCACGGCCACTCCTTTGCGCTGCTGCAGGAGCCTTATGTGGACGTCGGTGGAAGGATGACGGGCTTCCCAGCCGGGATGCGCGTTTTCGGAAGCCACACTGTCGAGGACAGGAAAAAGAGCGCTGCTGTCATCATCGACGACCCAGATGCCATCTGCCTACCAGTGGAGTCGCTGACCACCGAGGCTGGAGTATGTGTGAGGGTCACAGGTAAACATGGCACAGTTTACTTGACCTCCATATACTGCCATGCTCATGCTGACTTGACGAGGATACTAAGCTATATGGATGCCATACTGCTACTGGCGAGCAGTACACCGGTCATTTTTAGCCTGGACGCAAACGCTGTGTCTCCCTTGTGGTTCAGCAAACGTCACGAATTCTTTCGTGGCCAGCTGAACTACAGAAGAGGCGAACAGCTAGATGAGTGGATACTCGGAAGTCGTGCCAGCGTGCTAAATCAAGTCAGCGAGGTGTACACGTTCGATAATCGAAGAGGACAGAGCGATATCGACGTAACAATCGTGAACGAAGCAGCGTCTACGTGGGCCGCGTATGACTGGAGTGTGGACGAGTGGGATTTGAGCGACCACAACATGATTACTGTTGTGACTTCGCCATCCCCAGCAAATGCAGTTGAGAGCTATGCTCCTGTGCCGTCCTGGAAGCTCGCGAATGCTAATTGGCGATTGTTCGACTCGGAGCTGGTAGAGGAAATCGAGGAGCACCTTTCCCAGGAGGATATTAGGATGTTGCCGTTGGATACCGCGGTGTCTGCCCTACGCCTTGCCGTACAGTCTGTGTGCGACAGAGTGTTAGGCCGCAGACCGTCGAGAGCCCAGGGAAAAGTTAAATGGTGGACTGCCGAACTGAGTACCAAACGCCGGGAGGTCAGGAGACTGAGGCGGAGGCTCCAGGATGCACGGCGCAGAGGTCATGAATCTGCACCGTATCTTGCAGCTCATCTGCGGACAGCCGTCCGCGAGTTCAAGACGCTCATCCTGAAGACGAAGGAGGAAAACTGGCGACGCTTCGTTGGAGACCACAGAGACGATCCGTGGGGGCACGTCTACCGGATATGCCGGGGACGAAAGCGGTCTACCGATTTGAGGTGCCTTCGTTCGGATGACGGGCTGGTCGTAACATGGCACGACTGCGCGAGTCTCCTCCTCCACAGCTTTTTTCCAGTTGCGGAGTCGAGTGAAGACATCGTCATTCCGGACGAAGCTGCTCCAGCGCTCGAAGCTTTCGAGGTTGGAGTATGCGTCGCTCGGTTGAAGAGCAGGCGCTCTCCCGGGCTTGACGGCATTACAGGTGGGATCTGCAAGGCGGTATGGCGTGCCATCCCCGAGCACCTGACAGCGTTGTATTCCCGCTGCCTGGCAGAAGGATACTTTCCCCTTGAGTGGAAGTGCCCGCGTGTGGTTGCGCTCCTCAAGGGCCCCGACAAGGATAGGAGCGATCCAGCTTCCTATCGGGGCATCTGCCTGTTGCCAGTGTTTGGCAAAGTGCTTGAGGGGATCATGGTGGATCGAATGAAGGAGGTGCTTCCTGATGGAAATAGATGGCAATTTGGCTTTCGACCTGGACGCTGTGTCGAGGACGCCTGGAAGCACGTAATGACCAGCGTTGCCGCCAGCCAGGCGGTATACGTACTTGGTCTTTTCGTGGACTTTAAGGGCGCCTTTGACAACATCGAGTGGAGCGCCGCGATGCGCCGCTTGATCGATGCGGGATGCAAGGAAGCTAGCTTGTGGAGAAGCTTCTTCTGTGGCAGGAAAGCCAGGATGACCAGCAGATGTGGCGAAGTCGAGGTGGAGGTCACACGAGGGTGCCCCCAGGGATCCATCAGTGGGCCGTTCATCTGGAACACCATGATGGATGTCCTGCTCCAACGCCTGGAGCCCTTGTGCACATTTAGTGCATACGCCGATGACCTGCTGGTTCTTGTCGAGGGAAGGTCGAGAGCTGAACTGGAGCGTCGAGCAGCTGAGCTGATGTCCGTCGTGGGAGCTTGGGGAGCCGAGGTCGGAGTGTCGATCTCAACCAGCAAGACGGCAATGATGATGCTGAAGGGGCGTTTTGCCGTTTCCAGGCCGCCCGTGGTACGGTTTGCAGGAGCAAGCCTACCATACGTCGTCAAGTACCGGTACCTTGGCATCACAGTCGGCGAACGGTTGAACTTTCAGCCGCATATCGCAGGATTGCGGGATAAGCTGACTGGAGTCGTCGGAGCATTAGGTCGCGTTCTACGGGTTGACTGGGGCCTCAGTCCCCGAGCCAGACGCACTATATATGCCGGACTCATGGTGCCTTGCGCACTGTTTGGTGCCTCGGTATGGTATTCCGCGGTCAGGGGAGAGTCGGGGGCCAGGAGGCGCCTCATCTCCTGCCAAAGAGTCATACTCTTAGGATGCCTACCGGTATGCCGTACAGTGTCCACCGTGGCACTGCAGGTGCTTGCTGGAGCTCCGCCGTTGGATTTGGTTGCCAAGCAATTGGCAATCAGATTCAAGGTCAAGCGTGCCCACCCGCTGGAGGATAGTGACTGGCTGTTCGGTCTAGATGTGGCAAATCTAGACCAGAGGCAGATGAAGGCGTTGCTGGACGAAGGCATGTGCTCCGAGTGGCAACGGAGATGGGATGGTGATGAGCACGGTCGACCGACTCATCAGTTTATCCCGGACGCATGCTTCGTTTACAGCCGGCGAGACTTTGGATTCGGTCTTCACGCTGGATTCTTGCTGACGGGCCACGGGTCGCTAAATGCATTTCTGCATCAGAGAAGTCTGAGTGCAACGCCCGCATGTCAATGCGGTGCGGAGCATGAAGACTGGCAGCACGTGCTAGTTGCTTGCCCACTCTATGCAGATCTGCGAGACCTCGACGGACTTGGTGTCAGGAGAGAAGGTACCCGTTGGGACTTTTCCCGGGTCCTGGAGACACCAGAGCGGCTACGACTCCTGGAGATGTTTGCGCGGGCGGTGTTTGCTAGACGGCGGCGAGGGATGGAGCGAAGTGCAGCCACACAGGGCCGACCAGTGCCGGGCTGACGTTAGCCAAAACTGGGATTGCCGGCCAGAGCTTAATCTGGAAGACAAGCCCCAATTGGGGTGAGTCGCCCAATGGACGACCCATTCCGTGTTTGTCGTCAACAAAACTGGGGAGTGGCAATTGCTACGAACAGCCGACCAAAGCTGTAATTTGGTACCACGGGTAACCAGGAGCCCACGGAACTTGTTCCGTCCTGGTTAGTTGGTGCGGCCCTTCGGGGAGTATCGTGGTGGCTGTGTGTTTGATACCCAAATGCGGGGAGAGTTTTCACTCGGCGTGGAGTTGCGTGTCAACCGGGTGCTGTACCCATAGACCAGCAGAGGTTTAGATAGGCCTCGCTCCCCACCAAGGGGGAATGTCATGGACGACAAACATGCATTCAAATTGGTACCGAAGGGGCACTGCTCATGCAGTGTCTTAGAGGGGCGCTAGTCCGACGCTTTGTTTCGGCTCGCTGTATTTTCGAATACCGTGGTAGTAAACCCCTACGGGGTACACGCCACGTTAAACAAATGTAGACGTTCTGTCCCTATCTACTATCTAGCGAAACCACAGCCAAGGGAACGGGCTTGGAATAATTAGCGGGGAAAGAAGACCCTTTTGAGCTTGACTCTAATCTGGCAGTGTAAGGAGACATAAGAGGTGTAGAATAAGTGGGAGATATTAGACTTCGGTTTGGTATCGACAATGAAATACCACTACTCTTATTGTTTCCTTACTTACTTGATTAAATGGAACGTGTATCATTTCCTAGCCATTATACGGATATAATTATTATGTCTTATGGTATTGGGTTTTGATGCAAGCTTCTTGATCAAAGTATCACGAGTTTGTTATATAATCGCAAACAAATTCTTTAATGAGAGAATGCATTTATGTATTCTTGATTTAAAAATTTGGTATAACTCCAATTACTCAGGTATGATCCAATTCAAGGACATTGCCAGGTAGGGAGTTTGACTGGGGCGGTACATCTCTCAAATAATAACGGAGGTGTCCCAAGGCCAGCTCAGTGCGGACAGAAACCACACATAGAGCAAAAGGGCAAATGCTGACTTGATCTCGGTGTTCAGTACACACAGGGACAGCAAAAGCTCGGCCTATCGATCCTTTTGGTTTAAAGAGTTTTTAACAAGAGGTGTCAGAAAAGTTACCATAGGGATAACTGGCTTGTGGCGGCCAAGCGTTCATAGCGACGTCGCTTTTTGATCCTTCGATGTCGGCTCTTCCTATCATTGTGAAGCAAAATTCACCAAGCGTTGGATTGTTCACCCATGCAAGGGAACGTGAGCTGGGTTTAGACCGTCGTGAGACAGGTTAGTTTTACCCTACTAATGACAAAACGTTGTTGCGACAGCATTCCTGCGTAGTACGAGAGGAACCGCAGGTACGGACCAATGGCACAATACTTGTTCGAGCGAACAGTGGTATGACGCTACGTCCGTTGGATTATGCCTGAACGCCTCTAAGGTCGTATCCGTGCTGGACTGCAATGATAAATAAGGGGCAATTTGCATTGTATGGCTTCTAAACCATTAAAAGTTTTTAATTTATTTTATTAACGACAATGGATGTGATGCCAATGTTATTTATAACATAGTAAATTGGGAGGATCTCCGATCACCTGATGCCGCGCTAGTTATATTTTAAAACATTATTTAATACAATGACAAAGCCTAGAATCAATTGTAAACGACTTTTGTAACAGGCAAGGTGTTGTAAGTGGTTGAGCAGCTGCCATACTGCGATCCACTGAAGCTTATCCTTTGCTTGATGATTCGATAAAAAGAAAGAGAAGACGAACATAATTCGTATGATTGGGTTATACATTCGCTTAAAATATATTATCAATCTTATTGTTATATATATTTTGGTGTATGTTTTTGCCTACTGTATGAAAGTTTCGTCTGCGTTGCTTTTAAAGATTTATATGTTTCAATAACACAAACATATAAATAAAATTGATCATTTGATGATCAATATATATACAATACTGAAGGGGCAGTATTGAAAACAAACATGTTTAAACTAAACATTAAGTTATATACAAGATAATGAAATTATTGGATGAACGAAAATATATAAAAATGGTGATACCAGAAAAAAGACTTCAATTATTATTGAGGAAAGCATTTAACATTGAACAATATATGTATATTCAATACTTAAGGCAATATTGATATATATATGAAAATATGGAATTGACGGATGGAATATATGAAAAATATATATACACAATACCTAAATTAAAACTTCAATTATTATTGAGGAAAGCATTTAACATTGAACAATATATATATATTCAATACTTAAGGCAATATTGTATATATATGAAAATATGGAATTGACGGATGGAATATATGAAAAATATATATACACAATACCTAAATTAAAACTTCAATTATTATTGAGGAAAGCATTTAACATTGAACAATATATATATTTTCAATACTTAAGGCAATATTGATATATATATGAAAATATGGAATTGACGGATGGAATATATGAAAAATATATATACACAATACCTAAATTAAAACTTCAATTATTATTGAGGAAAGCATTTAACATTGAACAATATATATATATTCAATACTTAAGGCAATATTGATATATATATGAAAATATGGAATTGACGGATGGAATATATGAAAAATATATATACACAATACCTAAATTAAAACTTCAATTATTATTGAGGAAAGCATTTAACATTGAACAATATATATATATTCAATACTTAAGGCAATATTGATATATATATGAAAATATGGAATTGACGGATGGAATATATGAAAAATATATATACACAATACCTAAATTAAAACTTCAATTATTATTGAGGAAAGCATTTAACATTGAACAATATATATATATTCAATACTTAAGGCAATATTGATATATATATGAAAATATGGAATTGACGGATGGAATATATGAAAAATATATATACACAATACCCAAAATAAAACTTCAATTATTATTGAGGAAAGCATTTAACATTGAACAATATATGTATTATTCAATACTTAAGGCAATATTGATATATATATGAAAATATGGAATTGACGGATGGAATATATGAAAAATATATATACACAATACCTAAATTAAAACTTCAATTATTATTGAGGAAAGCATTTAACATTGAACAATATATATATATTCAATACTTAAGGCAATATTGATATATATATGAAAATATGGAATTGACGGATGGAATATATGAAAAATATATATACACAATACCTAAAATAAAACTTCAATTATTATTGAGGAAAGCATTTAACATTGAACAATATATATATATTCAATACTTAAGGCAATATTGATATATATATGAAAATATGGAATTGACGGATGGAATATATGAAAAATATATATACACAATACCCAAAATAAAACTTCAATTATTATTGAGGAAAGCATTTAACATTGAACAATATATGTATTTTCAATACTTAAGGCAATATTGATATATATATGAAAATATGGAATTGACGGATGGAATATATGAAAAATATATATACACAATACCTAAATTAAAACTTCAATTATTATTGAGGAAAGCATTTAACATTGAACAATATATATATATTCAATACTTAAGGCAATATTGATATATATATGAAAATATGGAATTGACGGATGGAATATATGAAAAATATATTTATGCAATACCTAAATTAAAACTTCAATTATTATTGAGGGAAGCATTTAACATTGAACAATATATATATATTCAATACTTAAGACAATATTGATATATATGTGAAAATATGGAATTGACACGGATGGCATATGTAAAAAATATATATGCACAATACTTTAATTAAACCTACAATTATTATTGAGGAGAACATTTTAACATTGAACAATATATATATGCTCAATACTAACGGCAATATTGATATAAATATGAATATATGGAATTGACTTGACGGATGGAATATATGAAAAATATATATATGCACAATACCTAAATTAAAACTTCAATAATTTTGAGGAAACCATATAACATAGAACAATATATATATAAATACAATAATTTGGGCAATATTGAAATATATGTATATATATATATATACGAAAATATGGAATTGGTGAATGGAAATCAAATAAAGATACACAATACTTAAATTTACCTTTTCCTATTCTTTGCCCCTTTAAAAACAAAATGGAATTTTGTATAATACGTGATAATGAAATTTGTGGATGAACATATGTATTTAAATATAATATAATACAAATATTGAAGACTATTCTACAAGATATATAATTAAATTGTAAGTAAACCATTATTGAACCTATATATGATAATAATATAATAACAATGACATTTCTAAAGTATATAAAAAATACCCAAGAGGATCTAATTTATAATAGTTGTGATTATGAATTTTTGATATATTGTATATGATTATTGTATGCATATAAAATTATAAATGATTTAACCTATATATATATATATATATATATATATATATATTTATAATCTTATAATATATTAAATTAATTTATTATTAAAATACTACATGAAAAAGTTGAGGTGTATGGTAATAATTGGAAAAAATGTCGCCATTATGGAATATGTGTCAAAAAACCTATATAGGGAGTGGTGTCGCGCAAGGCATGTCATATGAAAAATTTTATATATGGTAAATTCATATGACTGTGGAGTGTTGCCTTGCCGGCATAAGTCAATTATGTTAAAATAAAAAGAATAATGAAGTTATATAAATGTATCATTAAATTGGTACATGAAAATGTTAAGGTGAATGGTAGCCTTTGGAAAAAATGTCACCATTATGGAATATGTGTCAAAAAACCTATATAGGGAGTGGTGTCGCGCAAGGCATGTCATATGAAAAATTTTATATATGGTAAATTCATATGACTGTGGAGTGTTGCCTTGCCGGCATAAGTCAATTATGTTAAAAAAAAAAGAATAATGAAGTTATATAAATGTATCATTAAATTGGTACATGAAAATGTTAAGGTGAATGGTAGCCTTTGGAAAAAATGTCACCATTATGGAATATGTGTCAAAAAACCTATATAGGGAGTGGTGTCGCGCAAGGCATGTCATATGAAAAATTTTATATATGGTAAATTCATATGACTGTGGAGTGTTGCCTTGCCGGCATAAGTCAATTATGTTAAAATAAAAAGAATAATGAAGTTATATAAATGTATCATTAAATTGGTACATGAAAATGTTAAGGTGAATGGTAGCCTTTGGAAAAAATGTCACCATTATGGAATATGTGTCAAAAAACCTATATAGGGAGTGGTGTCGCGCAAGGCATGTCATATGAAAAATTTTATATATGGTAAATTCATATGACTGTGGAGTGTTGCCTTGCCGGCATAAGTCAATTATGTTAAAATAAAAAGAATAATGAAGTTATATAAATGTATCATTAAATTGGTACATGAAAATGTTAAGGTGAATGGTAGCCTTTGGAAAAAATGTCACCATTATGGAATATGTGTCAAAAAACCTATATAGGGAGTGGTGTCGCGCAAGGCATGTCATATGAAAAATTTTATATATGGTAAATTCATATGACTGTGGAGTGTTGCCTTGCCGGCATAAGTCAATTATGTTAAAATAAAAAGAATAATGAAGTTATATAAATGTATCATTAAATTGGTACATGAAAATGTTAAGGTGAATGGTAGCCTTTGGAAAAAATGTCACCATTATGGAATATGTGTCAAAAAACCTATATAGGGAGTGGTGTCGCGCAAGGCATGTCATATGAAAAATTTTATATATGGTAAATTCATATGACTGTGGAGTGTTGCCTTGCCGGCATAAGTCAATTATGTTAAAATAAAAAGAATAATGAAGTTATATAAATGTATCATTAAATTGGTACATGAAAATGTTAAGGTGAATGGTAGCCTTTGGAAAAAATGTCACCATTATGGAATATGTGTCAAAAAACCTTTATATGGGAGCAGTGTGTGTCTCGCAAGGCATGTCATATGAAAAATTTTATATATGGTAAATTCATATGACTGTGGCGTTTTGCCTTGCCGTCATTAAATCGTTATTTATTATGTTAAAATAAAATAGAATAATGAAGTTATATAAATTGTGATTAAATGGTACAAGCCAAAATGTTAAGTTGAATGGTAGATTTGGAAAAAATTTATTGTTACTACATCATGTAAACAAATTGGTTTCCTTTTATCGTAAAATTAAACATTTGCGTCCAATGTAAATTCGTTTCATACAGATGTATGGATGATTAGTACGTTGGAAAAAAAGTTTTAAAAATTTTGTAACTATTTTAAATATTTGTCATAAATGAAACTTTTAAATTTTACATACTATGTAATTTAGTATGTGAATAATTTAAAATAATATATTTTTATCGCATGATTATGTATGTAATTTATACATACATAATTTATACATATAAATAAATTGTCAAGTTTGTCATCAAAATTAAAATGTTTATTCCATTTTGGTATTAAGCAATGTGTGATAAAATACTATATTAGGAGTAAGTGTACCCATAAAGATATTTATGAAGAATTATATATATATATAGATATAATATGTAGTGCATTTTAAAATAATGTGAAACAAGTAAATTAATGTTAAAATAAAAATGTTGTAATAATGATATTGTTTATATTTTAAATGTATCATTAAATTTTTTACATGAAAATGTTAAGGTGAATGGTAGCCTTTGGAAAAAATGTCACCATTATGGAATATGTGTCAAAAAACCTATATAGGGAGTGGTGTCCGCAAGGCATGTCATATGAAAAATTTTATATATGGTAAATTCATATGACTGTGGAGTGTTGCCTTGCCGGCATAAGTCAATTATGTTAAAATAAAAAGAATAATGAAGTTATATAAATGTATCATTAAATTGGTACATAAAAATGTTAAGGTGAATGGTAGCCTTTGGAAAAAATGTCACCATTATGGAATATGTGTCAAAAAACCTTTATAGGGAGTGGTGTCGCGCGAAGGCATGTCATATGAAAAATTTTATATATGGTAAATTCATATGACTGTGGGGAGTGTTGCCTTGCCGGCATAAGTCAATTATGTTAAAATAAAAAGAATAATGAAGTTATATAAATGTATCATTAAATTGGTACATGAAAATGTTAAGGTGAATGGTAGCCTTTGGAAAAAATGTCACCATTATGGAATATGTGTCAAAAAACCTATATAGGGAGTGGTGTCGCGCAAGGCATGTCATATGAAAAATTTTATATATGGTAAATTCATATGACTGTGGAGTGTTGCCTTGCCGGCATAAGTCAATTATGTTAAAATAAAAAGAATAATGAAGTTATATAAATGTATCATTAAATTGGTACATGAAAATGTTAAGGTGAATGGTAGCCTTTGGAAAAAATGTCACCATTATGGAATATGTGTCAAAAAACCTATATAGGGAGTGGTGTCGCGCAAGGCATGTCATATGAAAAATTTTATATATGGTAAATTCATATGACTGTGGAGTGTTGCCTTGCCGGCATAAGTCAATTATGTTAAAATAAAAAGAATAATGAAGTTATATAAATGTATCATTAAATTGGTACATGAAAATGTTAAGGTGAATGGTAGCCTTTGGAAAAAATGTCACCATTATGGAATATGTGTCAAAAAACCTATATAGGGAGTGGTGTCGCGCAAGGCATGTCATATGAAAAATTTTATATATGGTAAATTCATATGACTGTGGAGTGTTGCCTTGCCGGCATAAGTCAATTATGTTAAAATAAAAAGAATAATGAAGTTATATAAATGTATCATTAAATTGGTACATGAAAATGTTAAGGTGAATGGTAGCCTTTGGAAAAAATGTCACCATTATGGAATATGTGTCAAAAAACCTTATATAGGGAGTGGTGTCGCGCAAGGCATGTCATATGAAAAATTTTATATATGGTAAATTCATATGACTGTGGAGTGTTGCCTTGCCGGCATAAGTCAATTATGTTAAAAATAAAAGAATAATGAAGTTATATAAATGTATCATTAAATTGGTACATGAAAATGTTAAGGTGAATGGTAGCCTTTGGAAAAAATGTCACCATTATGGAATATGTGTCAAAAAACCTTTATAGGGGAGTGGTGTCGCGCAAGGCATGTCATATGAAAAATTTTATATATGGTAAATTCATATGACTGTGGAGTGTTGCCTTGCCGGCATAAGTCAATTATGTTAAAATAAAAAGAATAATGAAGTTATATAAATGTATCATTAAATTGGTACATGAAAATGTTAAGGTGAATGGTAGCATTTGGAAAAAATGTCGCCATTATGGAATATGTGCCAAAAAACCTATTCATGGTGAGCAGTGTGTGCTCATCACATTATATGCTGAAAGCATATAATTTTAAAAGTATGTCATATACTCGTTTTCTGAGTTATTATATCGTTATTTGTTATGTTGTATAACATTTGGCTACGATATTAAGAAAAAGATAATTGTGAAACTTAAAGCCAAGATGTGTTGTTTGTAATAATTTATTGTTACTACATCATGTAAACAAATTGGTTTCCTTTTATCGTAAAATTAAACATTTGCGTCCAATGTAAATTCGTTTCATACAGATGTATGGATGATTAGTACGTTGGAAAAAAAAAAGTTTCTAAAATTTTTGTAACTATTTTAAATATTTGTCATAAATGAAACTTTTAACATTTTACATACTATGTAATTTAGTATGTGATTTGTTTTACTTAATATATTTTTATCGCATGATTATGTATGTATTTTATACATACATAATTTATACATATAAATAAATTGTCAAGTTTGTCATCAAAATTAAAATGTTTATTCCATTTTGGTATTAAGCAATGTGTGATAAAATATATATTAAGTAAGTGTACCCATAAAGATATTTTTGAACGAATTATATATTTCATATAGATATAATATGTAGTGCATTTTTAAAATAATGTGAAACAATAAATTAACGAACATGAAATGCTATGTAACAATGGCCATATTCGTTTATATTTTACATTAATATCTATAGTATATTTTTTATTCAAAAATATATTAGTTAATGTAAATACATTTTGTATATATGTATGTATATTTTGTACATACAAATATTGAAGACTATTCTACAAGATATATAATTAAATATTGTAAACCAAGTATAATTGAATATAGTAAAGTATATAAAAATACACAAGAGGAGCTAATGGATAATAGTTGTGATTATGAAGTTTTGATATATTGTATATGATTATTGTATGCATATAAAATTATAAATGATTTAACCTATATATATATATATATATATATATACATATATATTTATAAACTTATAATATATTAAATTAATTTATTATTAAAATACTACATGAAAAAGTTGAGGTGTATGGTAATAATTGGAAAAAATGTCGCCATTATGGAATATGTGTCAAAAAACCTATATAGGGAGTGGTGTCGCGCAAGGCATGTCATATGAAAAATTTTATATATGGTAAATTCATATGACTGTGGAGTGTTGCCTTGCCGGCATAAGTCAATTGTGTTAAAATAAAAAGAATAATGAAGTTATATAAATGTATCATTAAATTGGTACATGAAAATGTTAAGGTGAATGGTAGCCTTTGGAAAAAATGTCACCATTATGGAATATGTGTCAAAAAACCTATATAGGGAGTGGTGTCGCGCAAGGCATGTCATATGAAAAATTTTATATATGGTAAATTCATATGACTGTGGAGTGTTGCCTTGCCGGCATAAGTCAATTATGTTAAAATAAAAAGAATAATGAAGTTATATAAATGTATCATTAAATTGGTACATGAAAATGTTAAGGTGAATGGTAGCCTTTGGAAAAAATGTCACCATTATGGATTATGTGTCAAAAAACCTATATAGGGAGTGGTGTCGCGCAAGGCATGTCATATGAAAAATTTTATATATGGTAAATTCATATGACTGTGGAGTGTTGCCTTGCCGGCATAAGTCAATTATGTTAAAATAAAAAGAATAATGAAGTTATATAAATGTATCATTAAATTGGTACTTGAAAATGTTAAGGTGAATGGTAGCATTTGGAAAAAATGTCGCCATTATGGAATATGTGCCAAAAAACCTATTCATGGTGAGCAGTGTGTGCTCATCACATTATATGCTGAAAGCATATAATTTTAAAAGTATGTCATATACTCGTTTTCTGAGTTATTATATCGTTATTTGTTATGTTGTATAACATTTGGCTACGATATTAAGAAAAAGATAATTGTGAAACTTAAAGCCAAGACGTGTTGTTTGTAATAATTTATTGTTACTACATCATGTAAACAAATTGGTTTCCTTTTTATCGTAAAATTAAACATTTGCGTCCAATGTAAATTCGTTTCATACAGATGTATGGATGATTAGTACGTTGGAAAAAAAAGTTACTAAAATTTTTGTAACTATTTTAAATATTTGTCATAAATGAAACTTTTAACATTTTACATACTATGTAATTTAGTATGTGATTTGTTTTACTTAATATATTTTTATCGCATGATTATGTATGTATTTTATACATACATAATTTATACATATAAATAAATTGTCAAGTTTGTCATCAAAAATTAAAATGTTTATTCCATTTTGGTATTAAGCAATGTGTGATAAAATATATATTAAGTAAGTGTACCCATAAAGATATTTTTGAACGAATTATATATTTCATATAGATATAATATGTAGTGCATTTTAAAATAATGTGAAACAATAAATTAACGAACATGAAATGCTATGTAACAATGGCCATATTCGTTTATATTTTACATTAATATCTATAATATATTTTTTATTCAAAAATATATTAAGTTGTAATGTAAATACATTTTGTATATATGTAT
>JAEIGF010000481.1:0-2500 GCA_018903485.1 Drosophila littoralis
CATACACACATACACACACACACACACACACACACACACACGCACACACACAAATACACACACACACACACAATCACACACACACACACACACACACACACACACACACACACACACACACACACACACACACATACACACACATACACACATACACACATACACACATACACACATACACACATACACACATACACATACACACACATACACACACACACATATACACATACACATACACATACACATACACATACACATACACATACACATACACATACACATACACATACACATACACATACACATACACATACACATACACATACACATACACATACACATACACACATACACATATCAATATATGCCAATGACTCACAACTGGTTTCAGACAAATGTCGAGACACAAAAGCTGATGGGGCTGAAGTTAAAATTTGAGTTGGTGGGGTTAAAGAGGCACCGAGATTGCTTTTTGCAATCTGGGCTAGACATGCAGGTCTATCTTTGCTGCCAGGAGCTGACGAGGCTGAAGCTGTTTTGCTGACTGGGGCAGGCTCAATTACAGGGTCTACTACAACAACTATAGTGGATACAACTGGGGTAATAATTGGAGAATCGGAGGAGGCCATAATACTACATTGGTGATAAATCCAAGTTGCTAGGCATGGACAAAAGAGACGTAGGTGTATGGACAGACGGAGAAGACAAAGGCAAAAATTAAGGCTCTAACCGGCGATTGGGTGGAGACTCGAATTTATATTTGTTAAGCTACTCAAAACTCGAGTCAAAGTAACTCGAGAGCTTAGGTTTTAAGAATTGATTTCTCACAGTATTATACATTCTGAAGAAATCAATTTGTTTGTCGATGCATTCTGAGTTAGACCTGCACATTCAGCATGCATCATATTTTCGAATAGGCAGCAATTAACAAATTGCGGCAGTGCAGAATCATCAGCCTGCTTGTGCATAATTTCTACCGGCGGTAAAAGATAAGCAGAAGTTGCGAAAGCGCAGAGCGAAACGAAACACTGCACAAAAGTAGAGCAAGTAAACTATTCGAACGCAAACAAATTGCTTGGAGCGAAAAGCAACAGCAAAAATTTGCGAGAGCGAGATGCACAAGCCGAACCAGCGAACACCTCCACAAACAAGTGTATGCACAGGGGAGCACCAAAGCAAAATCACCAATAACAAAAGTACGGAACTGACCCCGCGCTTAATAAATGCAATAATATATATATATATATATAAAAATTGTTTAAAAAAAGAACAATTAAACACTCACATTTTTAAAATATATGTAGATTCTTTATTATTATAGAAATACAAAGTTTCTTTATAATAATTTTTTTTAAATTAGTTAAATTTAACAAATATGTTTAATATTATTAGATGATTGGTTATGATTATGATTAAGTTATTATGGGATGATTTAAGTTATAATTAAAACTTTAGTCAATTTGCAAATGCAAAGTATGTCGCTTTTATTTCTATACTCTTTTTGTCACGAACATATTATTTTATAAAGTCATTTCTATTTATTTTAATATTAAGTTTATGTAATAAATTTGATATTTCTGTTTTGTTTTCATTTCCTTTGAGGACTTTGTACCCTTTCTCTTGTTCTACCCTTTTCTTTACTTACCATATTTTTGCTTAATATTCTAGATAGGGCATGAGATACAGTTTGAACCTTGTAACTGATGAGTATAAGGTTTTTTATTATTGAAAACATTTTTCGATCAGATGGGCAATGGTTGTATCAGTATTGGCGCTCTCATCTGCAAACTTAAATGAAGACGAAAAAATCAAGCCACACACGCCAAAAGGCTCGCTGGTATTCTTCAATGTGCCCGTCCCATCAGTAGATTAAGGAGAAGAGCTCTTGCCCAGATACTCCACCACCAGCTCCACCCACCCATCCCTAGGGCGACGCGGCCTCCTCCTCTCAGGCCGACTACCTGATAGAAAAAGATATTGTAAACCTCACAAATATAACAAATCCAAAACTAGTTTTTCTTGATAAAAACATGGCGAACTCAACTAAAGACAAACCAATGGTGTATAAGGCAATAAGCGACCTTAAAAGCCGTTGAATAAATATCTACCTAAAAGTTGAAAATTGCATAGGATTATATGAAAACTGCATTACAGAAGGAAATCAGAGTAAATTCTTGAAGCTTGAATTTTTGTCAGTATAAACCCTTCAGCTGGAAATTTTATTGTTGCTGTCGGAGCTACGACGACAGCGGACAACTCGGATAAATCGATTGGTTCTTCTCGTACCAGTTATCACCCATTGCGGAACTGAACTTGTGCCCATAATAGAGCTCACAGCTGCCGGAGTAACAAAAGAGATAGCGATAACTGCTGTGTGATCAGAGTGGTAAGCTGGTGAATTGTAGTCAGTGGCTGAAGATGATTCGGTAACAACAAGTCATGAGATGTTGAAATTTTATGAGTATCTAGGGCTGCGAGCTGATCATTTAGTTTGAGA
>JAEIGF010000481.1:7500-25000 GCA_018903485.1 Drosophila littoralis
CAGCTGGAGCAATCCTTGTGTCATTTTGATGCCATTTTGGCCAGGCTGGATTGCACATACTCCGATAAAACATCGTTGCGCTTGCTCAGGCAAGGCCTAGAAGTGGTCAGACAGGGCGATATGCCCCTCATGCAGTATTACGACGAAGTCGAAAGGAAACTGACACTGGTGACCAATAAAATTGTTATGTCACACCAGCAGTTATGTCACACGCAGAAGTTAGAGCCGACGCCCTGCATGCCTTCATTTCGGGTCTTAAAACATCGCTCAGAGCCGTGGTTTTCCCTGCACAGCCCAAAGACCTACCTTCTGCTTTGGCTCTGGCCAGAGAGGCGGAGTCAAGTATTGAGAGGAGCATGTTCGCGAATTCGTACGCCAAGGCTGTGGAGGAGCGGGCTCAAGGGGCTGAAATCAGCAAGGGTCGTTCCCAGAATAAGCAAGGCAGGTATACCAAGGAAGAGCATAACCAAGATAGGAACTCACACTTTGTTAAGCGCCAAAAGGGCAACGCCCAGGAACAGGTTAACAAAGACAATCAAGCGCAGGTCCCACAGCCAATGGAGGTTGACTCATCCTCCAAGTCTAGGCAACGTACCGATTATAGCAAACGTCAGGCCAATGATTCGAACGCCGCTAAGCGGCATAGTTCCTCAGACCGTTCGACAGGCCCGAGACGACAACGTGTTAATAACGTTGTCCAAACGGAGCCCAAACAACTTAAGGCAGAGGTCGAAAGGGCGGCGAAAGAGGCGGTTGAAGAAATTGATAGTGACAATGAGTACGCCCCGAGTGAAGACTCGATTCATTTTTTAGGGGGCAATCCCAGTTGCCGTTCATCGAACGACGGTTGGCTTGGAGAACATTAAAAATGCTAATCGACACAGGCGCGGCGAAAAATTATGTCAAGCCCGTAAAGGAGCTAAAGACCATAATGCCGGTCGCCAAAACATTTTCGGTGAACTCCATACACGGTTCCACCCAGATTAAGCAAAAGTGCTTGATGAACATCTTCAGGCACACTTCCCCATTTTTTCTACTAGACACTCTCAGCTCGTTTGACGCTATTATAGGCTTCGACTTGTTAACACAGGCCGGAGTTAAGCTTAATCTAGCAGAGAACACTCTAGAATACCAGGGCACATCTGAGAAACTTCAGTACTACAACTGTGCTGATGTTAATTTCACCAATGTCAATGACATCATAGTCCCTGACTCCATTAAAAAGGAGTTTAGGAACATGATCATTAAGAGGAAAAAAGCTTTTTCAACAGCCAACGAAGCCCTACCCTTCAACACCGCTGTCACTGCTACGATTCGTACGGTAGACAATGAGCCGGTGTACTTTGTAAACAACGAAGTCAAACAAATGCTGAAAGACGGCATTATCAGGCCCTCAAGGTCCCCCTACAACAGCCCGACTTGGGTTGTTGATAAAAAAGGCACAGATGCAAAAAGGTTGGTCATCGATTTCAGGAAACTGAACGAACGAACTATCCCAGACCGTTACCCAATGCCCAGCATCCCCATGATTCTAGCGATGCTAAATTTTTTACCACCCTCGACCTGAAGTCAGGGTACCACCAAATTTACCTTGCGAAACATGACCGATGCGATGCGAGCAGCATTTTCCAACGTGCATTAGACGAAGTTCTGAGGGAACAAATTGGCAAAACGTGTTACGTTTATGTAGATGACGTCATAGTCTTCTCAAAAAACGAAACGGACCACTTCCACCACATCGATACTGTGCTCAAGTGCCTAATCGATGCTAACATGAGAGTTAGCCAGGAAAAACTAGGTTCTTTAAGCAAAGCGTGGAATACCTCGGCTTCATTGTAAGCAAGGACGGAATAAAATCCGATCCACAAAAAGTTAGAGCCATGCAGGAATACGCTGAGTCGAAAAACATTCACAGCGTTAGAGCTTTCCTAGGGTTAGCAAGTTACTATAGGGTCTTCATCAAAGACTTTGCCGCTATAGCCCGTCCGATAACGGACATACTGAAAGGGGAAACGAATCGGTGAGCAAGCATATGTCAAAAAAAATTCCTGTTGAGTTTAACGAGACTCCACGTAACGCATTTGAAAGTCTGCGCAACATTTTGGCATCAGAAGGTGTCATACTCATGTACCCGGACTTCAAAAAGCCGTTTGACATCACCACCGATGCATCAGCTAGCGGCATTGGCGCGGTACTATCCCAAGAGGGTAGACCGATTACGATGATATCTCGCACCCTGAAATAGGCCGAGAAAAATTATGCCACCAATGAAAGGGAATTGCTGGCTATTGTGTGGGCTTTGGGCAAATTACAGAACTTCCTGTACCAGGGAAATTAACATTTTCACTGACCACCAGCCTCTCACGTTCGCAGTAGCAGATAAGAATACCAATTCCAAAATAAAAAGATGGAAGGCACACATTGACCAACATAATGCCAAAGTTTTTTACAAACCAGGCAATCAAAAACTTAGTTGCCGATGCCCTCTCCAGGCGGAACGTTAACGCCCTGCAAGATGAGCCTGAATCAGACGCTGCAACCATTCACAGCGAACTCTCACTGACCTACACGGTCGAGGCTACGGATAAACCGCTAAACTGCTTCAGAAACCAAATTGTTCTGGAGGAAGCTCGTTTCCCTCTAAAGCGGAATCTACTGCTGTTTCGTAGCAAGACGCGCCACTTGATCAATTTCACTGACAAGACCAGCATCTTAAAAACACTTAAAGAAGTGGTAAACACGGGTGTCGTAAACGCTATACACTGCGACCTGCCCACTTTAGCAAGTTTCCAGCACGACTTAATTGCCCACTTTCCGGCCACCCAATTTCGTCACTGCAAGAACTTTGTACAAGACATAACCGATAAGAGTGAGCAGTTGGAAATTGTCACAGTTGAGCACAATCGTGCGCACAGAGCGGCGCAGGAAAATATCAAACAGGTCCTTCGCGAATACTATTTTCCCAAGATGAGCAGCTTAGCCAAGGAAGTCGTTGCAAACTGCAAAGTCTGCACCAAAGCCAAATATGACAGGCACCCTAAATAACAGGAGCTCGGGGAAACCCCCATCCCAGATTACACCGGCGAAATGTTGCACATAGACATCTTCTCAACCGATCGGAAGCAATTCCTAACATGTGTTGACAAGTTCTCAAAATTCGCGGTCGTACAACCAATACTGTCCCGAACAATTGTTGACATTACAGGGCCTTTGTTGCAACTTGTAAACATCTTTCCTAAAATCAAAACAATATTTTGCGACAATGAGGCTGCGTTTAACTCTGAAACCATCACCTCTATGCTCAGAAACAGCTACGGCATTGACGTTGTGAATGCGCCCCCGCCTCATAGCTCGTCGAATGGTCAAGTGGAACGGTTCCATAGCACCTTGGCCGAAATCGCCAGATGTCTAAAGTTAGGCAAAAAAATCAGCGACACGATAGAATTAATCCTGAAGGCGACAGTAGAGTACAACAAAACCCTACACTCAGTCATCCGTGAAAAACCAATTGACATTGTTCATGCTGGGTCTAATGAGCGTCTCTCTGGCATCAAAGAAAGGTTGGCGAAAGCCCAACAGGACAACATCAAAAGATGTAATGCTGCCAGACAAAACCGTATTTTTGATGTAGGTGAAAAAGTCTCAGAAAAACAATAGGAGGTTAGGAAACAAACTGACCCCGTTATGCTCGGAGCAAACAGTTGAAGCAGGCCTAGGAACGTCTGTTCTAATTAAAGGGAGGGTGGTCCACAAGGACAACCTCAAATAGGTTCCCCCTTTACAATAGCTAGTAAGATTAGTTTAATCACCCCTTTTTCGCTATGTTTAAATTTCAGGTTCGCCTTCACGATGCTTGTTACCTTAACAGCAGCTAATGCTCGGGTCACCGACTTCTCGCATGCCATCCCCGTTTTGGACGGTGAGGTATTGGTGTTTGAACAAAGAGACTGCTTGAGGCACTCAAGCAATCTTTCAGAATTTATTAGCATGATAGATGAGACAGAGAAGTTGTCCGATTCCTTTCCCCAGTCACATATGCGTAAGTTATTAGACGTTGATACAGATCATCTAAGAACCCTGTTGTCCGTACTCAAAGTGCACCACAGATTTTTTTTTTTTTTTACAGTCCGCCATTTTGTATCCTGTTTTCTTGCATAAGTGGCACACCATTTTTGCTTCCTTGTAGTCGACACTAGCTTTGTCAGAACCTTGAGCACTACGCTTTTTGTCAAATGAAAACGCCTTCAGTTCCATTTGAAGTTGACTTGTCGTTTGTATATTGGACGAGAACACCATGCGCTGCAAACGACTGTCAAAATTTGCCATGTGCGCAAGCGCAGTCGATACAGCTATCTCATCTGAACTCATGTTTCGCCATTTTATTGCATATGCAGCAGGTTCAAGAATGTAGCTGCTGAAGTTTCCTTAATTTCGAAACGCTGCACAAACAATTCTTTGAACTGTTCCCCATTGATGCCGGGAGAGAGTTCTCAGTTGAGAGTAATTGACGTGTTTTACTTGTGCTCCAAGATTTTTATATCTTTTTTTGCGCTTTAATCCTGCTTTTTATTTCTAAATTTGGCCTTTTTTGTGCTTTATTTAAAAAGCTGTATAATTGTGCAAAGTGTTATTCTGTTATCGCAGCGTAAGTCTGTTAATAATTGCATTTATTGAACGCGGCGTCAGTTCTGTATTGTTGTTATTGCCTGTTTTGATTCTTTTGCTTTGGTGCTCCCCTGTGCATACACTTGTTTGTGCGTGTGTTCGCTGCCGCATATTTCTGCTTGTGCATCGCGCTCTCGCAAATTTTTTGCTATTGCCTTTCGCTCCAAACAATTTGTTTGAGTACGATAATTGTTTTTGAGTGTTTACTTGCTCTATTCTTGTGCACCGTTTTCGTTTTGCTCTGCGCTCTCGCAACTTGCTTATTACAAGAATTATGTCGTGCTGTAAGAAACTTTGCACGTTCAAGCAGGCTGATGATTCTGCACAGCCGCAATTTGTTAATTGTTGGCTGTATGAGAATATGATGCATGCTAAATGTGCAGGTCTCACTGGGCGTGATTGCGACAAGATCGCTGCAGTTGCCAAGAAGGGCTGCGGTGGCTTGCGTTGGTCGTGCCCAGATTGCATCGACAAGCAAATTGATTTCTCCAGAATGTATAATTCTGTGAGAAATCAATTCTTAAAATTGAATAATGTGGCTAAGCAACTGTCGAGTAAATTTGACTCGAGTTTTGAGTTGCTTGCCAATTATAAATTTGAGTCTCCAACCAATCGCCGGTTGGAGCCTCAACTTTTGCAATTGCCGTCTACGTCTGTTCAGACTCCTAAGCCTTTCTTGTTTCTACCTGGCAACATGGATTTATCTCCAATGTTGTCTTTATCGCCTTCCCCAAGCGACTGCCCAATTACCCCCGTTTTATCCCCTATAGTAGTTCCAGCAGAGCCCGTACCCGATACCGTCCCAGTTATCCAAACTGCCTCAGCCCCGTCAGCTCCTGGCCGCAAAGGTAGACCTGCCCGTAATCTTGCCCAGATTGTTAAACACAATCATGGTGCCTCTTTAGCTCCTCCATCTCCTGTACTACCTGCAGCCCCATCAGCACCTACTTTAACGGTTGTTGCCCCTCGTAGGCAAGTTTTTGTGTCTCGACTTTCATCGGACACCACTTCTGAGTCATTGGCAGCCTATATTGCTAGCAAATCTTCTGCTAGCGTGTCAATAACCAAATTTAATTTCTCCACCCCTCGTGAAATATCATCATTCAAAATAAATGTTTAACATGATATGTTCCCAATCATTTGTGATCCCAAATTTTGGCCTCCACACATGATTGTTCACGAGTTCAAGCCCCAAAAAGCGTAACCAGCCTGTCACCCTTCCAGTCCCTTCAATACCGGGTACCATTTCTGCCCCAAAAACTAACTTCATCTTCTGACCAAATCTGTATTCATTATCAGAATGTCAGAGGTCTTATTTCAAAGCTTAAAAATCTTTTCATGACCAGTACTTCCTTCGACTCGGATATAATAGCATTTTTCCGAAACATGGTTAAATTCAACCATATCCGATTTTGAGGTATTTTCGAATAGTTTTATTTTGCATAGAAATGATCGGCCGATCATTGAAATGTTCCTCCATCTTCTGATATTCAAGTTTATATGAAACATATTACTTGTATTAAAGAAGTTTCTTCACACGTGACCTATTTATGGTTTTGGGTGATTTTAATTTGCCGAACATCTCTTGGTCATTATTCACTGCCGAAAATTATCTAGTGCCCTTAGCACAGCATGATTTTATAGACTGCATGCTTGATCTTTCGTTGTTTCAAATCAATTCAAATTCTAATCATTTGTGTTGTATCCTTATACTATTTCTTCCTCTAGTTCTATACCTCCTCCTATTATTTCACACTCCTCTCTCCTTTCAGCTATAAACTCTTTAAAATCTTCTTACTCTCCTGGGCCTGACAATATTCCTAGTTGTCTACTCAAGGAGTGTAGTTCTTATCTTCTTTATCCATTGCAAAAGCTTTTTAATCTATCTCTTGTCTTTCCATCTCTTTGGAAAGAATCTTATATCATTCCTCTCCACAAGAAAGGTGGAAAGTCTGATATACAAAATTACAGGGGCATTGCAAAACTGTCCGCTATTCCTAAATTATTTGAAAAAATAATCACTTCGAATTTGCAGCGTTTCTGCAAATCAGTTGTTTCCCCTGTTCAACATGGATTCGTAAAGAATCGGTCAACTACGACCAATCTGCTTGAATTTACTTCCTTGGTAAATTATGCCTTTCTTTCGAAAATGCAAGCTGATGTCATTTATACTGACTTCAGTAAGGCGTTTGACTCTGTGCACCATGACGTTTTAGTTTTTAAACTTGACCGAATAGGTTTCCCTCCGTCTCTTTTGCTTTGGATAAATTCTTATTTAAAAGGTAGGACCCAAAGAGTAATGCTGAGGCAGACTACCTCTAAACAGGTTCACGTTACTTCTGGTGTTCCTCAAGGTAGTCATCTTGGACCTTTACTCTTTATTTTTTTTATAAATGATCTCCCCTCTGTTATATCACATGCGCGTGTACTCATGTATGCGGATGATGTGAAACTTATTCTATCATACACTAATCCCCTACATCATTCTCGTCTACAAGACGATTTGAACGCTATGCAAATTTGGTGTTCGGCCAATCAATTGCATCTGAATTCTTCAAAGTGTATGTTTATGACATTTTATCGTACTACACCTTATCTTGTCAGTTATACAATCGACAATACCCCTTTGCAACGTATACTAACAGTTAAGGATCTAGGCGTTCTTTTTGATTCTAAACTCTGTTTCAATCTTCACATAGATACCATCGTTTATGAGGCAAAAGGTGTACTTGGATTCATTAAACGATGGTCTAAAGAGTTTAACGATCCTTTTATAACGAAACTTCTGTACATCTCTCTTGTTCGCCCTATCCTTGAATACTGCTCTTGCATCTGGTCTCCGCAGTATAACAATAGCCAGGATCGTATTGAATCTGTTCAGAAGCAATTTCTGCTTTTTGCCTTACGAGGTTTAAATTGGGACCCTAATCTTCGTTTGCCATCCTACTCCAGCAGGCTGCTTCTTCTTAACCTTCCGTCATTAACCAACCGTAGGACAATTCTTGGTGTTGTCCTTCTACATAAGTTGATTATTGGCGATATAGATTCTCCTTTTCTGCTAGGGCGTCTTCAATTCTCTGTTCCGTCTAGACCAACCAGAAATTACCGCCCCTTATTCCTGTCTACGTGCACAACAGACTACGCTATGCACAATCCTTTTCGCGTGCTATGTAAAAATTATAATAGTTTGCATCACGTTTTCTCTATAGAACTTTCTCTACCCCTAATAAAATCGTTGCTTTCAGAATACCTTCGGGAAGTCACTGACCATTCCCAGCTATGAGCAGGGGCATAGCTTGCCGGACAGAGTGATTTCCCATTACTTTTCTCTCTGTCCTATCTACTTAACACTCTATACATCTAGCTTAAATTTCTTTACTTTATTAACAATCTTCTTACTTTCCTTTTTCTTATTTATTGTATTTTATTAATTAATATAGCAAACTAAGATTATCTTTAATTTTACTTAAGAACACTTTTTTCCTACTTACTCCCTTCTGCTTAGATGTAGGCTCTAATAGCGTCACTGACAAATTTAGTTGTGAAAAGGGGCACAGCTGGCCGGACTGGCAACTTAAACACCTCCATCGGTCGGTGATGCTATTTAGAGAACTGGTTATCTAACTAGGCTTTTAGCATATAATTCCATTATGTATTGTATGTATAATGAGGAAGACACTCGTTTTGTCGACCATTAATAAATAAATAAATAAATAACAGATCTGCGCAAGCCACGGTGAAGCACTGCCCTGCATACAACTGCTCAACAACACAATAAGCGCGCTTCCATCGACCGGCTGCTTATCCATAATTATGCTTGCTGTTGCACACCATTGAGTCACATCAGCATCAGTCGCATCAGGGTTAAATTTGGGTAAAACCACATGATTTTGCGGACGCGCAGACGCCTGCATAGCTTTGCACATTTCCATGAAATTCCGATTCTGCATTTCCAAAATAACACGCCAATGATCTGTAGACAATGCAGGATCTCGGATTATCATTATGGTTACTTATCTTATCTTGCGGGCTGTTACTCATTTTTATTTATTATCTATTAATTGTCTATGGCGAAGAATACCGAGTGCACTGTTCTGTTCGATTGCCAAAACGTTAATAGTCGCATCTTCCATGCAACCTTGCACACACGCCTTCTGTTAACACTATAGCACTACTGCTATCTTCTTCTCTCTCAGTGACTCAGAATTACACGCACAATTATCTCCTGCGTAACTCTTCTTCAAACCTCAGTCTAACATTATTTTGGCACTTACGCCACTGAGGACCTTACGCAACATTTCTCTACATCTGCATCGAACCACGCTGACCATCTGGCGAATAACGGAACATAGCGCAGTCTCCAATAGTCACAAAAGTGTTCTACAACAGTGTCGTCCACAATATAGACCCGACATATATACATATACATATACATATACATATACATATACATATACATATACATATACATATACATATACATATACATATACATATACATATACATATACATATACATATACATATACATATACATATACATATACATATACATATACATATACATATACATATACATATACATATACATATACATATACATATACATATACATATACATATACATATACATATACATATACATATACATATACATATACATATACATATACATATACATATACATATACATATACATATACATATACATATACATATACATATACATATACATATACATATACATATACATATACATATACATATACATATACATATACATATACATATACATATACATATACATATACATATACATATACATATACATATACATATACATATACATATACATATACATATACATATACATATACATATACATATACATATACATATACATATACATATACATATACATATACATATACATATACATATACATATACATATACATATACATATACATATACATATACATATACATATACATATACATATATGCAAAATCTTTGATGAAACAGCGGTAATAGCTTGCCAATCCCAAAAAGGATCTTACTTCGAACACCGTAGTCGGCTCAGCGTATTCCCGAATGGCTTTTACCTTTTCTGGATCAGATTTTGCACCATCTTTAGTCACTATAAAGCCGAGATACTCGACGCTTTTTTTAAAAAACTGTGACTTGTCGTGTGCCACACGCATGTTTACGTTTAAAAGGCTCCCTAATACCCAGGCGACATGCCTGACATGGTCCGACTCGTTTTCCGAAAACACGATTACGTCGTCTACATAAACGTAGCAAGATTTTCCAATTTGCTCCCGCAGGACGTCATCTATGGTCCTCTGAAAAATGCTCGCTGCATTCTTCAAAACAAAGGGAAGTCAACAAAATTCGTACTTTCCACCATTTATCGAAAAGACCGTCTTCTCACGGTCTTGCTCTGCCAGAGTAATCTGGTGATAACCTGATTTCAGGTCGAGCGTCGTGAAGTATTTGGCTTTACTCAGATTAGCCAGTATCATTGCGATACTTGGCATTGGCTATTTGTCGGCAACAGTCCTGAGATTAAGTTTCATCTGTGCCTTTCTTATCGACCACCCACAACGGATTGTTGTATGGTGATTTCGACTTCCTGATTATGCCATTTTTCAGAAGTTCGCTGACTTCCGCAATGACAAAATCCTCTACACCCCTAGGGTAGGGGTATAGTTTTGAGTAGACCACACTTTCATCGGTCGTACGGATTGTGGCCACGACATCCGAGGCAGCGCCTCGTTAAAGTTCGCGAAAGCCTTGCTGTTTCGGTGAAGTACTCGCAAGAAATCTGCCTTCACCGCAGGTGGTGCCTCTACCTCTTTGTTTTTCGTGTGGCTTACGTTCGCACACTTGTGGTACTGGCCTGAAGTAATTCATTCGATTAAGAATTTCATATCCATCCCCGCAATTTTCCGTCGAATGAACGGTAGCAGGGACCTTCCCCTAAAAAATGAGCGCTATCGCTATTATAGTCTGGGCTGCGTTCGTCTTGTTGTTCGTCTGATGCCTCTTGTGCCGCGTCGGCATACCCTTCGCCCTCAGCCTCGCTTGCCTGGATGTGGTCTACCCTTTACCTTCTTTGGCCCGTCGCGCGGTCCGAACCGGCATGACGTTTATTTCCCTGACCTTGGCTGCCCTTAAACTTAGCCGAGCCTTGGGGATTCAAAAAGTTTGTGGGCTGTCTAAACCCACTGTGGATTGGCCGTTATGCTTTTAGAAATGCGGATTCTTGCCCTGGCTACCCTGAGAGAAAAGCTTTTTCTCTTGCTGTTGTTGCTGGCGACCTTGTGGGCGCTGTTCTGGACGAACTCGTAAGTGTCTTGGGTCCCATGGAACTCAGTAAGACATTTTACCACGTCGAGCGGCTCGTTACATTCCACCCCGTCTATCATTTAAACTTCCCTATAAACCTTCACTTCTGGCACTGAAAGTTGTGTGTTTCTTAACCTGTTTGACACCTGCGCAATCTGTTGTTGAAGCTCCTGCCTTAGCGTAGCTTCCCTATTCACAAATTCTTGCGATTGTGGTGCGAGTAGCCTCTGCACTGCGGCATCAATTATCATGCGCAACTGCTCAGGATCCATGGCTAAATCTGTGTTTGTGTCTGGTTCAGTTGGAATAGCACACCTTGATATCTGTAATGTATCAAATCCTCCTATTAAACGAGCAAAAACACTATCGTCGCTGTCGTAGTGTCCCTGATCGTGTACGTCGGAGTCACTGTCACTCATTCGCACCTAAACAAAATTCTAAGCAATATTTACTGAGTAGAGACACACATACACGTTCTTCAATTGAAAGCACGCAATAAATGTTGATAGCCGGCTTTTCGATAATATGCTGCGATTAATAAATCAAATATTTAAATTTGCATTGTTCACTTTTGTACACAAATTAATGCGGTTTGCTTTTTCATTTGATTATATTAATTTTTTTCAGCGTCCTCTTGTCGACACAACATGAAAGGCTCAGCTGTGATTACATTTCAGTTTATTTTGGCGGCGCAGAGAGCAGGATTAATGGAGAGCGTAAGCGTAAGCATGCTGAGCGCCAAACAGCTGTTGCCAGTGTTGCCATATGAGCAAATGCCAATATTATCTGGTATTTTGTTTATTCAAATAATTGCGGATTAAACATTTATCGCTAAATCACCTGTTATGAAATTTAACTAATTTTAATTATGTTATTTATTAATTTTCGAACTGACGTATATGAAAGAATTCCCAAAATAGGTTTCCTTTTGCTTACTTTTGTGGCAAATTAGGTTTAACGAAACTGGTGGTGTTTATGAAAGTGTTATTTATTATATATTTCTTTATATTTTTCTCCGAAAAACTCTGTTATATGATATGTTTCATGCAGCGAACTAGCGCATCGGCTTGAAACTATATTCAATATGTTTATTCTCGCGTCACAAGTCACTTACATGATTCTGTTGAGACTATGCTTAATCTAGTACACTACGATGAACTCCCTCGCTGCGGTCACAAAAGGTATTCTTCGTGGAGAATCGAATTGTGGCTTTAATTTTGCGCGTAGTTCCTCTTGTAGGTTTATTACTCGAGGTACTTGTTGCCGCGGATTTTTTACTTTCGCGTTTTTTAATTGTTAATATTGTTTTTTTGCCGCGAATATTTGACTTTCGTGTTTTTTAGTTATTAAAAAATTATCCCACTTGCGGGTTTGTACGCTGGGCGCCAATTAGTGCATTTACAAATGCAGTTTTAAATGTTTTGATTATTTGCATTAATAAATGCAGTTGAGTTAACTAAGAGAAATGATTTCAGGAGCGGTACGCTGCGCTTTATTCATATCCAAACTTAGACTAATGAAAGACAATTTTGGTTATAATAAGCAAAGCTAGCCTACGTCGCTGCCACGGAGCCGCCGTCGCTGTCGCAGAATCGCCGTCGCTGCCCCCAAAAGTGCAGCGTTAGCGCCTCGTGTGTGGTGTCGAATGACCGTCGCGGCCGGCAATATAGTTGCGACATATCCGCAGCGATCATGACTCTGGTCAATGGCTTCCCCAGAACGCTGGGTTTCTATGATATTTGCGTTAATCGACCATTTACATAACTTTTGTTGGGTGCTGTATATGCCAGCGTCGCCAATACCCCATATTATGACAACATTGTTAACTAGCTGGCCATTAAATCTATCGGCAATACTGCTTCGAATAAGCGAGCATTCCGCTCCGGAGTCGAAACAAATTGGAAAGGTCTCACCTCGGTGTATGATAACTCCCTTTAGCTCAGACACAGATCACTGATTACATTTCTTCTCGGAAACCGCTCCAGATTTTGTTGCATTACTCGTGCAGCGATTTGCAAGATGTCCAAGTTGTCAACATCAGTAACAGGTTACACTCCGCAAGTCTTGCTGTGGCTTATTTTCCGATCCAGAACTTTTGAGTTTACAGTCCGCCATTTTGTATCCTGTTTTCTTGCATAAGTGGCACACCATTTTTGCTCCCTTGTAGTCGACACTAGCTCCGTCAGAACCTTCAGCACTGCGCTTTTTGTCAAATGAAAACGCCTTCAGTTCCATTTGAAGTTGACTTGTCGTTTGTATATTGGACGAGAACACCATGCGCTGCAAACGACTGTCAAAATTTGCCATGTGCGCAAGCGCAGTCGATACAGCTATCTCATCTGAACTCATGTTTCGCCATTTTAAAGTTAGGGACGTGACCATACGGGTTGCATATGCAGCAGGTTCAAGAATGTAGCTGCTGAAGTTTCTTTAATTGCGAAACGCTGCACAAACAATTCTTTGAACTGTTCCCCATTGATGCCGGGAGAGAGTTCTCAGTTGAGAGTAATTGACGTGTTTTACTTGTGCTCCAAGATTTTTATATATTTTTTTGCGCTTTAATCCTGCTTTTTATTTCTAAATTTGGCCTTTTTTGTGCTTTATTTAAAAGCTGTATAATTGTGCAAAGTGTTATTCTGTTATCGCAGCGTAAGTCTGTTAATAATTGCATTTATTGAACGCGGCGTCAGTTCTGTATTGTTGTTATTGCCTGTTTTGATTCTTTTGCTTTGGTGCTCCCCTGTGCATACACTTGTTTGTGCGTGTGTTCGCTGCCGCATATTTCTGCTTGTGCATCGCGCTCTCGCAAATTTTTGCTATTGCCTTTCGCTCCAAACAATTTGTTTGAGTACGATAATTGTTTTTGAGTGTTTACTTGCTCTATTCTTGTGCACCGTTTTCGTTTTGCTCTGCGCTCTCGCAACTTGCTTATTACAAGAATTATGTCGTGCTGTAAGAAACTTTGCACGTTCAAGCAGGCTGATGATTCTGCACAGCCGCAATTTGTTAATTGTTGGATGTATGAGAATATGATGCATGCTAAATGTGCAGGTCTCACTGGGCGTGATTGCGACAAGATCGCTGCAGTTGCCAAGAAGGGCTGCGGTGGCTTGCGTTGGTCGTGCCCAGATTGCATCGACAAGCAAATTGATTTCTCCAGAATGTATAATTCTGTGAGAAATCAATTCTTAAATTGAATAATGTGGCTAAGCAACTGTCGAGTAAATTTGACTCGAGTTTTGAGTTGCTTGCCAATTATAAATTTGAGTCTCCAACCAATCGCCGGTTGGAGCCTCAACTTTTGCAATTGCCGTCTACGTCTGTTCAGACTCCTAAGCCTTTCTTGTTTCTACCTGGCAACATGGATTTATCTCCAATGTTGTCTTTATCGCCTTCCCCAAGCGACTGCCCAATTACCCCCGTTTTATCCCCTATAGTAGTTCCAGCAGAGCCCGTACCCGATACCGTCCCAGTTATCCAAACTGCCTCAGCCCCGTCAGCTCCTGGCCGCAAAGGTAGACCTGCCCGTAATCTTGCCCAGATTGTTAAACACAATCATGGTGCCTCTTTAGCTCCTCCATCTCCTGTACTACCTGCAGCCCCATCAGCACCTACTTTAACGGTTGTTGCCCCTCGTAGGCAAGTTTTTTGTGTCTCGACTTTCATCGGACACCACTTCTGAGTCATTGGCAGCCTATATTGCTAGCAAATCTTCTGCTAGCGTGTCAATAACCAAATTTAATTTCTCCACCCCTCGTGAAATATCATCATTCAAAATAAATGTTTAACATGATATGTTCCCAATCATTTGTGATCCCAAATTTTGGCCTCCCACACATGATTGTTCACGAGTTCAAGCCAAAAAAGCGTAACCAGCCTGTCACCCTTCCAGTCCCTTCAATACCGGGTACCATTTCTGCCCCAAAAACTAACTTCATCTTCTGACCAAATCTGTATTCATTATCAGAATGTCAGAGGTCTTATTTCAAAGCTTAAAAATCTTTTCATGACCAGTACTTCCTTCGACTCGGATATAATAGCATTTTCCGAAACATGGTTAAATTCAACCATATCCGATTTTGAGGTATTTTCGAATAGTTTTATTTTGCATAGAAATGATCGGCCGATCATTGAAATGTTCCTCCATCTTCTGATATTCAAGTTTATATGAAACATATTACTTGTATTAAAGAAGTTTCTTCACACGTGACCTATTTATGGTTTTGGGTGATTTTAATTTGCCGAACATCTCTTGGTCATTATTCACTGCCGAAAATTATCTAGTGCCCTTAGCACAGCATGATTTTATAGACTGCATGCTTGATCTTTCGTTGTTTCAAATCAATTCAAATTCTAATCATTTGTATTGTATCCTTATACTATTTCTTCCTCTAGTTCTATACCTCCTCCTATTATTTCACACTCCTCTCTCCTTTCAGCTATAAACTCTTTAAAATCTTCTTACTCTCCTGGGCCTGACAATATTCCTAGTTGTCTACTCAAGGAGTGTAGTTCTTATCTTCTTTATCCATTGCAAAAGCTTTTTAATCTATCTCTTGTCTTTCCATCTCTTTGGAAAGAATCTTATATCATTCCTCTCCACAAGAAAGGTGGAAAGTCTGACGTATATGAAAGAATTCCCAAAATAGGTTTCCTTTTGCTTACTTTTGTGGCAAATTAGGTTTAACGAAACTGGTGTTGTTTATGAAAGTGTTATTTATTATATATTTCTTTATATTTTTCTCCGAAAAACTCTGTTATATGATATGTTTCATGCAGCGAACTAGCGGATCGGCTTGAAACTATATTCAATATGTTTATTCTCGCGTCACAAGTCACTTACATGATTCTGTTGAGACTATGCTTAATCTAGTACACTATGATGAACTCCCTCGCTGCGGTCACAAAAGGTATTCTTCGTGGAGAATCGAATTGTGGCTTTAATTTTGCGCGTAGTTCCTCTTGTAGGTTTATTACTCGAGGTACTTGTTGCCGCGGATTTTTTACTTTCGCTTTTTTTAATTGTTAATATTGTTTTTTGCCGCGAATATTTGACTTTCGTGTTTTTAGTTATTAAAAATCCCACTTGCGGGTTTGTACGCTGGGCGCCAATTAGTGCATTTACAAATGCAGTTTTAAATGTTTTGATTATTTGCATTAATAAATGCAGTTGAGTTAACTAAGAGAAATGATTTCAGGAGCGGTACGCTGCGCTTTATTCATATCCAAACTTAGACTGATGAAAGACAATTTTGGTTATAATAAGCAAAGCTAGCCTACGTCGCTGCCACGGAGCCGCTGTCGCAGAATCGCCGTCGCTGCCCCCAAAAGTGCAGCGTTAGCGCCTCGTGTGTGGTGTCGAATGACCGTCGCGGCCGGCAATATAGTTGCGACATATCCGCAGCGATCATGACTCTGGTCAATGGCTTCCCCAGAACGCTGGGTTTCTATGATATTTGCGTTAATCGACCATTTACATAACTTTTGTTGGGTGCTGTATATGCCAGCGTCGCCAATACCCCATATTATGACAACATTGTTAACTAGCTGGCCATTAAATCTATCGGCAATACTGCTTCGAATAAGCGAGCATTCCGCTCCGGAGTCAAAACAAATTGGAAAGGACTCACCTCGGTGTATGATAACTCCCTTTAGCTCAGACACAGATCACTGATTACATTTCTTCTCGGAAACCGCTCCAGATTTTGTTGCATTACTCGTGCAGCGATTTGCAAGATGTCCAAGTTGTCCACATCGGTAACAGGTTACACTCCGCAAGTCTTGCTGTGGCTTATTTTCCGATCCAGAACTTTTGAGTTTACAGTCCGCCATTTTGTATCCTGTTTTCTTGCACCATTTTTGCTCCCTTGTAGTCGACACTAGCTCCGTCAGAACCTTCAGCACTGCGCTTTTTGTCAAATGAAAACGCCTTCAGTTCCATTTGAAGTTGACTTGTCGTTTGTATATTGGACGAGAACACCATGCGCTGCAAACGACTGTCAAAATTTGCCATGTGCGCAAGCGCAGTCGATACAGCTATCTCATCTGAACTCATGTTTCGCCATTTTAAAGTTGCATATGCAGCAGGTTCAAGAATGTAGCTGCTGAAGTTTCCTTAATTTCGAAACGCTGCACAAACAATTTTTTGAACTGTTCCCCATTGATGCCGGGATAACAGATCTGCGCAAGCCACGGTGAAGCACTGCCCTGCATACAACTGCTCAACAACACAATAAGCGCGCTTCCATCGACCGGCAGCTTATCCATAATTATGCTTGCTGTTGCACACCATTGAGTCACATCAGCATCAGTCGCATCAGGGTTAAATTTGGGTAAAACCACATGATTTTGCGGACGCGCAGACGCCTGCATAGCTTTGCACATTTCCATGAAATTCCGATTCTGCATTTCCAAAATAACACGCCAATGATCTGTAGACAATGCAGGATCTCGGGTTATCATTATGGTTACTTATCTTATCTTGC
>JAEIGF010000481.1:30000-37393 GCA_018903485.1 Drosophila littoralis
AACAGGTTGCGGCTAATTGGAGTGTACACCCTAGTTTGCCATATCAAGCAAACACGGCGGTGTTTAACCAGGCTACGGAGCCCAGTACTGCCGCGTACATGGGCCACACAGGTCTGGGAGCGCTTAATAGATCGATAGAGCACCCGCCGCGGCAGCAATTCGATAATGTACATTCTAATGCTGCGACGCCTTGGAACGGACCGCTGACATCTGCGCAAATCAGTGCGCGACACGTAATCAGCAAAGATTTACCAATATTTACTGGCAAACCAGAGGAATGGTTGATCTTTATCAGCAATTATGAGCAATCCACAGAGAGATGTGGATTCAGCAATGAGGAAAATCTCATCCGGCTTCAGAAGTGCCTCAAAGGGCAAGCCCTGGATGCGGTGCGTGGAAAGCTTATGATACCAGCTACAGTGCCGTATGCTATAGGCACATTACGAATGCTGTATGGCCGCTCTGAAATAGTACATGCTGCGTTGCAGCAAAAGCTACGAGAGGAGCCAGCAATAAAATCGGACAATTTGAACACTGTTATCCGACTGGCCTTAGCTGTCCAAAACTACTGCGCAACGATAGCGGCCATTGGTATGCACGAATATCTTTACGATCCCGCGCTGTTAAACGAACTTGTTGCTAAGATGCCCAGCAATATGAAATTGGACTGGGGTCGGCATCGAATGTCAAATGATGGTAGTAGTTTGGCCACCTTTGATAACTGGCTGTTTAATGTGGCTATGTGCGCCACTATGGTCACGCCCTACGAGATACCACGGACTGATAACGAAAAGAGGAGCTCCACGAAAACCATTAGAGAGCGAATTTTTGTGCACAACACGGTAGACAACCCTGAGGGTTCGCAGCAACAGCGTTATCAACAGGAACAGGAGAGAGTTTCATGTGCAAAGTGCGCTGGTAACCACCGTCTTTCAGATTGCGGCGACTTTAGAGCCATGGGTACAAAACAGCGGTGGGAACTTGTCAAGGAAAAGCGGCTCTGCTTTTGCTGCTTTATGCGACATCGTGCACAACAGTGTAAAACAAAGAAGAAATGTCACGTGGATGGTTGCGAGTCAACGCACCATGTACTGCTACATACGCCTACCACGAGCGGTAGTAAAGATGAGCACACGGGCCAAGGTAGCAACAAGTCAATGTCAATGGAATCTGCCGTTATGTTTCATGCCAGGTCAGCAAGTAAGACACTGTTTCGATATGTCCCAATCACGCTCTATAGTAAATCAAAAAGCGTGCGCGCATATGCATTAGTGGATGAAGGAGCTGAGTGTACGCTAATAGAAAGAGCGCTTGCAGACGAGTTGGAACTAGATGGTCCGGCGACCCAGCTGTGTCTCAAATGGACAGGCGACATAACCAAGAACGAACCTGAGTCTATGTCTGTGGCTGTGAGCATTTCAGCTCCAGAACATAATGCGGTACAGTATGCGTTGAAAAACGTGCGAACTGTAGCGAACTTGGACTTACCAGAGCAAAGTATCGGGCCACAGTTGCTTAAGTCTCGGAAGTATTTATCTATGCTTCCCATCCTGCCGTATAACAACGTAAAGGCTCAGCTTATTATCGGCTTGGACAACATCAGAATAACTGCACCCCTGGAGATACGAGAAGGTGAAAACGACGACGTCATAGCAGCGCGAAGCAGACTAGGATGGGCTGTATATGGCCGCCCTATGGTGGGTGAAAGCACCACGCCTCGTCTGCTACATATTTGCCAGTGCAGTGCGACACGTGGGATGGATGAGGCTCTGAAGAGCTATTTTGCCCTGGAGTCACTAGGTGTGAGCGTCTCCTCAAATCCGCTGAGATCCAAAGAGGACGAACGCTCTATGCAGATAATGGAGGCAACAACAACTTATCTGGAAGACGAAAAGCGCTGGCAGACTGGCCTGCTATGGCGGTTTGATCGCATTCATATGCCAGACTCTTACCAGATGGCAGTTAAGCGCCTTAAATGTCTAGAGGCAAAGATGTTCAAAGACCCACCACTAAAGGAGTTCATGATGAACACGATGCACGACTATAAACAGAAAGGATATATCCGCCGGCTGAAGGATAGTGAGTTAGTAGCTAACACGATGTCGTGGTTTCTTCCTATCTTTACAGTCACCAATCCGAACAAGCTTAAGACACGCTTGGTATGGGATGCAGCCGCCAAAGTTAGTGGCACGTCGCTGAACGATTGTTTGCTTAAAGGTCCAGATACACTAGCATCTTTGATGGGCGTGCTAATACGCTTCAGAGAGCGCCCTATCGCCGTATCCGGCGACATACGGGAAATGTTTCATCAGGTCAAGGTGCGCCGAGAAGACCAAGCGGCTCAGAAGTTTCTCTGGCGTGATGGAGATTCGTCGCGCTCTCCCGAAACGTACGTTATGCAAGTCATGACGTTCGGAGCATCCTGTTCGCCAGCCCTAGCAAATTACGTCAAGAATCGCAATGCCGAGCGGTTCGCAGCGGAGCATCCGGATGCCGTAAAGGCGATTTGCGAAAACACATTTGTAGACGACTGGCTGCAGTCGGTAGATTCAGAATCCCAAATGATGCAGTTAGCTGAGACTGTAAAAAGGATTCATGCTAGTGGCGGTTTCGAGATGCGCCACTGGACATCAAATTCAAAGCAAGTTATGCAGGCGCTGGAAGACGACTGTGAGGGCTTGGACAAGCGTATCAGCGCTCAGGATGAAGCGCAAGAAAAGGTCCTGGGCCTGTGGTGGCTACCTGGACAAGATCTGTTGACCTTTGTGGTAAAGCCGAACTTGCTTGCAAAAGCATCTAAGGAGCGCCCAACTAAAAGACGCGTTCTAAGCGTGGTCATGTCTATTTTCGACCCGCTTGGGCTGCTAGGATTCTTTAATATACGCGCCAAGATCATCCTTCAGAACATATGGCGATCCAACATCGGATGGGATGACGACCTTACCAAAGAAGACGAAGTGGATTGGCGACACTGGCTAGATCTAGTTTCAAAGTTGAATACCGTCCGTATTCCACGGTGTATGAAGTGGGTGAGCCGAACCCAGACTGTACAGATGCACACATTCGTGGACGCCAGTATTAATGCTTATGCAGCAGTTGTATATTTGCGGGCTGAACATGATGGCCAAGTACATTGCAGTTTAGCCGCCTCAAAAACGAGAGTAGCACCCTTGAAGCCCGTGTCTATACCTCGTATGGAACTAATGGCCGCAGTCTTAGGTCTGAGACTGGCCAAATGTATCCAAAATGAAACGTCGGTACGCATACATAGACGAACATTTTGGACGGATTCAAAGGACGTGCTCTACTGGATCCAGTCCGATGCTCGAAAGTTCCAACAATTCGTAGCGCTTCGCATCGGAGAGATTTTAGAAGATTCAGATGTGGACAGCTGGCGCTGGGTCCCATCAGCTCAAAACGTGGCAGACGATGGCACAAAATGGACCAAAACGCCCGAAATTCACGGCTCGACCAGGTGGTTCAATGGACCACCATTTTTGTATCTAGAAGAATCGCAGTGGCCACGCACAGAAAAGGGCTCGGCAATAAACATGTTATACCATGCTGAAGAACAAGCCAATCACACGTCCCCTTGGAGATGTATCCTGCCGGATCTGCAGCACTTCAGCAAGCTGGAGAAATTGAGAGCCGCACAGCTATGCGTACTGCATTTCCTACGGATTGTTACTAAGAAGACCAATTTGGACGGGCGATTAGAGCTGCAGAAGATGCTGCTCCTTAAACGCAGCAAAGAAATGGATGTGATTTTTATTCGAATATGCCAAGAAGAGGAGTTTTATAGTGAGATTACCTCCCTAAAGTCCGGTCGCCGCCTAACCGATCGCAAAAGCCTGCTCTTCAAGCTCTCTCCTTATATAGATGACTCGGGCATTCTACGTATTAAGGGACGGATAGACAATATAGAAGGAGTTGAAGTCTGCGTAAAACGCCCGATAATTCTGCCAAGACGACATCGATTGACGTATCTGCTTGTTGAGTTTTATCACCGCAAATATCATCACCTGCACAACGAAATCGTCGTAAACGAACTGCGTCAGCAGTACTGGGTCTGTAGCTTGCGAGCCTTGGTGAAAGAAGTCTCCAGTGCTTGCCCAGCGTGCCGTATACGACGCGCCCGCCCAAAGCCACCAGAGATGAGCGACCTGCCAATCGAACGACTATCGCCCTATACTCCACCGTTCACATATACCGGAGTGGATTACTTTGGACCCTACGACATTGTCGTTGGACGGCGTCGTGAGAAGCGCTGGGGTGTGCTGTTCACATGCCTCACGGTACGCGCCGTTCACCTAGATATAGCTACGTCGCTCTCGACTGACTCATACCTATGCGTTCTGAAGTCGTTCGTGGCCAGACGCGGCTGTCCCCGCCGCATGCTGTCGGACAATGGCACAAATTTCAGAGGCGCTAGCAGAATATTAAAAGATGAAATTGAACGTATATCGCCGGCGCTGATCGAGCGACAATACCCGGAACTTGAGTTTACCTTTATTCCACCAGGATCACCCCACATGGGAGGATCGTGGGAACGAATGGTGCGTTCCACAAAGTCAATACTGTCGGAGATCCTGCCGCACTCTGGGCTACGAGAGGAGGTGCTACGAGCAGCATTGGCAGACGTAGAAAGCATGCTTAACTCAAGACCGCTCACTTATGTTCCCTTGGAAACTTCTGAGTCCGAAGCCCTGACTCCGAACCATTTTCTTATAGGTCACTCAAGCGGATTGCGTGAGAGAGGCTCACGGGACCAGGACGGAGCTAGCTTGGCACGAGGCTTCCGAGTCGCCAGCCAATTGGCTGACCAATTTTGGAAGAGATGGTTGAGCGAGTATCTGCCCACACTCACCAGACGTACTAAGTGGTTCCAACCGCCAATCGAACCAATATCAGTTGATGACATCGTCATAATAGTGGACGATGGTGCCAAACGAAACTGTTGGACAAGAGGAGTGGTAGTCGACGTGCACCGTTCGAAAGACGGCCAGGTCCGAAGCGCCGTGGTGCGAACCGCCGATGGAATTATTACTCGCCCCGCCGTCAAGCTAGCTAAGCTTGACATTAAAGTTGGTAACACACTGCACGGACGTTCGTGAATTACAGGGTGGGGAATGTTACGGGGCGAAGTGAAAATGTCTATTGTCACTAAGTCCTACTGGGCATCGCATTTTTCTGTAAGCGGCGCTCACTTCTTACGCTGGAAGTGCACCGTTAGAATTAGTTTGTACATACAGAAGTCGATATCGCGCAGCTGCACAATTTGCCTTTTCGTCGAGGTTCACTTTCGTTTTGTGCTTGCAGCTGAGCAGAAGTGTAAGAGAAGATAAGCGCGTGCGGAGCACGAATGTAAGTCTCATAAACTTGTTAAATATATGTAGATCATTAAATAATGAAAGATAATAAAGATTTCAGCCAATCGTACGTAGCGAATTGAATCGTGTCGTATCGTACATCGAATCGAATGTTGTTTCTTTTCGACGCTAGAAATCCCTGCCAAATACGCGCCCGGCGCGACTCTCGGCACCACCTTTTTTTTTTAATTTTTTTTCTTTTTTAAAAAGAAAAAATAAAATAACAATTTTATTTTTCTCCCTTTAAGTTTTTAAAAATAAAATTAAAAATTTAAAAAAATTTTAATAAATTTTAAAATAAAAAAAAGAAAATAAAAAAAAAAAAAAATAATAAATGATTATAAAATATTTTTTTATTAAAAAAATATATATTATATTTTTTTTAAATTTTTTTTTTCTATATAATATTTATAAATTCTATTTTTTTATTTTTTTTTTTATTTTCTTTCCCGAAAAAAAAGTTTTTATTAAAAAAAAATTTGTTTTTTATTAAAATTTTGTGTTATTAATAAAAAAAAAACAAATATTTTTTTTATTTTTTATTTAAAAAAAAATAAAAAAATAAAAAAAAAGCAATAATGTTGGCTTCATTAATGCGTTTTTAAGATATTGGAATGATTCTTCACATTCTTGAGTCCATTTGAATTGGACATTTTTCTTGCAAAATTATTAATGAATCTTCTATAGTAATTACAAAAAGCGACGAAACGTCGTGCACTATCCGGATCTGTTGGAGTTGGATAATTTTTAATTACATCATATTTTTATCATCCGGAAGGATGCCATGGTCCGTACATTTATGGCCAAGGTATGTTACCTCGTGCATAAAGAATGAACATTTCTCTGGATTTAGTTTAAGGTTGTGTTTTCTACAAAGCTCGAATATGCTTGTTAGATTTTTGAGCATGTGCTTTTCAGAACAACCAATTACAACTAAATCATCCATATAAAGGAATGCTTGCGATGGTTCTAGACCAGAAAAAGCAAGTTGCATCATTCTCATAAATGAATTTGGGGCTTCTTTAAGGCCGTATGGTAATCGCGTGAAGCGATATGAGCCAGTACTCGTGGAAAAAGATGTTATATTTCTAGATTTTTCTTCTAGTTCAATTTGATGGAAGCCAGACATTAGGTCTAGACACGAGAAATATTTTGCTCTTCCCAATTGATCTAGGATTTCTTCTATTCTAGGTAATGGATATTTATCTGCTAGAAGTTTTTTATTTACTTGCCTATAATCCACTACTAGACGCCATTTTTTTTCTTTTGAATTTGGGAGTGATTTTTTAGGAACTAAGAGAAGTGGGCTATTATATTCTGATATAGACGGTTCGACTATACCATCTTTCATCAATTTTTCTACTTGTCTATTTATTTCTGTATGTATATGTATGTATAGCGGAGTTTTGTCTGCTAATCTTAATTTTTGATTGTAAAAGTTGTTACTCGAAATTACTTCTGATTCTAAACCAAATATGTCACTGTATTTGGTGCATAATTCAGTAAGTTCTGTTTTCACATGGTCTGGGAATTTTAATTTGTTTAAGACTTCATTTGTTCTATTGGTTTGGTTTTTATTGAACGATTTAATTTCGTAATTTTCTATTGATTCAAATTCAATGTTAGGATTTTCGATATTTATATTATTATTTGTTGTATTCAAAATACGAACTATTGAACTATTGCTTTTTTACGATGCTGTTAGCTATAAATACCCCAGGATGAATTTCCTGATTTGGTACTAAAACTGCATCTTCATTTGTCTGAAGTGTGATTTTTCTCACTACTTCCGACCTTGCTGGCAATAATATTGAATTGTCAATAACATTGTGTAAGAGTGGCACATGTATTTGGTATTTAAATGATTGTGGTTTTAGTATTAATTCATCGTTGTGATAATCTAATATGCAATCGAGTTTTCGAATGAAGTCAAGTCCCAAGATTCCGTCACACGGTACGGGGAATTCATTATTAACTATTTGGAAGTCATGACTGATTATGAAATAATCGAAGAGTAAATCAAT